>OW388306.1:48904642-49222142 GCA_936450465.1 Gibbula magus | reverse complement strand
TTAAATGTTTCTCTTAATCTTTATAAATGTATTGAGCTACATTATTGGATCAAATAAATTAAAAGGCTCGGGATTAGAACTGCGACAGACCGCTAACTTTATGCTGTAAGGGAGGTGAGCTCCATGCTTTTGTGGTTAATATAACAATCTTTGACGAAAGCTCAACTTCACAACGCAAGGCATAATTCTTGCCAGTCTCCATTACTGGATGATTTAAACAGTATTTCCCTCGCTTTTCGGTGCTAAGATAGTGGATTGCTGCACCTGAAATGCAATGGGCTCCGATTTCCAAGCACGGAATCCTTAAGGAAATACTGCAAGGCTCAAACCAGCCAGTAATTGAGAGTGGCAAGAGTTATGCCTTGCGTTGGGAGGTTGAAGAAGACTAAAATTAAACTTCCATTTACACGTATGTTAAACAGTCAGAACTGTATCAAATGCTAAAATGATCTTCTTAAGACGGAGACATGCATGCTCTATCGTTGGGTTTTTATTGAAAAATTGAAACAATAATGATAATGGATATTTATATACTGCGCAAGTTATCCACACACGAATGCAAGCTCAATGCCCTTCAAATTATTACCCTGACGGAATTGTACTTTCGAAGCTGCCGATAGCGCTACACGAAGTCATGTGCAGAGACACAACACAGCTTGAGACCCAGGTCACAAAATTGTAGTGTCTCCACCACGATTCTAACCCGAGCCTTTGACGTGAGAGGCAAGCACGCTAACCACTACACCACTGTGCACACACATAAATGACAACAACGAACACATAATTATCAATGTCAAATATAAATACAAACATTATAAATATTTGATAACCACTAAAGGAACTTTGGAAAATATACATGAACTTTTTGAAATATACATGAATGAATTCTTCTTCGAGGTTTTCCAGCCAAAACAATTGCTATTTCAAAACCGACGTAAAATAGGCCTGCTCCTTTCGTCAACAGAACTGTGAACATGCGCGAAGTAAAAGGAGTAGCTCCGAACACTGTTCGTGCTGTACGGAACATGTTCCAGCGAAATAGGTGGTGCAGGCCGCACAGCAGACGAATTCAAGATGGCGTCAAAACGATGTTTCAATGCGAAGATTGATTTTGTGTCTCTTCAAACGTACATGGGGTGCATAAATCGCAATTTCAAAATTATTTTTTTTTCAAATTGGTAAAGTATGAAGTTTAAGTAAGAAAACAATGTTGTCGATATAATGCACTTTTGTGACATAAATTCTTTGACGCGTCATTGATACCGGAAGTGAACTTTGACCTTGTTCTAAAATTATCACTCCTTTTACACAAAACGGAACGCGTTCGGAACTTGTTCGATATTTCGAAAGGAGCACGCCTCCTAGGGTCACAATGCGTCTGTAAACAAAGGGAGATAACTCTTATCAAAGGTCGCCCAGGCTGATATTGATAGGGATTTGCAGAACCGACTGAAACGGTTGATATGGATTTTCGAACCGAGCAGTAAAAAGGGTGCATGATTTGACGGTTTAGTCTCTAATCGCCTTCAGCCCGATTCGCCCACATTCCGACTCGCCTACAAAAACAAAGCTAATTTAACTCATTAAGCTATGACAATGCACCCCTACTCTTGTAATGAGCCCGCCCTACCATAGGGGGTTTGTCAAGTACCAATACCAAAACTACACGTTGTGATGGAAGAGTTCATTATTTTCAGCACTTGTCGAACAATGTTAAATTTTAAGGACAAGTTAACGTTTAAAGTACATGTGAGGTACCCGAAAACGCCCGTGTAATTTACGTTCATGGGAGAAGCATATAACTAGACTATAATTTCACACAAGTGCTACATAAATGCCTTGGCCGTATAAGAGTTTATATACACGCTATCACGGTTTGGAAAAATTGTAATGGCGGCGATCTGCGTGCGCACAATGCGAGTAAGAGCCTTCCGGTTAGAGGCGTTTAGCATGGGCAGTTTGCACTGCGGAAGCAATGTCTTTGATTTTAAAAAGTATATTAAATAGTTAAGATGTTTTTACCGATTTTAAATATGGAGACATGTCTTATAATGCAATTCAAGAACTAAATTTTCTTTTGTGTTAAATAATATTAGCCTAATTAAGGGCTAGAACGACGGCGACTTTTTTTTTTTTTTTTTTTTTTTTTTTTTATTATTCCATTTCACTTCACATATGTATACAGCATACAAGCATACAAAGGCATTGAACATATTCAGTTAAGATAATAGTTGTAACAGTGTTGACATTGTAAAGTAAAGATGCAAGGACAATGAGAAATAAATTATTTTATGGGTGCTTCATACAGTGAATAGAATCATTGGTAACTATTTCCATTTTCTTAAAAAGACATGTAAAATTGTATATGGTAAAGCTACAAGGACAATGAAAGAAAATTATTTTATGGGTGCTTCATACAGTGTCTAGTATCACTGGTAACTCTTTCCATTTTTTTAAAAAAGACCCTAACCTGTTATTCTTCCTAGCTATAAATCTTTCAATTGAGCATGTCATCTTTAGATTTTTAAAGAATCCCTCAGAAGAAAGTACAAGTTGTTTAATACTTGAGATGTAGATAAATCTTTTTGCTAGAAGTATGATATGATTGAGTATTTTATTGTCAAAGGAAAATCCAAACATAATATGCCATTTTGTAAGTGTTATATTACCTTTTAGGTGTTGGTTAATAAAGAGTTCCAAATTCATCCAAAAATTCTGAACAAATTCACATTCAAAGTACACATGTAAAATATCTTCTGAGGTATGCTTACAAAAAGAGCATTTATCATTATCAACAAGCTTCATCTTCATTAGTTCTTTTTTTGTATATACAATTCTAAAAATGAACTTGTATTGGAAATCTAGGAGTTTGCAATCATTTGTGCATTTCTTATAAAATCTAAACACATCATCCCAAATTATATCATGCTGGAAAACAGTGTTCCAATATTCAAGTACCTTTGGTACAGTGTTATTTTTAATCAATTTGTCATAAAATATTCTTGACCCTTTACTGTTAGAGATCATGTCATGATGGACAGTATTAATGGTGAGATGATTCAAGCATACAGTTCTGCTATCCAGCTGCTGTCTCAAAATCAATGGGATGTTGTTTAACAAATGTTTATAGTCTAGAAATGTTCCTTTTATTTTGAACTTCTCTTTTAGATTTTCAAAGTTGAGAAAACCATTTTCAGAATATATATCTCTGATATAGTGTATACCTTGATCATACCAATTTCTTATAATATAAGAAGACTTAAATAAATGATTTAACCAAAGTGGCTGAGCCAAGATTTGGTCTATGTCATGAAAGTCAAATGAATGTTTTTTATAAAATATTCTCCAGGCTGATAAAACATCTCTCCAGTAAGGATTAGCATTATTAGATAAGCATTCAATAGCATTAGAGCCTAGAGTATATAAGTGGTCTAAGGGAAAGATGTTAATAAAACTGGAATTTTTCTTCAAGTGACATTTCAGTGATTTCAATTTCAAAGCATTGATAAAACACTCTATATCAATCATTCTAAGCCCTCCATCTTCATACAACCTGTTGATATTTGATCTTTTAATTTTATCATTTTTGTTATTCCAAAGGAATTTATAAATAATTTTATTAAGATCATCAATAAATGATTTAGGGGGGTTAGGAAGAGCAGAGAAAATATGTACTAAGGTTGAGATTGCTAGGGTTTTGATAACTGTGATTTTTCCAATTAGAGTTAAGTTTCTTCTTCGCCAGCTAGAAAGTAATCTATTAATGTGTTCTAGGCGTTTTCTTGTGTTGATTACCCACAAGTCCTGAAGAGAAGCATTCAAAGTTATTCCAAGAATTTCAAAGTCCCCATTGTGCCAGTCTAAATACAAGTCATTAGCTAAATTTATAGAACTACCTGTCATTGAACCAATCCATATAGCTTTTGTTTTAGTAATGTTCATTTTGAGCCCTGACATTTCATAGAATTTATTGAGAGTTTGTATTGCTGCATTAAGGCTTTTTTCAGATCCGTCTAAGAATAGTTGTGTATCATCAGCATATTGGCCTAGTTTTTGTTCTATGTCATTAACTGTTATGCCCTTAATATCAGGATTTGATCTTATCATAATTCCTAGTATTTCAACTGCAAGGATAAAAAGATATGGTGAAATTGGGTCACCCTGTCTGCATCCCCTACCTTGGTGGAAAAAGGTTGAAATGTGTCCATTTTGAATTACTGCAGCTGTATTATTACCAGTTAAGATTTTAATCCATTTGATGATATTAGGCCCATATCCAAATGCTTTCATAGCTTCAAAGATAAATGGTTTAGAAATTGTATCAAAGGCTTTTTCGAAGTCAATTAGCAATAAAAGGCCGGGTTTGTTTAACCTTTTTGTTTCAAATATCATATCATAGAGTAATCTTATATTTTCACTTATACATCTCCCTGGTATGAATCCTGTTTGATTGTCATGAATGATAGTTTCTAATGTTAGCTTAATCCTGTTTGCTATGCAGGTACTGATAATCTTATAAAGTGAATTTAGTAATGATATTGGGCGCCAGTTTTTCAACAATTTTCTGTCTTTATTTTGTTTAGGTAAACAAGTAATAATGCCTCTGTTCATTGTAATTGTTAATTCATTATTTGCAAATGTTTCTTGTATAAACCTATGCACCCATGGGCCTAGATCTCTCCAAAAGAACTTAAAAAACTCAATTGGGTAGCCGTCAATACCTGGGCTCTTATCATTTTTCATGGAAAACACCGCCTTACTAATTTCTTCTAGACTTACTTCCTTTTCAAGCTTATCATAATTTTCCTTACTTATTTTTGGAATGTTCAAGCCATCTTCTATTATTTCTTCATGGTGGTGTATATCAGTATATAATTTACTGTAAAATTGTTTAAGTTCTTCTAAGATACCACTGCCATCTGTAATCAACTCCCCATTGTCTTTTATAATGCTATTTATAAGCTTACTGGTATAGTTTCTATTTTCCAGGTGACAGAAATAACTTGTTGGTTTTTCACCTTCTTCATACCATTTAATTCTTTTTAAAAATTGCAACTGTTTTATATCTTCTTCATTCAGTTGTTCAAGTTGCTTTTTCTTTTCTATTAGTTTTGATAAGGTACTTTCACTGAGATTATTAAAATCACTTCTAATATTTTCCTCAATATTTACTTTCGAAGCTGCCGATAGCGCTACACGAAGTCATGTGCAGAGACACAACACAGCTTGAGACCCAGGTCACAAAATTGTAGTGTCTCCACCACGATTCTAACCCGAGCCTTTGACGTGAGAGGCAAGCACGCTAACCACTACACCACTGTGCACACACATAAATGACAACAACGAACACATAATTATCAATGTCAAATATAAATACAAACATTATAAATATTTGATAACCACTAAAGGAACTTTGGAAAATATACATGAACTTTTTGAAATATACATGAATGAATTCTTCTTCGAGGTTTTCCAGCCAAAACAATTGCTATTTCAAAACCGACGTAAAATAGGCCTGCTCCTTTCGTCAACAGAACTGTGAACATGCGCGAAGTAAAAGGAGTAGCTCCGAACACTGTTCGTGCTGTACGGAACATGTTCCAGCGAAATAGGTGGTGCAGGCCGCACAGCAGACGAATTCAAGATGGCGTCAAAACGATGTTTCAATGCGAAGATTGATTTTGTGTCTCTTCAAACGTACATGGGGTGCATAAATCGCAATTTCAAAATTATTTTTTTTTCAAATTGGTAAAGTATGAAGTTTAAGTAAGAAAACAATGTTGTCGATATAATGCACTTTTGTGACATAAATTCTTTGACGCGTCATTGATACCGGAAGTGAACTTTGACCTTGTTCTAAAATTATCACTCCTTTTACACAAAACGGAACGCGTTCGGAACTTGTTCGATATTTCGAAAGGAGCACGCCTCCTAGGGTCACAATGCGTCTGTAAACAAAGGGAGATAACTCTTATCAAAGGTCGCCCAGGCTGATATTGATAGGGATTTGCAGAACCGACTGAAACGGTTGATATGGATTTTCGAACCGAGCAGTAAAAAGGGTGCATGATTTGACGGTTTAGTCTCTAATCGCCTTCAGCCCGATTCGCCCACATTCCGACTCGCCTACAAAAACAAAGCTAATTTAACTCATTAAGCTATGACAATGCACCCCTACTCTTGTAATGAGCCCGCCCTACCATAGGGGGTTTGTCAAGTACCAATACCAAAACTACACGTTGTGATGGAAGAGTTCATTATTTTCAGCACTTGTCGAACAATGTTAAATTTTAAGGACAAGTTAACGTTTAAAGTACATGTGAGGTACCCGAAAACGCCCGTGTAATTTACGTTCATGGGAGAAGCATATAACTAGACTATAATTTCACACAAGTGCTACATAAATGCCTTGGCCGTATAAGAGTTTATATACACGCTATCACGGTTTGGAAAAATTGTAATGGCGGCGATCTGCGTGCGCACAATGCGAGTAAGAGCCTTCCGGTTAGAGGCGTTTAGCATGGGCAGTTTGCACTGCGGAAGCAATGTCTTTGATTTTAAAAAGTATATTAAATAGTTAAGATGTTTTTACCGATTTTAAATATGGAGACATGTCTTATAATGCAATTCAAGAACTAAATTTTCTTTTGTGTTAAATAATATTAGCCTAATTAAGGGCTAGAACGACGGCGACTTGTCAGTAACTGGCATTACTATATGTCTATATCATGTTGTTATCGCTTGTTTTAAAAAATGACTTATTAACTATTATTTAAAACAGTTTTGTTCGTTAATTAAAACATCAATCCCTAACTTGTTTTTATTTGAGGAATTCAGTAATATACAAACAATTTAAATCGTGCAGGTGCCCGATTGAAAAGTAGGCCTATATTTCTATTCTGTATGTTGGCGTTTCGTGTCCATATCACACTTTTAAAATAAAATCATCTAATAATTTACGTTGTCTTAAATCAGGGGAATTTATTCTTTTTATTCAGAAATATTTGATATTTTAAAACTTCATTCTAAATTCTACAATAACAGGTACATTCCCGACCGTTCAGATCGACTTCATTGTTTTGACTACGATGATTTCGTCAATGAAATATTTTATCACAACTGTAACTTAGTTTTGAAGGAGTTAATATTAATGATTTTTTTCTTTGTATTAACATTTCAAATTCGGTAATATTTTTAAAACTGAATCATTGCGTTGAATACGATAACTAAAGCCGTCTAAAGGGATTAAAGAATGAAACCGTCGAAATATTAATGGGATGGGTATTTTGTTTACAATAACAGACTATTGAAATCGTTAAATATTTAATCAATATTAATATCAATCAATCATATGCTCGAATAATTCAGTGAAAGTTACTTAAAAAAGGATTTGGGGATATAGATTACGATTATGATAGCATGTCAACAGGATATTGTGGCGGAGAGTTCGTATTATTATTTAGACAATAACTAACGAGTGACGGGGAATGACAGATTATCTTTCCCGAGTCATATCAATTACGTAATTGCCGAGCCTTGCGCGAGGCAATTACTTTATTGATATGACGAGGGAAAGATAATCTGTCATTCCCCGTCACGAGTTGGTTATTGTTTATCTTACCCATATCCGTTTTCATTCTAAAAATCCCTAAAAAGAAATCAGCTGTTCCTCTATAAGGAAACCCGTAGTTGGGGAATCCCCGTATCCCTACGCGTGTGATGAGACTAAATTTCCAGGAATTTCATCGCGTCACTACCTTTTTAAACAAATGCATTACGCGAGAACAAAAGTTCCTTAGTATAATGTGTTATTCTTATCCTTAGATTATTGTTAGATTATGTATTCATGTAATTGTACATTAAATCGGTTTACTGAACCTAACTTCTTGCCTTTTTTACTCATAATTGCAATTAAAACGTAATTTGTCGAACCATGTGAGGGGTACAGTCGGGTGTTCCATTTGAAGGCGAGACGTTACGTGTGACAGTCGCATCACGTTGCGAGACCATCAACTTCGTCAAGATTGAAAATATAGGACTAGACAACGAACTACTCTTTCTAAATCTACAACAAATTTTTTAAATCAACTCAGACAGTGGTTTTATTTGACTGTCAACTTTTTAACAAGAAACACAAGGTGAAGAACACCGCGAACATTTGAATATTGTTCAGTGAAATCGACCGGAAGTCGTGTATGCAGTAGGCCTACTGCATGACAGGACATTTGTCAAAGTTAAATATCTTTCAAACTGGAACGTTCTCAAGCAGTTTATTAATCAGAATCAGAGCTTGATTCGATATCTAGAATGCGTCGTCGTTTCTGACCGACCACATGGGAGTTTGCAGATCTGTCGCCACCAACAGTGATGTGAAAAACACCGCCATAGACTGGGCCAGCGAAAAGTGTGTGGATCATGTTAGTGTCAATGTCATGTTTTTGTGAAGACATGGTGATTGTTGATGTTGAAGATGGGGGAATATTTTCATTTGAAGGAGGAGCCGGAGATGGGAGAATTGGAACCAGTGCTTTTGAAGTGTTATTTGACAATATGTTGGACATATCACGATGCTGTTCCTCGGTGATTCTGGAGTAGGTGTTAATTGATTGAATGTTTTTGTGACCTGACACTTGCATCACCTGGTGAGCTGGAACACCTCTGCTGGTTAATGACTGGATCATATGTTTCCTGGCGCTGTGGTTCGTGATCCGTTTGTCACCTGACAGATTTGCCTTTGAAGCCATTGTTTTCATCAATGAACCCAACTTGTTCTTGCCGACCGGCTGTCGTTTAAACCATTGCTCCCCGTGAGTGGGCGTTCCCCGTGTGTTAGTGGCCAGGTAAAAGGGATCATCCTTGTTGCAAAAGTTGCTTGGCCTGAGGGATGCATACTTTTTGTACACTACAACTGGGCAACATGTTGGATCATTTGGTTGTGCCCAAGCTCTGGGAGTGACAATGCGGACACCTGATGGATCAACACCTGTACGCGTCTTTGATTGTCGTTCGCTGTACTCGATGTACTCGGTGTTGTTCGAGTCGGACTTCAGCTGGATGTCACCCCATGTCATTCGTCGATGTGGAGTAATGGAACGCAAACCAAAGTAAATAGTATTGTTCCACCAAAGTGTGTTCAAAATTGCCTCAGGTGAATTGATGCCTAATTGCCCTGATTCTCGGAGAATGTTAACTTCGTCTGTGGATACCGGCTCGGCCCGAAATGGTAGGTTCCCCTTCCCTTGTTTTTTTAGTGACTTTGTTTTAGATTTGATGACATCTCTTAATTTGCCAAATTCAGTGGACGTAGCAAGTGAATAGCCATAATCTTTTCGCCTTAGATGCCGTTCAATGCTCCCCCTGAATCCGACTAACGAACTAGGTTCGTATTCATCCCCATTCACTTTCCTCACCCCGATGAAAAATTTGCACAATATGTGGCTTAGATCTGAAGGGGGAATGTCTTCAATCGGACGATTTTCGTTTAATTTTTCTGTCAAAAATGATTTGACCACTTTGAGGTTGAGAAATGTTTTTTTCATTGTATTTTCATTTTCATTTTCGGCCAAAAAGGAGTCAATGTCATCATCATGTACATCTTGAAACCTAGTATCATTTTCAGGGAATGTAGTAGGGGCATCCAAAAAGTCATCTTTCATAAGGTCATTTATGACGGATTGGGGTAGGCCTAGGTCCAGATTGACGAGATCGGTGGGTGGGGCATTTGTGATAGTCTCGGGCACAGTACGTATGCGGTATCTCGGCACATGCAGCTCACCTTGCTCACTTCTTACAACATAAACATTGAAAGTGTTCAGTGGCTGAACAATATTGACCACTCTTCCCAATATGCTGCCATCAACCTTTACGAGGTCATTCACTTTTATCGGCGATAAGGATGACGCCATGTTTGTTTACATCGGCAACTCATTAGCAGACGAATTATCTTACCTTATTTAACAAAGTATTTTTTTGTTTTTCTAAAATATTATCAACAAGTGTGTAAATATAATAGAAACGTCTTTATCGCTAATAAAAAATAAATGTACATTTGGTTACGTTTTCCTTGTTCTCGTGTAGAAGAGAGTCTGAGTGTAAAAAATAGTGAATGAACTGAAAAGATGAATGAAGTAGTTCCGGCAACCAATGAAAAAGTTTATTTTCTGTAGCAGCCAATCAAAAGCCAGGAAAAGGTGTAACTCCCGTGTGACTTACAGAAAATATATTACCCTGTGTCTTTCTTCCCATATGGGTAAGATATTACATTCTGCCATGACGAATAAGTCCTTTTTGGACAGAAATCGTATCAAATGATGTATTTTAACCAGGTGATAAGCTACTTTATTATATACTACCTTTGTGTAAATTATGGGAAAGCAGTACGCGGACAGTTTCGTTGTTTCCTAAACTTATTAAACTTTACAGCTGATGTTGGAGTTAGTGTAAATTATTAGTTAATATTGTTGAAGTACGTTCAGTGCAGAAACATTTGAATCTGCTATTTTCCCTTGACGTACAGAGCCGTGCAAAAAGTATTCGGACGGTGACGCCATTTCCATAGACTAACATGTTAATTTAGTCTGGGATAAATAATTTTCATAGATAGGATATTTGTCCGATCCTATTCACATTTGTCATTTTTGTGATGAATCATCTTGGCTACAACCTCATTATTTATGTTTAATTTTCCGTTTTATATATAGGAAATGACAGTAATTTCATCAACATATATACATAGTTGTGAAAACATTTAACATGGCGATCTATGGCCGTATGGGACCCGTTTTTATTTAATGTACACACGTAGGTAAATCGGATGACATTTGCTAAATTGTCTGAAAATTTAATAAAAATTATGTACTTCAAGCTGAGATGTTTTTCAATCAAGCTGGAAAATTTGACTGATCCAACCAGAATTTATTTCATGAAAATTATCTATCCAAGACTAAATTAACATGCAAGTCTATGGAAATAACGTCACCGTCCGAATACTGTTTGCATCATTTATTTACTTTATTTATTGACTATATCTTTAGTCTGGACTATATAATTCGCTTCCAAAAACACAGGTAAAGTCCAGAATCAAGTAACTAAAATATTGACTGCAAAACCACATGTCATAAATTGTGTGTCGAATAAAAGCTCCACTGCAAAAACTTCAAGAAAGAGCACTGTGGACTGATTCCGGCTGAATATCCATTTTTATTTAAAATTATAGATATGATTCAATAACATTTATAAGATTTTAGAACCAGTAAATGATATTTTTTTTAAATTGTGCATCCATGTTTTTTTTTTAATTATTTTCCTGTGCTATCGTAACAGATACCTTAGATATTACGGCAATACACGTTTGTATACTTTCTGTTTCGTCTGTGCTAACAAACTTATTAAAACATATTACCGTTATTGTTGGACCTGAATTTCCGTTTTATGATATAAGAAATATCTTCCAAGGATTAATAATAACCAATAACTATTCCAATTTCTATATTCGCTAAATAATAGTCTCGATTACGGGTTTATGTCTGTGAGTTTATTAATTTCAACTAAGTACGATAATAAATGTTACTTTCACAAAGAATAAATGATCAACACTTGAGCATAATGGTTGAAACTTGAATAAAGAACAATCTTCAAAAAAATTATTTTGTCCGTAATATCAATGCAGATTTTAAAATAATCCGTTGCAGACGTTCATCGAAAACGTAACCATGACACTTGAATAAAGTCAGGGGCTGCTTAATTTTAGTATGAAAACTTGGAATATAGGCCCATCAAATTTGGAATCAAATTAAAAATTTAAAACAATATTGACCAGGTAACTGTGGCTCGCTTCCTCTGTGCGGCACTGAACTTTCGAGCGACAGACAAGTAAGTTTCGATCTTGTAAGAAGCAAAACAATATACAAACTCGTGCCAGCAATGTGCCAAAAGTGTTGCAAGAATCGCCGTTTCCCATAAGATCCCATGTTATTTCAGTGTAGCATGGATAATTTTAATTATCTCAATTTTCAAAATATTTTACTGATAATTGACATGGAAACAGGAAATCTAGTATCTACTCCGCAACACGTACCAAATTTCTGATTTTGGATAGAACGTTACTGAACTAAACGATTACTGAGATATGTCCATTTTCAACCCTATACGTCTGCTTACATATTGAATGGTGGCAATGGGGAAGTGGCGTTACTGTAAAAATACCCAGTCATTATTTTGCCGTTTTTCAAAACCATGCTAAAAATTAAATCGAAATTTATAAACATGATAATAAGATGTTATAGATTACAATTTGAATTACATGAAAATGTTTATGCTGCACTAAAATAACATGGGATCTTATTGGAAAACGGCGACACTTATATAATAAATACATATTCTTTAAACAATTCTGATCCTATTCACATTTATCAAATTTGTCAGGAATAATATTGGTTTCAGTCGCATGATATTTAATTCTCTATTGTTTATCTAGGAAATGACAGTAATTAATTTGATCAACGTATATAAATATATAGGCCTACAATACATAGTTGTGAAAACATGGCGATTGATATGGGAAATATTTGTATTTAATGTACACATGTAGGTAAATCGGACGACATAAGTTAAATTGTCCCCAGAAAAATTAATTCTTAAAAAGTATGCACTTCAAGTGCAGATGATTTCAAATCAAGCTAAAAGTTTTACATTGATCAATTCAGAACTTCTATAACTTCTATAACGGGTAAGCCTACGAGTCTGAAAATTATTTAATATTATATTGAAATAATTTCAAGCTGTGATAGTGCAAGTTATCTATAGTTTACATGAAGTTACCATGAGTTGACACAATTTAAGACACTCGGTTGAAAAATATTTTTAAATGTCAAATAACGGTAGGCTATCATCTCCTACTTATATCTTGATTACATGTTCACTTCAGCATATTATCGTTAAATTTTATTTTTTAATAGGTTAATATACCGCCATATGAAGTGAGTCCGACTAATAATTTTGATATTTTTGGAAAATTCTAATTTTAATAGGTGTTTTCATCCGACAGTGACAGTTGTAACTTGTAGTTCGATTGTCAACGCACTTTTGCAGTTCGTAATCACTAAAATTTAGAGCACCCAGAAGCAGTACAACTGCACAAACTGGACATCAACGAGGTCACAAAGACATTTTCGTAGCAATTTTTTTTTATTTAGACGTTTTTATTACATATTTTGACCAAAACATAAATCACGTAATGTAAAGGCTATGGAAACCGGAAGTCGCTTACTCGCAAAGCGAAGGGAGGTAACTCTGGCGGGACTTTCGCTTAAAGGTGCATCCATTGTGTTTCATAAAATTTTATTTGGCTTTAATACGTTCCAACTCACCATATGTGCTGTTTACAATACAAATAAATTCATTTAGCTTGCATAGTTATTCCCAATCGCCAAATATATCATAATTACTAGTTTCCGGTTAAAATTGAGTAACATCATTATGCATGTGCAGAAACCGAAACTGAACGTCCCATTTATATGCACAGTAGTTATGTGACCTATTAATCATTATCAACTCAAATTTGTGTTTTTGTCTGTTGTAAATGAGATTCCAAAATTACGTTTGACTCATTGGCGCGCGCCACACGCTGTGCATTGTCCGGTTTTCGATCAGAAATCACTACTTTTACCTTCATATCGTCAATATGCTAAGTCTGCTATCATCTAAATGGTGGTTTTTGGTAACAGTCGGTACTTCTTGATAAAGTAACACCATTTATAACATTTTGAATATGTGACCCCTAACAACACAATGGATGTACCTTTAAGCATTGGAGTAACGTGGAACCGTGATACCGTGTATTAGATGAACTAGGGAGAACATGAACTGTATTGTTCTTGTTTCGATTCAAATGTGGACTAAGGAAACAATTAGACCTAATTCATCTGACGAATAGGCGAATAGAAAACATGCCGCTTTTATCCTTCCTCTGTCGTATATGCAAAACAGCCCATATAATAGATAGGTAGCCTATATGATAACATATCTTTTAAGAAATCTGAAGTAACCGCTCATAAAATATTAGAATCAGTTGATACAATGATATAGGTTACCCTTTTATCGAGGTACATGTAACTAACTCTATCAAAATGGCAAAAGCGTTTCTATCCAAAGAGCTGATCTAGAGTAATTATTTTTCTTAAACAATTAACAAATGAATAAACAAAATGCAGCAACATCTAAAAAAGTAAAAATTATGAAATATAAAAAAAAACTAATTTCTCACATGTGTAGTGATTTGAAGTCTACAGTGTAATTTACATTTAGAAATATTCTGCATCAGTTAAAAAATACATTCTTTTTTTTATATTTTTAAATCTTGTCCATTTGGTTATCAGTTAATAAACCAACATTTCACTAAATGATATATAAATGAATTTTGTTTGTGAGCACACCAGAGTAAGATCAAAATATTTCGATACAAATAGCACAAACCATTTGAATAATACAAAAATACCAATCTCATTAAAACCAGATCAAAGGTAGCACTAGTTCGTATAGCTGCTCCTTGATCTGAGTACTCCACAGCAGCGGTCATGTCTTGTGTCTCTGTGATTGGTTGAATTTAGGAAGGTGAAATGTCACAGACAAGGTCAAAATACGTGAGCCATATCGGGAAGTTCTCAGAAAAAAGAAGGCTGCGAGATCTGATTTTAGTTAGATTGGAAAACATGCATCGTAAAATGTAAACATACATTTACAAAGTTCAACAACATGTCAAAAATATTTGTCAATTAATATAATTGCAAATTACAAGAAGTTAAATCAATGTGTTATGTGTGATATTGATAAGTAATAACTTCTTTTTTAATCTATTCTGTCATCCTTAAACTGTTTTCTGTTTCTTGACAATTTTCCCGCCAATTGGTGTAGGAAACGTAGCCGTTAATATAACACCTGAAATTAAAAAGCGACTTTAGCGCATTTTTATATGATATGATTATGTTTCAAATCTCAAAGTCGTAATTTAAAAAGTGTTGACGATAGCAAGACGTTAATCCAAAGAGTATGGGAGAGTTTTCGTTTTGTTGGTGGAATATAAGATTGAACTCTTAGAGAATGTCAAATAAAGCTTACGCGACAGATGAATGGCACGAAAATTTCGTGCCACCCGCGCAACATGATGAAATGTACAAGTTTCAAAATAAGAGACGCGTACACGTGCAGTACGAGATAAAGTTTATAACTAAACAAAGAACACGAGAAAATTGGGTCGCACGTGCAACTTGCGAACAGTGTGAAATCTTCATGACAGGCGCATTATAAACAAATCGTGCAGGTATCAACATCACATTGAGCACGTGCAGTTTACGCTGCTTCGCTCGAGTCGTGTGCGAAAGGAATATTTTGACTTCGAAACAAACGGTTTTGCAGTTGATTTAATCGTTGACGTCACATTTCTTTAAAACGCACAAGTTTACTTACTTAACAATGAAAATCCGGCGATCATGCTGAACATTCCAAACCAACCAATCATCAGCTTTAGTTGGGAGGACAAGATGGCGCCCAAAGGTGCTGTAATTGTCTGCAATGAGAGACATGTATGGAATTATAATGTACAGTTGAATATTAACCACGATATGTCAGTAAGTTTATAACAAGAATTTGTTTCGTTCGATTTTAAATCTCATACAAGATCAATCAATTTTTTAAAAATTATTATTGTGATCAAATATCGGTTATCAATCACACGATCCAGCATGTTTCATGTTTCTCAACTCAATTCAACTCAAATTGTCAATTAAGTTCAATTGAAACAAACAATACATGTTTCGGGTAATAAATACGTTCAACTTAAATTATCAATAAAGTTCAATTGAAACGATACAATAATCTTCTAACGGAGTGAGAATTATTATTAAACGTACACTAGCTTTCAAAAGTAACTATCCCTCATCCGAGAGGAACACGCAATCACGAACCTATCGCAACCTCACGACGCCAGGTGTACGAACGTAAGTAAATAATCAACTTACTACTAAAATACTAACAATGTTCCTACCTGTGAAGTGAAGACAAAGCCGTAGTTGATTGCGTAGTTTTTCTGGCCGAAGGACTGAGCCGAAGCGAGGGAGAGAAGTGAGTAGTTCCCAGACAGTGTACCGAACAACAGACACACCCAGATGAAGAAGACGGGCTCTTTTCCAAAACCCACAGCGTTAAACGTGATCATCAGACAGGTGAACGCTGTGGTTATACATAACATGGCCGTCTGAAATTCATACAGTTTTACCTCAACTTAAAACACTATGTTTTAACCGACAAATTTACCAGGCAAAAGAAAGTATACACCTTAGTTGGTTTTATCATTATATTATGCATGATTTTCAATTACAAATATCCTGAGTTTTCGACGTCGTACTCTAAAACATCAGTAAAATAATACGTCGTTTTTAATTTTATTTTTTTTAAATATTCTACAAAAATTAAACTTGATAAATGAGAACTGTTCATCGACATAAACTGACGGGCAAAAGAAAGTATAACACTCACTTGTTTTCGATTCAATATTTCAAATAAATGAGACGCATTTGATTATGGCACAATAGAATAAAACCTTTCGGCAGTAGTTGAATGACTTAATTGGTGACTGTTTTTTTTAAAAACTAAAATATCATTAGATAAGTAGACAGGGGTAAGAAATGAAATCTACACCAACATGACCCCTACCATGTTCAAAATGTTGTAAATGTGTAAGACGAGGCACATTTATTGATTTTCACACAGAATCTGTGTTATATGTCGATGAACAGTTGTTTTTATCAAAATTAATTGGGGGAAATTTCAAAATTTGAATTTGAATTTAAAAAAAACAACAACAAAACACGTAGAGGTATTCTTTGACTGATCTAATATTATGGACTTATTTCCCAAACTAGTAAGTTTTTTAATACGACGTGGAAAACTCGAGATATGTGACTTTGAAAAGTATATATATCATAAATACACCTGAGTGATATACTTTCTTTTGCCCGTCAGTGTATAAGACATATTCTCTGTGAAAATCAATAAATATGCCCCATTCTGTACACATTTACAACATATAAACATGGTAAGGATCAGGTTGGTGTACATCTCGTTTCTTAACCCTGTCTACATTAAACCAAGAAAGCTCAGTTGTGCAGCTGCAACTGCAGTTGTGTTGTATCGTGCCATAATCAAATGAATGTCATGTCTTTTAAAATATATTGAATAAATCGAAACCAAATGAGGTGTGTACTTTCTTTTGCCTGGCAGTTTAGATAATGATGAGCACGACCATCGTCAACATATTGCTGCACTAACTGCTACACCGTTTCATTAAAGAGCAATTGAGTATTGTTTCATAATAAAAAAAATTGGGCTTGCACATGTGCTGATTTAAGTTCAAATAATTCACTTCACTTGCATATTCATACCCTATCGCCTGATAAATGATAATTACGGTTTCCAATGACAATCGAACAATCGACCGAAATTTCACGTCTCACATGTGCACAGTAGTAAAATGACCTTTTAACATTACCAACCCACATCTGTCTTTTTATCAGTTAAAGATAAGTTTCCAAAATTACGTTTGACCAATTGGCGCGATCATACATTGCGACTTTCACTTTTATATTGTCACTATACTGAATGAACCATTAAATTTTCAGCAACAGTCAGTACTTAGCACTGTTAAGCATTAAATATAACAAATAATCGAAAAGGATACGTAATAATTATTGTGAGCTTCTCGCCTCACTTGTCGAAAAGCACGGGACGTAGGAATATATTTAAACATAATCACTATATTCGAAGTTATCATGAATGTAAGATATTGAAAACAGGTAAAGAATTTTGTCTGTAGTAAACTATGTTTGTAAATGATGCTTTCTTCTCTTTAAAAAAAATCGTACCTTGTAAGAGAATTTGTCAGCCAGGGTACCCCAGAACATTCTACCAGATAAGTTAAAGACGGAAGCAAATGCCCCCGCACTCGCCAGGAACACATCGTTTGCGATATATGTCTGTCCATAATCCTATATAAAGAACACATAAGAGGAAATACAATTTTATGGATACACAAACATTTTCTTTATTGCAGTTCATAAATTGTGAAATAAAGATAAATACATGTTTGTAAATAGCACCACCGTTAGCAACGCCACATTAAAAAAAAATACATGACATTGTTCTTTAATTTACTAACCAAAACGGAAATACAAAAATATGTCATAAACAATTATGTAATACGTATTGGAAGAAAATGGTGCTACATACAATGTAAAAACCGACAGTGCTGTGGAACTCTTCAGTGTGAGAAGTACATTTGTAGGTCTCATGATAATTTGAGAGTTCTTACAGCAAGATGGTTGACCATTCCATCATTGTACCATATTTAAAACTCCACTCGTGTTTCGGTATCGCTACATCAGTCGGATCACTTGAACTACCTTCGGATAGCCATTTTAATGTGAACACATTAAAACGACCGCTCGATAGGAAATGGATTCGCATGGTTTCACCGAACCATGTATCTTCGTTTTAGAACTCCGTTTATTGTTTCAGGAGTATTATTTCGCCATTGGTAACACTTATTTACATTTTCCTGAGAGCACTTTATTTCAGTAAGAACGGCATGCTACAGTAATAATCCAATAATCTGAACTCGAAGCCACTACGATAAAAATATAATGTCACACGAAGCCATTGGCAGGACTGTTGCCATACCTTATACAGTGACGACAAGAAGACGATGCCTTGACCATTGAAGAGGAAGGTGAACCACAGAGTGTAGAACGCCCGAGTTCTCAGCACCTCGAGGGGGGTCATATCCACAATCTCTTCGTCTTCCGCTCTGAAATGGTTTTGAATATTTAAAGCTACTGAGAGGATTTATCTTTTTAATGTCAACATTATTCTATATTCTCAACAATAGAGCCATTGGCTCTGTAGCTCATCATGATTTCATTGATTTATTATCTAAAGTTGAATATCTAAGTTATCTCAAGTAATACATTGTTAACAAGCGAAACATTGTTTTCTGAGATCAGGACCCCTGTGACCCACATTTGGAGTCACAGGGTCAAAAATCCTACAATTACAATTTCACCTTTCTAGAGCTTTACATACTTGAGATAAAGATGAAATAGGTTTTTGGGTCATGACCCGTGACCTAGGTTGGGGTCACAGGATCACGAAATCTACAATTTAGTATCCCCATTGACCAAGGAGTGTGCACACAACTTTTCAGCTCTCTTGACCTTTTGGAACTGGAAAATAATATGAAAATAGGTTTTTAAGGATGTGACTCCTGTGACCCCAATTGGGGTCATGGGGTCACGAAATCTAAATTTTTTAATCCCCATTGGCCAAGGACTCTGCACACAGATTTTCAGATCTCTAGACCTTAAGGAACTAGAAAATAATATGTAAATAGGTTTTTAAGGATGTGACCCCTGTGACCCAATTTGGGGTCATGGGGTCACGAAATCTACAATTTAGAATCCCCATCACCCAAGGAGTCTGCACACAACTTTTCAGCTCTCTTGGCCTTTTGAAACTGGAGAAGAAGAAGATGAAAATAGTTTTTTAAGGATGTGACCGCTGTGACCCCATTTGAGGTTACGGGGTCACAAAATCTACAATTTAGTATCCCCATTGGCCAAGGAGTCTACACACAACTTTTCTGCTCTCTAGACCTTTTTGAACTGGAAAATAATATGAAAATAGGTTTTAAAGGATGTGACCCCTGTGACCCCATTTGATGTCACGGGGTCACCAAATTTACAATTTAGTAACCCCATTGGCCAAGGAGTCTGTACACAACTATTCAGCTCTCTAGACCTTTTGGAACTGGAAAATAATATGAAAATAGGTTTTTAAGGATGTGACCCCTGAGACCCCATTTGGGGTCACGGGGTCACGAAATCTACAATTTAGTATCCCCATTGGCCAAAGAGACTGTACACAACTTTTCTGCTCTCTTGACCTTTTTGAAATTGAGAAGAAGATGAAAATAGGTATTTAAGGATGTGACCCCTGTGACCCAATTTGGGGTCACAGGATCACGAAATCTACAATTAAGTATCCCCATTGGCCAAGGAGTATGCACACAACTTTTCAGATCTCTAGACCTTTGGGAACTGGAAAATAATATGAAAATAGGTTTTTAAGAATGTGACCCCTGTGACACCATTTGGGGTCATGGGGTCACGAAATCTACAATTTAGAATCCCCATCACCCAAGGAGTCTGCACACAACTTTTCAGCTCTCTAGATCTTTTGGAACTGGTGAAGAAGATGAAAATAAGTTTTTAAGGATGTGACCCCTGTGACCTCTGTGACCCCATTTGGGGTCATGGGGTCACGAAATCTACAATTTAGAATCCCCATTGGCCAAGGAGTCTGCACATAAAATTTCAGCTCTGTGGAGTCATTGGTTCTGGAGAAGAAAAAAACGATAAGTTTCAGACGGATGGACGGACGCCGGACACCATGCCATGCCATAAGCCCATTGGGGCTTTCAGGCCTGATGAGCTAAAAAGGCCTGAGTTCAGCCATTCTTCTTCAATAGAGGTGGGGTGGGATAGCGCAGTGGTTAGCGCGTTTGGCTTCGTTCATCGACTAAAATGTGAACAAACCAACGGTACAGACAATGGCGCTCCGAACTGCCATTGATGAATTTGTGTGAGTTTAAAACGTCCTTGACTATTGTTGCGGTCAAAATACTCTTTTTCTTAAAACTTTTATTTGCAAAATCATTTTCCGTTAAATTCCATGTTTTTTATTTAACCAAGTGTAATTGTAATTTGATTTCGCTTAATTTCCCTTCCCATCTTAAAATAACCCTGCAAATTGGGGTAACTGTGTAACATGGCATTTAGGCCATGAATTTGAAGAAGTAAACATCATTTTGGACCCCAAGAATGTCTAAAGTAGTGGTAAGCATAATTACTTTATTTTTCTATCTTTCATTAATTGGAATATCTTAATGATACTTTAACTTATATTTTCATGTAGGTTCGGACAATTTTGTGTAGGAATTTTGCTTTATTTTGTAATGTTTTTGGTAAGTGGTGAATTTGTCAAATTTATGAAAATACATATTTTCTAGACCTAAGGTTATAAGTTTCTCACTGCTTTTGAGGGAATATTCATGTTTGGTAACTTTTCATTGCATTTCATGTGTTTTGAGTGCATATTTTAGTATTTTGTATACCATGTGCTTTTCTGTTTTGAATGGGTTGTGTAAAGCGCTCATAAAATATCTCTGCAAGTTTGCCAGTACAGCAACTTGTTCTGTATCATTTAGTTATATTCTTTTGGTAAATTTGGTAATTTTATTGAACTTTTATCCCCTAAACTGATTTAGTTATGGACTACTATGGATTTTGGATTGAGCTATGCACTGAAGTGATGAATAATGTGAATGGAAGTCATGTTTGGATAATGGATTGAACTGCTTTTGAAGATATGAAATGAACAAAATATAAGGAATAAAACTGAACATTTATTTGAAACCTGAACTTTGTCTTGCTTAGAAGTTGGAATGGAATCAATCATGTTGTGCGCAACATAGCATTAACACTACTAGACATTAACATAACTGGATAAAGACATTAGAAGAACTTTATAAATTGGATATTTTCATAATTGGACAATGATGTTTCTGGATATTGGAAATACAAGAAAGTTGAATCGGAAAGAAAATTTAAAATGGAAACTCAGAAATTAGAGGGAATTTGGAGAAAGGATACTTCTATCAAGAATGTTGACTAGAAAGGGTTTAGCTAATGCTCTAGAGATCAAGGGTATAAGAATACAGTCAATATTCCGTCAACTAGAAAGAGACTATGATTACATCAACTTAGTTATTGCTACATGGGTTTTGACTTAGTCGACACTTGAGGAAGTTCGTCGTGAATATGCGTCATGGTTGACTCTCTTTAACACTCTTTATGATGCTGGAGAAGAATACATACAGTTATTAGAAGACCCAGCATTGTCAGAATTTAAAGAAGAAATAGGAGCACAAGATAGGATTCTTTTGAACATTAAGACAACTGTAGAACAGTATATATTGGAACAAAGTGCAAGTCAGACTATGAGTGAGCATTCAGAGAAAAGCAGACGTTCTAGTAAGAAGTCAGTTAGGAGTAGATCTTCACGTGCAAGTAATGTTGCTTCAGCAATGTTACTAGAGAAGCAAAAGGAGGCAGAACTTGAAGCTAGGAAAAGAGCTCTTAAGGAGAAACAAAAGATTGAACAGGCCAAGTTAGACATTCAGATAAAAGAAGAGGAGTTAGAACTACAGACACAAATTGAGGTTTGTCAGGCAAAATCAAAGGTATTGAATGACTTTGAAAATGATCAGGATAGCTTTGAGTTTGAAGAAAGAAGTTTGAGTAAGAGCAAAACTTTTGATAATGTTGATCACCCTGTGAACTTTGAACTGGATGTTAATAGCAAGCAAGTTAACAATACTGAAGATGCAAGTTTGAATCGAAGAAACTCTTTCTGTCTTCCATCCAGAAGTTACAGTCAACCAAAAGATGATATTTTCCTGTCAGTAGTTCAACAACTCAGAAAGCCTGTCCCAGACATTCAGAAATTTAGTGGAAATCCCTTAGAGTATCAGAAGTTCATGCGTCAGGTCCGCACCAAGATAGTCGCTAACTCTAGCTCAGAAGATGAACTCATGTGCTACTTAGAGCAGTTCACATTAGGAGAGGCTCATCAAGTTGTCAGAAGCTTCAGCTCCTTAGATACAAGAGATGGTTATCAAGCTGCTATGGATGAACTTGAAGTTAGGTATGGCAATCAGGAGATAATTGCTAACACTTTGATCAAGAGAGCCATGTGCTGGCCCAACATTAGACCGGACAATATTAGGGCTTTGGATGAATATGCAGTATGCTTAAATGAATGTCAGAACGCTGATAGATCTCTACATGCAGTCAAGGTTCTAGAGTACCCAGACAACATTCGCAAGTTGGCCATGAAGCTGCCTTTCAATTGTCAAGAAAAATGGAGAAGTATTGTCCTTAATCTTAGTAATTCCAGATCAGGTGTTGAATTCTCTGACCTTGTTCAATTTGTACGAACCGAAGCACTAAAGGCCACAGACCCGATGTATGGAAAAGAAGCCATGAAACAAGATATGAAGCCACAGCTGCCTTACACCTGCACCGAAACAGAATGTAACATTTGGTACTGATCTGGTGAAGACAGACACATTTGAATGGAGACCCATGAACTCTTTGCAGCAGAAATCACAAATCAATGGTAAGAAATGCATCTACTGTTACAAGTTTGGACATCTCATTACGTCCTGCCAAGTGCTAGCCTCCAAGCCAAACAAAGAGCGTATTGACTTCCTGAAATCTAAAGGCTTATGTTTTCGCTGTCTAGCCCAAAGACATCGAAGCAACAAATGCAGCAAGAATGTCAAGTGTTAGCGATGTGACGGCAACCATGCAACTCTCCTGCATATTGACAACAACACAAGTCCGAAGACTGTAAGTGCTTGTACAGGGCAGGTTAGTGAAGTTACGGAGGCCGGAGACTTTAGCAGTGAGTGTATCCTTGCTGTTATACCTGTTCAAGTTTCATTCAGAGGCTCGCTGAAGATTGTAACTACATACGCCTTCTTGGACCCAGGAAGTACAGTTTCCTTTTGTTCAGAGTCACTCATGAACAGACTTGGATGCAATGGAAAATCAAGAAAAGTAGAAATCACCATAGACACATTAGGAGAACCACATACCTCAATCGTTCATGCCATCTCCGGGCTGAAAGTTCATGACATGGATTTGAAGAACACTGTTGATCTTCCTACAGTTTATACAAGAAGTAAGATTCCAGTCACAAGTCATCATATACCTAAGGACTCTGACTTCAAGAAATGGTCTCACCTTGCAGGAATTCAAGTACCAAGTCTTTAAACAGGAGTTGATCTACTCATCGGTGGAAATGTCCCAGACGCCTAATCTCCTCTTGAAGTTAAAGTTGGTCCTCAAGGCAGCCCACACGCAATATGAACATGATTAGACTGGATTCTTTGGAATGTAGTCAGGCCTGCTCCCTCTGAGACTAAGGTTGGAAATCACCCCTCCATGAGAACTGAAATGCTCAGTGTAAAGAATATTGAAGAAAGTGATAATTTGGATGCACAGTTCAGAAAAAGTATAGACATGGATTTTCCTGAAAGATCTGTTGATGACAAAGCAGAATTATCTCAAGAGGACAAGATGTTTCTCAACAAAGTGAATGATTCAGTCATTTTCCAGGATGGTCACTATCACATTGATCTACCGTTTAGAGACTCAGATTTGATAATGCCCAACAACAGCTCTCAAGCTTACAAGCGTCTTGACAGTTTGAAGAAAAGACTCCATAAAGATGATAAGTTCAAACAAGATTACCAAACTTTTATGAAAGACATTCTCTCCAAGAACTATGCTGAAAAGGTCCCTAATGAATTTGGATGGTGAAACAGGTCATGTATGGTTCATCCCTCATCACGGTGTATATCACCCGCGAAAACCTGACAAGATTAGGGTAGTTATTGATTGCGCTGCAACCTACCAGGGACTATCTTTGAATAATATGCTTCTGCAAGGACCCAACTTGACAAACAACTTGGTCGGCATTCTCCTTAGATTTCGCTAGGACTCCATCGCCATCATGGGAGACATTGAGTCCATGTATTACAGAGTGCGAGTGCCCAGAAAAGACCAGGATTATCTACGATTCTTCTGGTGGCCTGATGGGAATTGCGATAAAGAACTGGAAGTCTACAGGATGTGTGTACACCTATTTTGCGCTGTATCATCGTCAAGTTGCTCAACCTTTGCCCTCCAAAAAACTGCAGAAGACAACGAAGGAAAGTATGAACCTGAGATAGTGTCTATGATTAAAGACAATTTCTATGTTGATGATTGTCTAGCCTCAACACAGAATGAAGACTCTGCAGTATCAGTCATCAAGGATCTGTCTCAACTATGCCAAGATGGAGGATTTCGTCTCACAAAATGGGTCTCGAACAGTAAAACCATCATGATGTCAATCCCTGTTGATGAAAGAGCCAAGGATGTCAAGGAATTGAACCTAGAATTTGAATCTCTCCCCAATGAAAGAGCTCTTGGTGTATTCTGGTTTGTTGACTCTGATTCATTTGGTTTCAAAATTCAAGTTAAAAGCAGAGCAAATACAAGAAGAGGAATATTGTCAGTTGTTAGCAGTTTCTACGATCCGCTTGGTTTCGCAGCTCCATACATCTTAATCGCCAAACAGCTACTGAAGAAGTTATGCAAGATGAATTTGGATGGGATGAAGAGATTGACAAATCTTCACTAAAAATATGGATCCAGTGGCTGGATGATCTACCAAAATTAGACACTCTGCACTTGGAAAGATGCTACAAACCTCTAGAATTTGGAAAGGTAACATCAACTCAACTACATCTATTCTGCGATGCCAGTGAAGTTGGCTATGGAGTCTATGCCTATCTGCGGCTGACGAATGAAGATGACCACATTCACTGTGTCCTTGTCATGGCGAAGTCTAGAGTAGCACCTCTAAAGAAAATATCTACACCTCCAATGGAGCTGACCGCTGCGACAGTTGCTGTTCGTCTCTGTAGGTAATTCTACAAGAGCTTCAGTACAACATAGACCATACATTCTTTTGGACAGACAGTATGTCTGTCCTCCGATACATCAACAACGCAACCTCACGATTCAAGACATTCGTCGCAAACAGACTGACGACGATTCATGAAGGGTCAGATGTTAGCCAGTGGAACCATGTCTCGACGAAATTCAACCCAGCTGATTGTGCGTCGAGAGGAATGACATTTGACAAACTGAAGCAGACAAGAATGTGGCTTGAAGGACCATTGTTTTTATGGAAGTCACAGAATGAATGGCCAAGTACTTCAAACCAATCAACAAGATTATTGGATGATGATTCTGAAGTAAAGAAACAAGAAAGTTGCTTCAAGACCACCCCTTCCACTGACATTATGAATAAGCTTCTATCCTATTTCTCAAGTTGGACAAAATTATGCAAGGCAGTTGCATGGATGATCTTAATCACCAGGGAACTGAAAAGAAAAATTGAAGACAAATAAAACAAGAAACAAAGCCCAGGTATGACAGTATCAGTGTTAAAGGATGCAGAGAATACACTGATTAGATATGTGCAAGACCAACACTTTCACAAAGAAATTGAACTGTTGAATAAAAGAAAAGGTAAAGAAACAACAGGAAAAAAATAGGAAAATCTAGTTCACTTTACAAGTTAAATCCATTTATTGAAGATGGAGTTGTTAGAGTAGGAGGCCGCCTTGAAAGAGCTCATATACAATATGAATCGAAACACCCAGCTGTAGTGCCGAAGAATTCACCGCTTTCAACGTTGCTACTAGAAAATGCCCACCGAGCCATTGGTCACATGGGGAGAAACGCCATTCTCACTTATGTTCGTCAGCACTACTGGATCCTTGGAGCAGGTACACTAGTCAAAAGTATTGTATCTAGATGTGTTACTTGCAGAAAATATAGATCGCCCACCTGTCAACAACAGATGGCCAGCCTTCCAAGTGACCGCCTTCAACCGGATAAGCCACCATTCTCACATGTCGGCGTCGACTACTTTGGACCCTTTCTGGTCAAGCGAGGTTGCTCAACGGTGAAGAGGTATGGTGTAGTCTTCTCATGCCTGAATTAGCTTGCTCTTTAGAAACTGTTAACAAGTTAAACCAGTCCAAGCTGCATTCCACTCTTCTTCAGAAAGGTATTGACTGGCACTTTAACCCTCCTGCTGCATCTCACCATGGCGGCAGTTGTGAACGCATGATCCGGTCTATTAGAAAAGTGCTGAACGCCTTGATGAACGAACAATCCATTAGATTAGATTACGAAGGTCTGAGTACACTCGTCTGTGAGGTTGAAATGGAAGACCCCTCACCGATATCCCATGTCAACCTCATGATTTCAGCCCCATAACGCCTAATCATCTGCTGCTGTTGCAACATGGCGAAGATGGCTAAAAGAATACCTTCTGCTTCAACAGAAACGATCAAAATGGAAAGCAAAGAAGCGCAATGTACAAGTAGATGACATTGTGCTACTTCCAGATAGTTCGCACAGGAATTCCTGGTCGCTTGGTAGGTTGACCGAGGTAATGACTGATAAGAAAGGTTTTGTTCGTGTCGCACGTGTCAAAACAGCCACAACTGAGCTTGTGCGTCCAATCGACAAACTGTGCATTCTTGTGCAGTGCACTGATAGAACATTACATGAAGAAAAAGAAGATTGTGACAAATGAAAGGACATTTATGTGTAAATAATTGCAGTATAAAGGACTGTCATGAAGTATCAGTGCCAAGAGACTGAAATTATTGACAAGAGCCCTTGTCAATTGCACTAACATGAACATTTGATGGTTTGACATTATTAAAATGTGTTTTGTGTGCAGATAAGTTATCTGTAAAGTGAATTTTGACCTTTTGTTTTTCATTTGTTTGTAATTGCTACAATTTGTTTTGCGCAATTAGGAGGCCGGTATGTTGCGGTCAAAATACTCTTATTTTTATTTGCAAAATCATTTTCCGCTAAATTCCATGTTTTTTATTTAACCAAGTGTAATTGTAATTTGATTTCGCTTAATTTCCCTTCCCATCTTAAAATAACCCTGCAAAGGGAGGTAACTGTGTAACATGGCATTTAGGCCATGAATTTGAAGAAGTAAACATCATTTTGGACCCATAGATTGTCTAAAGTAGTGGTAAGCATAATTACTTTATTTTTCTATCTTTCATGAATTGGAATTTCTTAATGATACTTTAACTTATATTTTCATGTAGGTTAGGACAATTTTGTGTAGGAATTTTGCTTTATTTTGTAATGTTTTTGGTAAGTGGTGAATTTGTCAAATTTATGAAAATACATATTTTCTAGACCTAAGGTTATAAGTTTCTCACTGCTTTTGAGGGAATATTCATGTTTGGTAACTTTTCATTGCATTTCATGTGTTTTGAGTTCATATTTAGTATTTTGTATACCATGTGCTTTTCTGTATTGAATGGGTTGTGTAAAGCGCTCATAAAATATCTCTGCAAGTTTGCCAGTACAGCAACTTGTTCTGTATCATTTAGTTATATATTTTTTTGGTAAATTTGATAATTTTATTGAACTTTTATCCCCTAAACTGATTTAGTTTTCTGTTATTTTCAGTTAATTTACTGTTGCTCACAGCAACAATGAAATAAGAATGTTGAAAACTAGAACATGATGACAAGTAGAATTTGAAGAATAAGCACAATTGGAACTTTGACTTGAAACATTTATGAACTGGAAGCTTGAATATGAAATATGTATACTGAAAGAGGAACTTAAGACTATGTATGAAAATTGGAATATGGAAACATGAACAGATGAACAATATAGTATGGAATTGGAGCTTGAGATGTATGAGTTATAAATTATGACTATGGATTTTGGATTGAGCTATGCACTGAAGTGATGAATAATATGAATGGAAGTCATGTTTGGATATTGGATTGAACTGCTTTTGAAGATATGAAATGAACAAAATATAAGGAATAAAACTGAACATTTATTTGAAACCTGAACTTTGTCTTGCTTAGAATGGAATTGAATCAATCATGTTGTGCGCAACAACTAAAACAATTTTGTTGTAATGAATTTAAATGAAATTTTCATTTTCAAATAACATATACTTACATAATCTGACAACCTTTACCCGGGCGGATTATCACTTCACTAGAACGGATTTCACCTAGCTTATAACTTCACCAGAACGGATTTCATCTAGCTTATCACTTCACCAGAACGGATTTCACCTAGCTTATCACTTCACCAGAACGGATTTCACTTAGCTTATCACTTCACTAGAACGGATTTCACCTAGCTTATCACTTCACCAGAACGGATTTTACCTAGCTTATAACTTCACCAGAACGGATTTCATCTAGCTTATCACTTCACCAGAACGGATTTCACCTAGCTTATCACTTCACCAGAACGGATTTCACTTAGCTTATAACTTCACTAGAACGGATTTCACCTAGCTTATCACTTCACCAGAACGGATTTCACCTAGCTTATCACTTCACTAGAACGGATTTCACCTAGCTTATCACTTCACCAGAACGGATTTCACCTAGCTTATCACTTCACTAGAACGGATTTCATCATTTTATGGAACTGTTATTTTGCAAAACGTTAGGTTTTCCTTTAGATTAACAACTTGATTATTTGCAATAAATGATTGATATGATTCTCAGATGCACAGAATCACCTTTTTGTTTGGTTCAAATAACATCTTAAAGTATATTAGTATTTTAAGAAATAACAATATTCATGATTTTTAAGTTGGCACCATGTTCTCACTCACAGCTCTATGCCTGATGGTGTTACCACAGCAACCTCCTGACTCTTCTCATCGGTCCCATTGGTTATCTGAAATACAGGACAACTAGTAGACAACTCAAGTAGCGCTCTTTCTCTCTTGAACAACGCAGTGCAAATCCCTCGTTGCTACGTAGCGCTTCATTGAGCAATCGCGTTCAAAAGAGGTGTAATGTAGCGCTCAATGAGCGATTATTTAGCGCTCGCTGTTAGGATGTTATGGAACTGAGCCCTGGTCTTGGCAATAGAACCAACTTCCTTACGCAAGGCATAAGTCTTGTCAGTCTCCATTACTGGCTGATTAAAGCCCTGCAGTATTGCAGTGGATCGCTGCAACTGAAAAGCATAGTGGGTCCCGATTTCCAGCCACGGAAACATTAAGGAAATACGGCAAGGTTTAAATCAGTCAGTAATGGGGACTGGTGAGAGTTATGCCTTGCGTAGGGATGTTGCAATAGAACCTGGACACGACCTTCTCCGAATGTTGCATTGACTAATACCGATATTTTATAGTTACTTTTCAGACTAATTTTATTTTGAGTGAAACTAACTAAACATGCTAAGATTCTAAGAATTTCTTTGTTTTAATAGTATATAATTGATCTTGAATAAAATATTCTTATTGGAGCTGTAGCACGTTTTTTTCATATTTTTTTTTTTTTCATATTTTTCATTTAAAATGATAGCTTATATCATGCATATTTACTTTAAAGGGTAAAATACCTTATTACACAAATCAAATATCCATAGGGTAATAACGATGGTGCGTAGAAAGCCCTAAAAAGCATGGCGGGCATTTTAATGTGAACACATTTTATAATTTCGAATTACAAGAAACGGCTTTACCGAATCATGTACACTAATTTTTTACCATGATTTTTTTATTTTACTATCAAAGACATTATTTTTCAAATACGTTTCATCAACTAATTTGAGCGAAAAAAAATTCTACTGCCCCTTTAAATCACACTTACATTGCCTTCTGACATCCACGCAAGTCATTTGGAATTGTAACTCTTTGCTCCATATTGGCAGTTACTGATAAATACTGTTCTACTAGATCATTATTAACTGTTGCCAATTCAGTCATTACCTCATCCGGCGCCACATCCACGTCCGTTTCCTTCACGGGGACGTCTGACTGGGTCACGCTTACATCCAGGGCGGGGTTATCGTGACCTTGCTTGACACTGGTCAGCACCACGTCGTTCTCGTCACCTGTCTGGACGGTTCAAGCATTTACCTGGTCAGACAGGTGAGGGGGTCAACTGGAGGTAGTATAGGAATGAGAGCTTCTTATTTCAGTGATGGTAAATCACCTTTTCAGTTTTAAAATGGCTTTTTAATCTTTGTGTGTTTATGTTAAAGAAACAAAAAATTGAACTACGAAATGATAGTTTATTTTACATGTACATTCGTGCTGCAGTTCTAATTGAGCTATTCTCATTATACGATTTGATTTAATTTCAATGCAGTTTATCTTCATTAATTAGCAATAGCATTTACTCGTTTTATCAAAACCCACTCCATCTCTGGTAAACATAGGCTATCGTATATTTAAAGGATGCTATATACATAAAGGATGTGGCGATCATACGTAAAGGACGTCGCATCCATAAAGGATGTCGTATAAATAAAGGATGCTGTATACCTAAAGGACGTCGTAAACATAAAAACGTTGTATACATAAAGGATTGGTATACATAAAGGATTGGTATACATAAAAGACGTCGTATACATAAAGGACGTCGTTTACATAAAAGACGTCGTAAACATAAAGGACGTCGTATACACAAAAGACGTCGTATACATAAAGGATTCGTATACATAAAGGGCGTCGTATACATAAAAGATATCGTGATGTCGTATACATAAAAGACGTTGTATACATAAAATACGATAAAAGACATCGTATACATAAAGGACGTCGTATACATAATGATGTTTTATACATAAAAGATGTTGTATACCTACCGATACGTAATCTTTCGTAAGTTCACTGATTGGCAACTAGAAGCTGAGATGATGACAAACATATTACAACTGTATTTTTCTCTATCTCTTCGATGTCAAGCAACAGAAGATTTTGTGCCAAAACGTAGCCTTTGTCGGATTAAAAAATGTGAGATGCATAAATTACCATCAAAGAAACCTCAATATGTAGGTATTGAACTGAAATATTGACAGTTTTCAGAAAAGCTAAAAATAATTACCGTTTCAGCAACCTCAACTTCTTTTCCCTCCTGTGGTGGGGGGTCACGGAGGAGGATGACCCCGATCAGCTGCATGGTGGCGTAGATACCCCCTGTCAGAACAAACGCCCAGGGGACACGCTCCAGTAACTCTGGTTGGGTGAAGAATCTGAAATAACGAAATTCGGAAACCTTCAGAAAAAGATAAAAACAGCCAACTGTGACTATGACAGCAGTGAAATCGGTGTTTAAAACATTTGTAAACATAATATATACATTCCATTTAGATAGTTAACAAGTACATGTATAACATTGTTACATTTCGGATAATACTGCCTTCAATAGTACAAAAAGTACAAGAATGTGTACTATTGAAGGTAGTGTTATCCCAAATATAGCAATGTTACATTTGTGAACATGCTTTGTTCTACCCGTAGCACCCGTATTGATTTATCTTAGAATAATTTCAAAATAATAATACTAATTTCAGGTGAAGAAATTATTTGACGTGAATTTGTAAAAAAAAAAATTGAAACCGAGAACTATTATTTTTATATATTTGAAAATGACTGCAATTTGACTTTTTCTGATTCTGTTACTTTAATAAGGTACATTTTGTCTATGGGGTCAAATTCCATGATCACCCAAAACCCTTTTCCAATATTTTCAATAAATTTGAACAATGTCTATAAATGAACTATCACAGCTACTAAAACTGAATGTTTATGACGTCAAGACATTGTGATGTCATCAGGTTTTGTCGTCATATATCATTGATAGCCATTACTTGATGATGTAAAAGCATTGGAATGTCATGTACTTGACATTGGCAGGACATTGTGTAATCGAATCGGATTTTGGATTCGAACATACAAGGGCATTAGTGCTGCATATGAATCAGAGTGAAGGCAACTTCTATTAATCTAAGAACAACTTTTCCTACAAACATCATTTAATAGCATCCTGTTATTTCTTGAAAGTTATAAATAACTTTAACATTGCCTATATTGAAAATACAAGTACAATATTTCATTTAAAGTAAGTTTAAATAAACAATAAAACATTAAAATCATTTTATACGAATTTGAACCTGGAGTGGAAGAATATGACCTTTTCTTTTGAAACTCGAATCACAACAATTGGTATATTAAAAGCAAGTATTTCATGATGAACGAAATGCCTTTCAATATAAAAACAAGATGTGTTTGTTAAACATGTATGCCCCCGGATATACCAAAGGTATTGCCAAGGTTAAAGTTTTCTGAAAATGTCAATTGCGGCAAGGTCAAGGTCACAAGGTCAAATATGATGACCTCATCTGAAAGGTCTCATCACAAGTTATGCACATGCCAAGTATGAAAGCCCTAGCTCTGAGCAATCCAAAGTTATGGCCAAGGTTAACGTTTTTGTGGACAAACACACATACGGACAGACGGACAGACAGACAGACGGACGGACGGACGGACAGACGGACAGACGGACAGGTGAAAAACAATATACCCCCGGAATCTCCGATTCAGGGGCATAAGAATTCGCCGCTAATGGTTGCGATGCTGACAAAGCGGCGTTAAACAATAACTCACTCACTCACTGAATAAAACAAAACTAACGGGAAATCGGCCATTAGAATTGTTCGTTCAATCTAAAGAACAGACACCTATGGAGAATACTAAACTCCGTAACATATTTATGACGATAAGTAGCCAGGTAAGTCAATAACCTAAAACCATTTAGTAAGACGTATAGACAGAATGTTAGATCCAAAAATGTAGAAAAGGTATTAACTAAACCTGTTACAACTAAAACATTAAATTCATTATGATCCATATATATATTTCACTTTACACCTTTCCCTTTTACCACATTTTCTCTACCTACTTTTCCCCGTTGACGTCCAGATCTGGAGAGAGGTTGCCTGGGTTGATGAAAGCGGTCTGGATGAAGTTGAAGATGAAGGCCCCGCCTCCGAACCCCGCCACCACGAGACCCCCAGCCAGGCCCTTCCGTCTCGGCATCCACTGGAGATATATAGACGCTAGAGAATCTTGTATGTGTGTAATAAATCGAGATCAGTACCAAATCGGGGATGTCATAATGATTTTACAACACAAGTGTTTGTTAAAACACTATAAAATCCTGGCGAGTGTGCAAATTTCTTCATTATCCATATCGCAGAAGTCTAGAGTTGCATACGCAAGGTTACTGATGCTGTATATTCGTGAATGATTTCACTCGTTTAATACCAATTCATTAACTCATTTAATAAAACTGGTATTAAATGGAAGGTTGTTTAGTATCCTCTTTATCTCACACAAGCGATACCTGCTGTGTGAGTCAGTTTAGATGTTTTGGATGATACAATTAGTTCACTACACGTACAACTAACTTAAGAGGCAGTAGCAGATAAATCGATGAAATGTATTTGAAAAATTATTTTACCAATCGTAAAACACCCTTCTCTCTTCGGAAAATCAAGTTACAAATGAGTGTACGTGGCTCAGTAAGGCCATGTTCACAATAAAATGGCCGCCATGCAATTTCTGCTTTATACGCAACACCGTTATCACTACTACGGATAATTGGTTTGTGTAATAAGATGTTTTACCCTCTAAAGTTATTTTAAATGGCACAAATTATCATTTTAAATAGGAAATTTTGAAAAATAAATTTGAAAAAAAACTTGCTACTGCCCCTTTAAAGGGGCTGTGGCACGTTTTTGCCAATGTAATTTTTTCAAATGTTCCATTTATAATGATCCTTTATGTCATTTATATTACCTTAGACCGTAAAGCTTCTTATTACACAAACCAATTATACGTAGTGGTTATAAATGTTTTGCGTATGAAGCAAAAATTGCAAGGCGGCCATTATTATTTCGAATAACAAGAACGATTTTACTAAACCACGTACACTCATTTTTTAACTTGATTTTCCGAAGAAGGGTGTTTTAATATTGGTGACATTATTTTTCGACTTACTTGACGGGAAAAAAAGGTGCTACTGCCCCTTTAAGTATGTCATTTCACAAATGAATTGTGTTTTCTTTTAAAAAGATGCAAATTAATGTATCATTAGGCCCAGTTGAACGATAAGAGAGTAGAAATTTGTAAATAGAAAGGTGGTGATACTCTCTTATCGTTGAATGATTTGTTATGTAAAAGGGATGTATATGCAATTGCCTCCTATTCAAGAACAACACAATAAAGGTTTAAATGTTTATTGAAGATTGGCAAAATCGTAGGCCTGGTTACATTGTGCCTACGATGATATTGTAATGAGTATATATGTATGAATATTGTAAGTTGATAAATTGGTAGTTACATGAAATATATACTTTGCCAGTTAAAAACACGAGCAACAAACACAGACAATAATTGCAATACAATACAGCAAGTAGCAAGGCCTCAGAAAGGCAAATTGCAACAATATATTAACTTATGTTTTTGTAAATTAAATGTATGAGGTTAAAATATATATACCTACAGCAGGCAAAGCATAATGCCGACCTGAATAGGAAGGCGGCATATTACAATGGGAAATTAATTTGCAAAGGGATGGGTGGGTTGGAAAGTTAAAACAACTACCTCCTCATGTGAGGTTTAACTACCAAGTGAGAAAGTCTCCGCGCAGTGACCCGGATGTGCGCAAAGGTAAAGGTCAGTTCAAAGGTGGGGTCACAAAATAGTGCCAATTATGAATTTTTTAGGAAAAAAATTGTAAATTGCTTCCTATTCAAGAACAACACAATAAAGGTTTAAATGTTTATTGAAGATTGGCAAAATCGTAGGCCTGGTTACATTGTGCCTACGATGATATTGTAATGAGTATATATGTATTAATATTGTAAGTTGATAAATTGGTAGTTACATGAAATATATACTTTGCCAGTTAAAAACACGAGCAACAAACACAGACAATAATTGCAATACAATACAGCAAGTAGCAAGGCCTCAGAAAGGCAAATTGCAACAATATATTAACTTATGTTTTTGTAAATTAAATGTATGAGGTTAAAATATATATACCTACAGCAGGCAAAGCATAACGCTGACCTGAATAGGAAGGCGGCCAAGCCGAAGGCCTCCAATTCAATATTACCTTAAAAAGGAAGTTAAATTATAGAACGCATTGCCTGCGCTACTAGAGTGCGATCATTAAGATCGGTATGCAGGTAGAGCTTGTAGGCATCACCATGCCAATAATCATGAAATGAAATCAGATGAAAGGGAACTTTGGCTTTAAAGGCCCAAGAGGCGCCAGCTCTTCGAAAGCTGTGAGAAGAGTAGTCGTTTGGATCACGACCGGTGGAGGCAATTAAGTGCTTTAACTTAGATTGAAGTTGAGGGTATGAAATGGGGATGTGAGTTCCCTTGCTAGGAATGGAAAATGCTGGGGCTGTAAGAGAAAGTGGGACCAATCGAGACATCCTCTTAAGGGCTGTCACCGGACAAAGAGGGGAATTTGGAATATGTAAGAGAGGAATGGTGAGATGATGTTGGCCAAACTGTATGGTCTTAGACCATTGAAAAATTACAAAAAGGGAGGTAGTAGATTCCAAAATGTGAGCCCTAGTGAGTCGGCGCTTAGAATTAAAAGCCAAAGGGTTTTGAGGTACAAGATTTGATTTCCTGGCCATTAAAAAGAAGGCAAATAAAAATAAACAGTATAAGTGGCGTCGACTGGGGAATTAAGATCTAAAGCTGGGAGGAATTGGGCCAGCAGGGGTGGAGTGATAAGTAAAGCCTGACGAGGGTGATGGAGCTTTAAACGGGAAAGGCCTCTGAACAAAAGTGATAGCTGGAAGCTCTTTAAGCTTGGAAATGGAGCAGAGGTATACAAGTGCAACAGTTTAACACCATTAACATAGTTTTTGATGGAAGAGACTGCCTTCAGGCTCCTTGAAAGGAAAGTTATATAAACACACAAAGTATCCAAGGAAAGAGGAAGACACTGCAATTGAAAATATGTACAAAACAAGAGGAAGGCCCTCCACTGAACCAGTAAGTTCTGCCTTGTACCCCCTGCATATGCGGCCTCACGGGCTTGACTGGTTTCAAGCTTCAAACGTGCCAGCTCAGAGTCTGTAACAGAATATTACCAGTCGTGAGACATATGGAACAGGGAATCAGTAGTTCTCATGCCTGCAGTGATATGGTGAAATTCCTGCGATCTCCCAGGCTCTTCCCACCTGGATAACAAGTCTGGCAATCTATTCTCGACTCCTGCAATATGTACAGCTCTAATGTCAAACTGATACAGGGCTGAAAAGTATGACAGCTCGCGAAGCAAATCCTGCAAGTGAACTTCATATGCGGCACCGGAGTTCATGACATTCTCTGTTGCCTTGTTGTTAACTTTTATCATGACTCTTTTCCCGTTCCAGTTTTTACCCCAGAGTTTAGCACAGACAATTACTGTTAATAACTCTAACGCGTTTATGTCCAGATGTTGTTGTAGAATGAAATCTGGGAAGGTTTTTTGAAAGTACGAACCATCCGACCAACCCCCGCAGCCGGAGAGGCAAGCATCTCAAAATTTCACCAGGGGTGCTCCACTGTTCAACCATCATCATTGATACACCATTGAACCATTGGAGATATGAGTACCACCACTGTATATATTTGCGAACCTCTGCATTGACGGGGGATGGTTTTCTGTTGCTTAAGGTTTTCATCCACCTGATTAACCTAGCCACAAAAATTCTACATGGGCGTACGCACGAGGCCACAAAACACAACTTTCCCAGTAATGATTGGGCTTCTCTCAACTTGGCTGAACGCTTATTCAACCACAATTCACACAAATTCACAATTTCTGAAATTCTATCCTCTGAAACCTCTAAGGTCATTTTGACAGTGTCAAACATGCCCAGCAGGCACCAGACGTTGTTACGACGTCACAATTGGGTTGAAATAAGGTCACGACGTCGTTCAACTATAAAACGACGTCGTTTCAACGTCGCTTTTTTCGACGTCGATAAAACTACGTAGTTTCAACGTTGTAATTTTCGACGTCGATAATATATTCGATATCAGACGTCGTTTCAACGTCGGTAATTTCGACGTCGGTGTTATGTCGATATTTGACATCTCTTCAACGTTGTGATTTTCGACGTCGATAATAAGTATATGCGACGGCATTTCAATGTCTTCACAATCCACAACGACATCGATCCTAATCCTGCTGTTCATTTATTAGCAATCGTAATGGCTTATTAGGCCTATATTTCCAATCTTTATCCTTGATTAATTATATAAAGATATGTCCAAGTATATATATACCTACATCTAAGCGTCGTCGGACCTATAAGAAATTACCATATTAAAACCATCATTGAGATTCTTTTGCGTAATGAATAATGTTAATGTAAAAAATATAAATGTGCATGTACACTTAGTCTAATCAATGAATATGTATTTATGCACATATTTTTTATTTGATTTAATGATTTTAACGAATGATACTGTTACGAATTATTTTAATAGTTAACGGCGAATTTATTTTTAAACAGATATGTAATCTATTTTGTTTGCCCATGTATTTCAATCATTTACATATTTTTCATTTGAGACTCTTTTCTAAAACGTAACAACTATTTGTAAAGCTGTGTACGTTTTCGCGCCATCACAAAAGCTTATGACGTCATGTGTGCAACGATTACGTCACAAACCAAGTACTTTCGCCGCCATGTTTGACGTCGCCGTATGGAGGGAATCTGTTTACGTTGGGTATATCATCGACACTGGTGTCGCCACTTCTCTTTCTGAGGTAAGTTATTGTTCCAGCATTTATGCACACTTTGATATTTAATAAAGTCAACCCAATTCGGACACGTCGTCCAAACCAAACCCTCCACACTAACCACAGTCCAGTTGGTCAACTCAGTCGCATAGCAAAGCGTGTAGTTTACATTTAGAATCTAGAAGTCAGCACTGCTGTAGAACGAGTAGGAATTTGAATGATTGTGCTACTATTACCAAACTTATCTAACCTATCCATAAACTTTCTTTTCGCTGACAAGAGATTAACGACATTCTATTTGCAAATCAGTTTTGTTGTCGCCTGCCCGGCTTTGGAAACATGGGCAAACTCTTTACAGTGTTGCGTAACGTCCTCCGTGACGTGTCTTTTCACAATTATGCGCGGAGTTCGTATTGTCTTCGATCAGCTGTTTGCAAATTCACTGAGTGCAGGCTTTGCTAACTTGTTTATGTTGATTGCTATATATGCTTCAACACGATTAAAAATCGTGCTAAAATCTAAAAGTTGCATTATGAACATTACTGTGCCACTTATATTTATAAACGTTATTTTAATATGATACTTATAGGGGCCTACAGAGTGATGCAGAAAGTTTTCAGACGTTGACGATGTGAGATCTACACATGCATGTTAATTTAGTCTAGGAGAAATCAATTTCATAAAATAAGTTCTCGTTGGATCAATGTCAAAATTTTCAACTGTATTTGAAATCATCTCAGCTTGAAGTACATATAATATAAAGGACATTTTCCGACGACGGACAATTTAACTAATGTCATCCGATTTACCTACATGTGTACATTGAATATAAACGTTTTCCATAGATCGCCATGTTAAATTTTTCACAACTAGATGTTGATTACTTTCATTTCCAAGAAAGAAAACAGAAAATTAAACATAAATCATGAGGTTGTAGGCTCGAAGCCTAGATGATGCCTCACAAACTTGATAAATGTGAATAAGATCGGCCACTATTCCTATCTATGATAAGTATGTATCCCAGACTTAATTAACATGTAAGTCTATGGAAATAACGTCACCGTCCGAATACTTTTTGCATCACTCTGTAGATCTAGACATGATAATTTACACCATAGATTTGAATAATTTTCATAGATACGATTTTGTCTGATCATATAGACCTACATATTTATCAAAATTGTGTAATGCATCTTTATCGAAATTTATGTTACAAATGCCATCGTTTATCAAAGAAATCACATTAATTTGATTAATAACTAATAAGTATACATAGAAAAAAATCAACATGGTGATAGATTAATTTTCCAAAAAAATAGGACAGTATGATGACATGCGTTAAATTCAAATGATCCTCTCGTTGAGATGATTTCTAATCAAGCTGAAAAGTTGTATATTGATTCAACCAGAACTTATTTCATGATTATTATCTGTGCATGTACACGTACTTGACATGTATTATGATAATACCGTGATTTAATATAATTATGTATAGGACAAATTAATTGTTTTCCTGACTATACAACTTGTTTCTTGAAATATGTAGATATGTTGAACAATTTACCTTTGTAAATTAATCTCTGACAAAAAAAATGACAAATTGTGTTAAAGAAATATGACTTTTGTTTGAAGTGATTATTTACTGTTTTCAGTCAACTGTTTGAGAAGGGATCAGATGGGGAGGAGAGAGTTGGAGACGGGAGATATCACATCTATAGATATCATCCTCCATCCAGAAGTCAGTCTTTTCTCAGGTATATACTTATTCATCATGCATTTTCCGACATAAAACGAATAAAACTCAAGGTCTATACATATTTAACACATAGAATTCAGATAGTTTAAGTACAGTGATAATGATGAGTAACATGATTTGATTTTGAAAAATGGATAAATTTCCAGATTTGATGAAGCATCGACATTAATAAGTTTATCTTTTTTCGGATTATTTCCTTTTTTATTTGTGTAAGTTGTCTTTTTCTTTTTCCAGAAAGCTGATGAATGGTGCTGCGACGAAACGTAGAACGCGCCGTTGAAGACACAAAGAAGCGCGTATTCTTGTTATTTCAAGGCAGAATAAACAATAATCTGTATCCCTAGCTGTCTCTTGTTTCTTGTTCAATATTGGTTGCTTTGACTTAGACTAATCCCTTATTGCTACAGCTAACCCGGAACTTGGAAGATATAATATCTATCTTTTAGAGATGCTGACTTTAAGAATTGAGATTATTTATTGCGAGATTGTTACTGCTCATAAAGAACGTCCTTTATCGACGTTGAAATGACGTTGTATTATGGTTGCATATGAAATTTGCGTCGACGTTGATGTATTGTCGTTGAATCGACGTCTTAACAACGTTGTTGATACGACGTTGCATCAACGTCGATGGAACGTCGTATCAACGTAGATGCAACGTCGAACCAACGTTCTTTCAACGTCGAATCTACGTTGATGCAACGTCGTAGCAACAACGTTGTTTTGGCGTCGATTCAACGTCGATATATCCGTATTATCGACGTCGCCGCAAATTTCATATACACCCATAATACAACGTCATTTCAACGTCGATGAACGACGTTTTTTCAACGTCGGTTCAACGTCGAATTGCCTGCTGGGATGATGCCTAAAAACACCATACGGGTTGAGGGAGAGCATGCTTTAGCTGAGGATTCCTGTAAACCACACTCTTCCAATAATTTACCTAATTCCTGAAAGGCTTTATCGGCTTTATCTGGGGTTTCAGCACCAGCGAAATCATCTAAATAGTTGATGGCAGAGAGACCCCTGCGATTGTAACAATGGGTAACTGCATTGGTTAGTCTTTGACACATCATAGCAGCAGATCTCATTCCCATTGATAGCACAGACTCACAATAAATTTTATTTCTCCATCTAAATCCTAGAAGATGAATATCCCCTGGGTCAATAGGAATTTGCCTGTATGCTCTACTTAGGTCTCTCTTGAATAGGAGACAACCCTGGCCTTTCTCCTTCACAATATCAACTAGATCATCTACACGGGGGTGGGAAATCTTACATGGTTGCCCGAGATAAGAATCAGACTCAATACCGTCATTCACCGAAGAATCTGCAGGGTAACTTAAGTCTAAAATAAACCTACGCTCCTTTGAGTCTCTTTTTGGCACACTGTTAAGTGGTGCAATAGCTATTGGGGTAACAAAAGGGGAATCATCAAACGGTCCTAGAGTAGCTCCAAGAGTGATTTCCTTGAGTATATACTGATCTGTTTCCTGTTGGAAATTTGTGGAGCCTGCATGGTTTCTAACATGAACTGTAGGAAAAGAAGATCCACTAAAGCCGATAGGCAATCCATATTGAATAAATTGTATAATTTCGTTGTCAATGAAATCTGTTAAGTTATCCTCAAAGAATTGCACGTTTATATTTGAAGGAACTCTGATTTTACAGGAGACATAATTTGGCGAGCCGGAATTAAGTATTTCAGTATGAACTTGAATTAAAAACATTTAAATTTAAAACAACTACCTCCTCATGTGAGGTTTAACTACCAAGTGAGAAAGGCTGCGCGCAGTGACCCGGATGTGCGCAAAGGTAAAGGTGAGTTCAAAGGTGGGATCACAAAATAGTGCTAATTATGATTTTTTTAGGAAAAAATGTGTAAATGATAATATACATCACTTAGATCCATTACTGTAATGCAAAACACATAAAACTGCAATTCGTTTTTACAAGTATCAAAGTATTATTTCAAATTAATGTTTTGGATGAAATAATATCATGTTATGTGTAACATTACATGTACATCATATGCAATTCAGTGAGATTTACGACATTCTTGATTTTTGCTTTGGGATTATTATTAAAACTGATATAATGGAAATAATGTATCATAGACTTAATTGACGGGGTTCATTGTCAACCCGTTCATTCATGACTGTCATGTCATGAGCATGCTTCATGTCCATGACAATAAATGATATTTAAACTTGACGTCATGTTACTGCATGGGTATCGTTTTGTAGTTTGTCATCACAGTGTCAAGGACTTGCTTGTGGATGCTCAGTTTCAAGATTGGGTCAACTTGACCTTCGAGTGACCCCGGTTATCTCGTGTCAATGACGACTAAACCTCTATCGTTGAAGGCTTAGTAAGACATGGTAACACAGCCATTTTCGGTAACATTCAAAGTTTGCTTCCAGATGACCCCTACATCTTTATACGTGGAGATCAACAAATGAAATAAAAATGAGAAAATTAAACACGACAAGCTCGAAAATAAAAGTATTCAAGTTATAAGTAATTACCTTTAAAAAGAGAAACGTGTTTTGGTGTAACCGCTAACATTATTCACTTTGTAAATTTGTTTGTTTTCTTTTATTACAATGCTCAATTAGCTGCAGCGTAGAGAAATCGAGAGACAATCGAAATAAATTTTCTGTTCTCACTCGGCATTATCCTTAATTGCATTACAAACACGTATGTTCAACACACAAAACCAGGTAACGTCATGATGGTATGTGTCCCAACTTTGTTTAAGCGATGGCATCACTTTGTAATCGTTATAGCGGATACAACCGAGACCGTTATTGAGTCAAAAACAATAACACTAGCGAGAGCCCTTTAGGTTCCTAATACGTAGCATGACGTGATTCGCTAATTGCAACATTTGCCTTATGTTTAAGTGAAGTATATTTTTAAAACGCATTTGAAACTATTTGAACAAAATAAAATGGTTGTTTTATTATTTCTAACTGTAATCATAATCATATTTACAAAATGTACCGTTCAACGATAATTGGACCTTTAATTTTTGTGGGTCTCACCTTCATCGCACACGCCATTGGCATGGGGTATCCGATCCCTACACCGACTCCGTTCATGATGCCGTAGGTAAAGATGGTGGCAATGTAGGAGTGTTGGATTGTGAAGTACGTAGTAGCCACACCGATACTGAAACAAAGATGTCGGTAATAAACTAAATCCCACAATGAAATGATTGGTAGGGAAATGGGTATTTGGTACAACTGAAGCTGTCATATCTTTACTAATATCTGATCACTATATATATCTGGGCAAACGGATATCGTATTTTTCATATTATGCCCGAAGAGAAAATGTCACTTCGTCACGAAAATTGCTTTGATGTCATGTTTATTTGTTTGACATTTCCATCGAAATGCAGACTTGACGAGCGTCTGTCTTTGTTGACGGAATATTTTGGCGTAATGTCCTCAATGTACCGACTTAGGTAATAAAAAGAACATTATAATCATGACCATGATTAATGTTTTTTGTCCAGCAAGTTTTGATATAGCTAGGACATGTTTCCATTTTGTTTTACCTTGTCATGGACAGTGTCAAAACTGACCATCAACTGGACATTATTAGTTTTAATAGTTACTGATCCGATATCAGGGAGTCAAGAAATCGAGTATAAATGACGAATATCAACGGGCTTAGCACATAACCCCGTGAGACTCCATACTGAAGTGACCAATATCTCCATAGAGATTAACCAGACAGATATGGTGTACATCATTCCAGGACTGTATAAATTAGATTACATGTTAATGTAAGTGTGTGCAGCATTTGTGGAGGACCTATGTAACCAGCACAGCGGTCGAGCAGCACTGGCATGATTAGTTGTCCAGACGCCACAGCCTCTGCATCTTCCCACGGCATAGTCGATACCTACATGCGAATATTTCTAGCAAAAACCTCTACTTCGTCAATCCCTGGTGGCAGAAAAAAACTAAAGTAAATGCTCACGGGAAGATATTCAAATCTGTTTGCTCATTGGAAAAATACAGGTTTATTTGGAAAAATCCTGGTACGTTATGCACTATTCTGCAACTGTTATTCCTCGGAAAACCGTCGATCTTAAACAGACTGACGTCATGTTAACATATTTCCCTTTTCTGCATAAAACTTACTGAACAGCAACAAACGTTTACTAGGCGTGTAGGCTTGTACATTTCACAAGACGCCATAGCAACCCACAGGAAGCTGGTTTTTCGTTTTCTGTTTTCGTCCCTTGTCACATATTACTGAATGTGACGATTGTTATATATATATGTTTCTAAATATCCTGTGAATATTCAAATTAAATCATTAAATTATATTTTATTGTTATTATACCAGCAAACTATGACATATATTATATATATGTCTGAATTTCAGCAACAAAATTCAACAAAACAAAATTCAGCAACAATGACAATCAAGCTGGAGTTTCAAAATGTCAAGATAAGAGATGTGGTACCTGTCCAATTATTATGGAAGGTCAAAAATTCCAATTTGAAAATTATTTATTGTTAAACACAACATGAATTGCAAATCTAAAAATGTAATTTACGCAATCCTCTGTCCGAAAAGCAATCTCACTTATATTGGACAAACTTCCAACCTTCAAGCTAGGGTACGTGTTCACAAACAGCAAATTAATAATCCTAATCTCCGTCACCTAAAAAGTAGTAAACATATAGCAGACTGCAACAATGGAAACTTTCTTATTTTTCCATTTTATAAATTATTCTCCAATTCACAAATTACAAATTTAACTTTAGAGACTAAAGAAACATTTTTCATAAATAAATACTGCCCATCACTGAACAGTTAATTCACACGAGAAATTGATTGATTACGACTCCATTGTTTTACATGTAATCAAGGACACACAATGAACTCGTTAACCCTCAGAGATCTAATTGTCCTGGAGTGACACCCAATTGAAGACCTCGAGTCAATTCACAAACATGATTGAAAGACAATGATGACTGATTTGGATGTCAATACACTGACGTGTTAAGATGTTGAGCATTACAACATGCTATTGTTTTTGTTCATACATAAATATGCACTCTTCCGAATGTTAACCATACTTGAAAAGACCGATATACCTGTCGAAATGAGCTCATCGTATTGTATTAAAGAAGATTGATCTAGTCAAAACCATCTGACGTTTACTATTTTATATATATATATATATATATATATATATATATATATATATATATATTCTCATTGATTATACAATTCAAGCAAAATACCTAGTTGAGTGATAGATTTATTTTAATGTATGCAGGAACAAGATAACTAAATGGAATGGTAAATAAATAAACCCCACAACTAAATTATTATTTCTTTTGGGACTCATAAATTGTGTTCTCTTGTATTTGTTGGTTTACAGTTTGGGAGAAACGACAATTATTTGCGCTTGAAAATAATAGATTTGATCTGTATTCTGACTGAAAAACACCTTTATCTATTAAATACTAACCAAAAAATCTGCAGAAAATTAGTTTTAGGTTTAGTTATAGATCTATCAACATACTCGATGACTCTTAAATACAACTTCGATCATGCTGTGTCAATTACATTGTATACTACATTAACAAGATGACATTTTAGTCAGTCAAACAGGTTATTGACGCTATGAATTCCTGTCCATCTACTCCCCATCTCGATCCCTACGCTCGGAATCCAAAATGCTCTGCAGAGTTCCAAACACCAAGTCAGTGCGATATGGCAACCGCTCCTTCTCGTTTGCCGCAGCATCAGCATGGAATAGCCTCCCAGAACCACTCAGAAGATGTCCTGATTTGACTTCATTCAGACGTCACCTCAAGACCTATATTTTCCAACTCTAACTCTGTGACTGCTTCGAGCATGCATTACGCATTGAGTAATGCGCTATATAAGTTCCCTATTATTATGAATAAACTCTTAAAAATTGTCATCTAGGGCAAATACACTGTCGGCCAAAACAAACTCCTACATGACTCTCGTCAAAATTAAAGATGAAATAATTTCTGATGGTGGTGGTCTCCAAGCACGTTATGTTGTAACAATAATTAATCGTGGAAAACTGTGATTCGAGTCAATAACATTCGTGAAAACCACGTCCAATGAAGACCGTTAATTTCGGTTGATTCACATGCGCACCCTAATCAAGTACATCTGTAGTGTCGTCCCCGCTTTAATGCAAATGCGTTCCTGTATTGTTCCTCGTGGTTGTATGAACATTTATTTCATAAATGTTTTTTTCTGAAGCACTGATGGAAAACTGAACAATTTCTGTTGTCTCATTTCAACAATCGCCATTCTTTTGTGACATGACAACTTCTGAAATTTAAATATATTATGTAGAAAGGGTGCAACTTCATAATGCTATAATATAGCTAAACTGTTCATTATAGTTTTTATGAAATCTGATAAGATATCTGGTAGGCGTTTCTTTTGGCCGACAGTGTACCTTCAAGCACCAGTGGGCAAACATATGGATGGACACAAGGTGCTTTATCAATTGAACGGATCTTTAATTTTCAAGCAAGCAATCGAGTTTCTTGCCTTCGTGGGAAACTCGTGATTTTGCATAACATTAAACTCAACCGCAAAAGAAACGTCACCACATTTAATATTTTCAACAGTGTAAATCACGAAATACTGCTACCTGAGAAAGTCGATTGTGATTGCTTTTTACAGGTACCTGATTTGTAAAGAGATACCCGTAATTTCATACATCGGAATATGTATGCCTGTTCAAGTACATGTTGGTGTTGAAATTGCTTTATTAAAATGGTTCTTGGCCAGAGTATTTGACATTTAATCTAACAATTCATGTGAAAAAATAATCAATGAAAGATATTGTCGACACAAATATCTTCTTGGGATTAAATGTGTTGAAGCATCTTTAAATGTAGTTTAGGACGTCAAATACAAGTTAAAAACTTCCGTTTGTCTCGCCTATCTCGTCTAGGAGATTCAATAACAACGATTTTGTAAAATGTGTGTTTCTCAGAAATATGAACAGATAATTTGTTTAGATTTTCAAATAACTTTAGTCGACTTCTGAAAATATTATGTATCTCTGTTTCGTGAGTTAACTGGTTGGCGTTGTGAATGTGAACATTTAATCTTTATTAAAAATTAGTCAGTGAAAGATATTGTCGACACAAATAATCTTCTTAAAATGGCCGCTCGATGAGAAATGGACTCGAATGACTTAAATGGGCAGTAGCACTTTTTTTCAAATTTTATTTTTTCAAATTTCTTATTTATAATGATAGTTTATGTCATTTATATTTACTTTAGAGGGTAAAACGTCTTATTACACAAACCAATTATCTGTAGTGGTAAAAACAATGTTGCAGAGAAAGCCAAAATTGCATGGCGGCCATTTTATTGTGAACACATTTTATTATTTCTAATAACGAAAACGATTCCCATGGCTTTACAAAACCACCTACACTCATTTTAACTTCATTTTCCGAAGACAGAAGGGTGTTTTACTGTTGGTGACATTATTTTTTCAAATACATTTATCGACTTGTTTCGGCGAAAAAACATGCAACTGCCCCTTAAAGTAATGTACACTCGTTTGAGAACTCAGGATATATAAATATACATTTTTTTTAAAATAATTCAAACATAACAAACCTCATAAACCATGATCCAAGAATGGTAGTTATTCTAACGCCGCATTTCCTTCCAATAAACCCACCAAGGAATACGGAGAATCCTTGGCCCATCATCGCGCATGCGTAGATCCATACGCTGTCGGTGTACGTCAAACCAGGTTGGTTATTACGTAAATATGACGTCAGGTAGGGCGTAAGATTACCTGAAGAGAAATGAGAAAAAGATTCGTTATCTGTTAAATATGGTCTTTAATTCATGTTTTAGTAATGCAAAACTAAATAATAATTTCATAAACTAAAAACATTTTTTTAGAGCCATTGGCTCTGTAGCTCAAGTTTTAAATAATAGTAAAATCGTAAAAGTTACAAGGAGATGGTTTTACAAAATAAATATTGCATTTTTTAGTCGCTGAGCGGCTGTTAATTTTCAAGTCTCAACTTCTCTTTCTCAACATCCATTTCTCAAAGCACATGTTAGACACATATTCAGGATTACCTCTCTATACTCTATACTGTCTGAGTGAAGAGCACATAAAATCTCAAAAGTACTGTCCAAAGCATGCTACAATAGGTTTTTAAAGGTTATGACCCCGTGATCTATATTTGGGGTAACAGGGTCACCAAATCTACAATTTAGAATCCACATTGGCCAAGGAGTCTGCACATAAGATTTCAGCTCTCTGGAGTCATTGGTTCTGGAGAAAAAGTGAAAAGTATACGGACGGAACGACGGACGGACGCCGGACGCCATGCCATGTCATATGCCCATCGGGCCTTTCAGGCCTGATAAGCTAAAAAGAAGAAATTTTAAATGTTGAATTTCTTCGAAATTTTTTCTTTTTGATAAACAACTGTACATTGACATATAAGACATATTCAAGACATATGTGATAATTAATAACTGTGCCTGATTCTGCACCCATTTGTTACATTTTAAACATGGTTGGAGTAATGTTGGTTTAAATTTATTTCTTACCCCTGTCTTCATGAAACAAAGATATTTTAACTCAAATTTAACCACGGTCACCAATTAATTCATTCAAACTAGATAAGATTGTATCGTGCCATAGTCAAATGCAAGTGATTTCTTTTAAATATTGAATTAATCGAAACCAACTGAGGTGAGTTCTTTCCCGGTAGTTTAATACAACTAAAACCTGGGCTTATTACGCACATAGTTCTAATCGATAGAACAAAATAGCTGTGAGTACCTTCGTATAGTTCCGAAGCGCTCTTGGCGCTAAAGCAGTATTAAGTTAATCCTAATGTATTGTACTTACGACTATCTTATATTGTTAAGAGAGATACGAAATTCTAAGGTCAGAGTGATGACTGAATATAAACTTGTGAAGCTTCAATCTCATTAAAATCAGATCATTAGTGGGCTACACCACGTTACACATACGTACAATGTATTACGCAGTATATCATAATTACGATCTGATTTAATGATATCTGACGATCGGGTACTGTTTCAATAACGATCTAATTAATATGTAATTAAACATAAACATTTTCCGCTTATGCTCCAAATTTTTATGGTTAATTACAATACTAATTAGACAGTAATTATCCGTTGATCCAGGACGGCTATTATATACTACTAAGAAAAAACAATTAAAAATTTATTTTGATTATTAATTAATAATCAAATTTATATATATATATATTATTTTCATAATAATATCTAATAAATAATAGAATTAAATCTTTCATTATCTAGAATCAACTGTGCATCCATGATGACGTACACGTAAGCCTCTAAGGGTCCAGCTGTTTCCACTTCTTTGGTGATTTTAATTGTCATTCCCGCATTATCACCAATTCGCCTACCAGAACCATGTAATTCATTGTCATCAGTTATCCTAAGATCAAGCCATAGAGCATACTTGTCTTTTCTGTATTTCCTAATATTCATATCAGTAAGGCATACATCTTTAACAACTATATTAGTTACCGGATGGCGTTTTATGCTGGGAAGTTTTTTAATTTCATCCCATAAATTTTTATGTTTACGCATACCTTGACTGTACAACTGTTTCGGCACTCCTCCAATTGTCATTTGTACCATCTTAATTTTAGGATTGTAAAATGATTCAGTCACTCTATCAAACCCGGGGTTGGGTTCTTTGAATAACATCAAAACTCCTTTCACAGACTTAGCCGGCACATCGATACTAATAGTCCACGCCGTATCACTTTTACCCTTAGGTATCACATCATACCAAAGTATACAATCGTAGTATATTGGCAAGGGACTATTATACATCGATCGAACTTCACTGGCTAATTCTGGCTCCGTGACTTTATCAAATTCCAACGAAATATTCCGAATTTCATACTTCGTATTGGATGCTCCTATAATTACATTCTTATAATCATTAAACGTTAACTCATATACCAATCTATCATTTAAGCCAGCCTGATAGAAAGGCATGTGAGTCTCTAACAATTCAAAATCTAGAGGAATATAAAAACCATTTCCTCGGTCATCCGCCATTTCTTTGTCATCTACAACGGAAGCATCACCGAGTGCAGATCCCATTCGCAATCTGGTTACATTTTGGTTTTCAGTTGTGTCAATACCTTGGTAATATAAACTATCTCTTTCTTGAGTAGTTCTCCAAAGATCCATGTAAGTGTAATATATATCGCTATCATCGATAGACAATACCTCATTATCACTTATCTTAACGGGTGTTTTCTTCACAATGGAACGACCAATATTCTATACAATGGTACTATTTGCATCTTCTCACCATTCGCTGTTAGGAATAAATCAAAAGTCAATCTGACTGTAGTTGGGACTATAACATCGTGAATTCCAAGATCAGGAAAGTGAACTATTAATGTTTGATTCTGATTAATAGTACTAGGAATATTATCAACATTTTCGGAAAAACGATGACCTTTTACGGGAAGGTTCTCTCTAAATTTATGGAATGGATTGAGTTTCTGACCGTAATGCGACATTTTATATATATATTTTTATTCTTTAAACATATAAGATTATTTTATAAAATGGCCGACCATATTGATTTTGATGAAGAAGGAGCTGTTGGCGGGGATGATGGATCTTATGAAATGGATGATCTTTTTAGTAATCCAAATGAAATCCTTAAAATTGACAATGTTACTAGGTTTCCAAAAAATGATGTAAGCCTACAATTAGAAATGCTTTAATCAACTGTGAACGATTTTTATAAAGATCTCGGTGAACCTATCGGGGGTAAAGATTATTCTAAGTTTAAGATAGATCAAAGAGGGAAGCTTAGACTAAAAAGTCGTCCTGAAGTGGTCTTACAGTACAAAGTAGGTGATAAGAAAGGCAAGCCTCTCCCTCTTGAAAGATTACGAGAAAAACTAGGCGTAAGAACTATTCGTGAAGAATTAGGGTATTCAAATTATAAAATTGGACAAAAACCAAAACTTCCAGAAAGGACTCGGGTAACACTTCATAACTTAAAGTCAAAATTTAATGAAGCAGAAACTTCCTTAAACGAACAGCCAGTACAAGCCACTAATCAGGCTATCAATGTAACAGATACAGTCTTGCAAACTATTGATGACCCACCTTTAAATATTGAGGGATTAAAACATAGTATAAGAGAATTGAGGGGATTTGATCAGGCTATGCAAACTCAAAGAGGGGAAGTATTTCATAACTTATCTGAACTAACACAACTAGATAGAAAAATCCAACACAAAAAAAACAAAATTAACCCAAGTAGAAGGTCAAAGACAAATTGAACTCGTTAAAGGAAGAATAAGAGATTGGGAACTCGAGAGATCGGCGCGTTTAGAAGCTGCAGGAACAAATAAGCGAGTCCTACGTTCACAAATTCAACGTATAAAACAAACTATTAGGCAGATGTTAAACGAAAATGAATCTCTCTGTGAACGTCTTCGAACATTATTTAGAGAACAAGGAATAACTATCGCTAGTATTATAACGGCGATAGGATCTATTATTTCAACAATAGTTGTCTCATACTGGAGGTGCCACTGGACCACCAACACCCAGTAAGAAACCAAATAAATTTTAAGGAGTGGTTACAATATATAAGTCTGGGTTTATTAAAATTAGCTGGAAAGGCTGCATCGGCTTTACTGGGGATAATAGGAAGTATTCTATTGTGGCTTTTAAATTTCTTGTCTAAAACAGCGACTTGGTTAAGTCAAAATATATGGGCTATTATGGTAGCTATCGGAGGGATGATAATTTTATTCATAAAATCTAGAATCGCCAGATGATTACTAACCCCACTGCTATCCCACCGAGTATGATAAGTGTTTTAGTATTCTCGTGCTTATTATAAAAAAAATGTGGTTTTACAATTGTATTGATAGTGCGAGGTCTAAACCTAAGCTTATTGATGTGAGGTGGCGTAGGGTTAAGCTTATTGATGTGAGGTGGTGTAGGGCTAAGCTTATTGATGTGAGGTGGCGTAGGGCTAGGCTTATTGATTTCAACATTCGTACCCAAACTTCTATCAGATCTCGCGGTGATAATTTTATTATTATAACCTTTGACTTGATCTACCTATAGTTTCATATCACTTGGGGCCATATATAAACCTATCGCGAAAACATAATCTACCTTTGAACTGGCATATTGTAATACATCTTGATATCTTTTTATAGAAGCGGGAATATCTACCGGTCTAGAAATAGCATCTTCTACATTAGCAACGAATTGTTTCTCAGTATCGAATGAGGTTCCAATATCTTTGATATTTGTTCTAGTTTGTGCTTGAGCACCAAGTAAAGCCCATACATACGTTCTAATAGAATCATTCAATCTTTGAACCCCAGGCTTAGTGAATCCACGCGATTTATCTAGAACAAAGGATTGCCAATGCTGGTGAATTTGTTGTATTTTTACAACTTGCTGTTTCTTAGGATATATGTATTCATGTGTAATATTCTTACTTAATCCCCCGTACTTCATAGCATACGCATCCCTTATATTAAATTTTAATTTAGGTTTCGGTTGAGCATCAAAAGACCATTTATCAGAGGAATAATCATCAGAAAGTATGAGCTATGATTAGGATCACCATCAACATTGGTGCTGTGTATAAATAAATACCCCATCCCATTATTCTTTCCACTTGTACTCCAATTGGTTGTCGTTGGGACACCAAATTCATTTCAGATACGTTCGTAGGCATTGTATGGATTGTTATTAGCAACCCACCCTTTATCTTGAGGTAATGGTACTTCCATCACGCTCAAAATACACCTAACTTGATAGTACACATGAAATATAAATATTGCCTTAGTTAGCCCTCTTTTTGAAGAAAGATTATCTTTATATGATATACCACAGCCTGACGTGGCACACCACACAGCGAAATATAGTTGATTTTGCCAAAATTGCATGGGTTTATCCTTCTATGTTTTTATTTCAGCTTCATTCGAAATAATAACCTCGTATTTTTCGAATATATCAGGGAATTTTGTTTTAAAATTATAGCCATTAGCATCTGCCCATATCGATTGATTTATAAGGTTTATTTCTTTTTTATAACTAGTAAATTCAGTTTTATAATTATGATGATGTTGAAGGTAGTCAAAACTACGTCTGATTACTTTTCCACCTGGGATATAAGAATCGTATACACCACCAGCTGTATATTTTGCCTTATTGTTATACTTGTAGGCTATCATTTTTATTATTTAAGATTATATATTTAAATAATAAAATGTATTCTCCAATTCCAGAAATGTCTTCAGAAATGTATTTAACTATTCCCAACTTTAAGAATGGGCAAACGTTCAAACTTACTAGAGCTATAAACAATACTAATGGAGAGATGCGAGTAGGATTATGCGAAATTGTATACTACCCTAAATGGTATAATAGAAGTGAAAGTGAGTTTATGAAGGGGGGAATACTCGTCACTATTCCGGATGGATATTATAATGTTTGTATGCTAAACGATTACTTTAAAGAGCACCATTGTAAAGTATCCATAAATACGGCTAATGGGAAACTAACACTCGAAAACTTTGGAGATGCAGAAATTATATTACCAGCTCCATTAGCTAAAACTTTCGGGTTTATTTCTTCACCAATTATTATTAAGGACATTCATAGTGCAAACTCTGTACCTAAATTGGTAACATACAAAGCACTTTGCGTTAATTTAGACTGTATTGGTACTAGTGATAATATTTTCAGAGAAAAACCTTCAACTATATTGAGAATTATTCCAGTGGAAAATGAAACTTTAAACAGCGGAAAATACGTTTCACTTACTAATCTTCAGTATAAAAGACTTAAGCTCGGGCAAATACCTAACTTGACAATATCAATATAAGACACAGAAAACCAACCAATAAATATGGGTTACATGACTCTAACATTGCATTTCTTGGGTTGAATAATCCAATTTCTTAGGTTGAATAACCTAATTTAGAGGATAAATAACTAATAATAAAGATGACAGATTCTAGCGGACCTAGAGATGAAAGTTGTACGAAAATTTCCAGCACAAATCTTTTTAATGATGCAGGGAAAGAAAACTATAAATACATTATTCAATATAAAGATGGAGAATATAAACTGATTGAAAAACATAGACAAGAACTTAATGATTTAAAGGGTTTTAGAATTACAGATAAACCAGAAAGTATTCCTATTCCGGAGGGTGATGGGGTATATACAATTTATAAAGACGAACAGCTATACAAGGTTAGCTACTTACCTAGGTGGATTTTAAATATTAGGGTTACTCCGAGGAATACAATGCTGGTGGCAAAGCAAACATTTCTATAGAAGATTACAAATGAAGGCCTAGCGATGGTATCATATAAACCCCCAACTTTGAGAAGTGCTGTAGCTAGTTATTATACTATTGAAGGAAACTCTCAGAGAATAATATTGTAGAGAGATAAGAATTTTCATACTACAGTTTTTTCTATCTATGGTAGATGCATTTAAAGAAAGAAAGCATCCCTACAGATATTGGACCAATTTTTTACTAGAATTAATATTAGGAGAGCCTGGTGGTTTTGTTACAGTTTTACCCGGATTGAAAATAAAATGGAAAAAAGCAGGATATTGTTGGTTATATACAGCATTTAATAACTTTAATAGTGCAGTGTACCATTTATGGTTGGTTAACTATGATGGTAACACTATGAATTCTAGTGAACTCATTAACTTTTTTGAATATGAAATAGTTGAAGATAGAATTTACTTACACTGTCGGCCAAAAGAAACGCCTACTTTATTTTCCTTTAAATGAAAGATGAAATAATTTCTGAAATATAATCAATGGTGGTCTCCAAGTTTTGCTGAAAACAAATTAATATGAAAGTCCATTGAAATCGTTGAAAAACTGTGATTCGATTCATAAGCATTCATGAAAAACAAGCCCAATGAAAACCGCTATTTTCAGTTGATTAACTTGCGCATCGTACCCACGTACATTTGTAGCGTCATCATCACTTTAATGCGAATGCGTGCATGTATTGTTGCTCGTGTTTGTATGAAAATCGGTTTCAAATGTTTTTCTGACCAAGCACTGATCGAAAACTGAACAATTCATTTGTCTCAACATTCAACAATCACCATTCTTTTATGGCATGACAACTTCTGAAATTTAAATATATCATGCAGAAATCGTGCAACTTTATAATGCTATAATATTTCTAAACTGCTCATTATAGTTTTTACGAAATCTGATAATAATATATAGTAGGCGTTTCTTTTGGACGACAGTGTATATGATAATTTATCATTTGTAGGGTTGAAGTCTGCTTTTGGCCATTTTGATCAGCAGTTAGCTATTAACGCCAATAACTATTAATGAATACGTTCGGTATAATCGACAAACCAATTTTAAGAGAATAAACAACTAATAATAAAGATGACAGATTCGAGCGGAGCCCGCCAAACAATTGATAGGTGTTTGAATACATCTATATCAGATTTAGGCGACGTAGAAGAATTTAAGTTGCCTGGAGAAGTTCTTCTGCCCTTCAGTTAACTAATTCTGGAGTTTACAAACGAAAAGAAGTTGGTACAGGAGGTTCTGTAGATATGTTTAATGGTAATGGAGTCGAGGATAAAACTTATGACTTTTTATTTAAAAACGGTAATTATAATAAACAAGTGTTGGCTGAGACTTTGGGGGAATTAAACGATGTTGATGTTACAGCTCACGAGACGTTGACTGAACCAAAGAAGGTAATACAATATTACACCAATAATCCAAAAAATCTTGTTTATATCATAGAACCGAAATGGGAATTAGATATCTTTATACACTCTAGGCATGTAATGATTGGAAGACGGCACTTCCTCAATAAAATCATGAACAATGGAGTGCATTAGTATCTTATTCACCAAACAAAAATAATGGCGTAAAAGTTGTTAACGATGATGGGCTTAGAAATGATGAAATTGAACCTAATATTTAAGTTTGTCTATCAATTTTTGAAGAATTTACTCAAAAGAATTACGGTGAATATATTCATATAGCGATGTAATTTCACGAAAGTTGAGGGCTTAATATAAGAAATACCAACAAATACGTCTTTTAGCAGACTCTAAGTTAAATAATATTTCCAATCTCATTTCCAATATATTGGACGATGGAACAATTACGAGTGAGGAATTTATGTCTATTTCTTCAGAGATATCCGAATATTACGAGTTGAAAAACAACATCAAGGAACCAACAGTCTCCAAAGAAAGCATATTGCAAATGTTTAGACGCTAGCTAGTTTTAAATTATTCATATTCAAATTGAATTAATAGTTCTGGCTTCGGAGAAGACATCTTTCTTTAGAAGAGTTCATCTTTAAACTCGGGGTCACTTTAGGATCACGCAAATAGGCTTCATATACATTAATTTTTAAATTGATAGTTTCAGGCCCCATAACAATGGAATCTACCTTTAATGCAGCGTTCACAATAAACCTTCTGTTAACATAATCTGTTAAATCATTATCAATAAATTTCACACCTTCATCCACAATAAATAATTAGGTCTCCAAGACGAATGTCTGGCAGACCTATTATTAATTATCGTGTTTTTTTGTTTTTTTGTTTTTTGAACTTTTTTGTCCGGAGGATTCCCGTTTAACCGCTTGACCGATTTTCATGAAATTTTCAGTGATGATAGGCTGTCAACTGAACTGGTGAGTTATCTCCCCTTGAAGTCAAAACTGTATATCTTAATATCTCGAGAACTACTCAATATATTTGCACAAAACCAATATGTGGGCAACAACATTCCACATCGATTAAGCCTATAAAGGTTTCGGCCGTAATAATAGATATTTTGCTATTTCGATAAAACTGAACATTTTGTGAACTTTCGCAGTTTTGAGGGTACGCGTCTTTGAAAATATTCTCCTAATTCACAGCAATATATACAGCTATGTGTGATAGCTCATTTTGAAGATAAATTGACTCCTGAGAGGACTTTTTTTTGGCCGAATTTTGAATTTCTTCCTAGAATTTTAAAAATATGTCCTTGAAAATGATCATTTTTTAAAAGTGTGTTTTTCTACTATATGTTCAAAGGGACATAACTCTGTTACTAATGAACGTATTTCGGAGTTTCTGATTGCCATCTCTTCCTCATAACTAGTTTAACAATTTCATAACATATCATTATCATATAAAAGTTGATACGATTTGGACATATTCCCAAAAAAGTAAAATTGTTTGATTTTGAGACTTTTCGAGGGCTCCTTTTTTTTTATAGAATTGTTGATCGTAAACCACTGACGATACAATTATGTTTGATAGCTCATTTTGAATTAGAGATGTCATGAATCAAAGACAATAAATTTCAATCATGTGTCTGTCATAGGTCACGTGTGACTGGTCATAGAATCTTGTCATTTTTCGAAAATCGCCATTTTCAGTAAAGTTCAAAGGCTCACAACTGCTTAACTAATTTGGATATCTAAATTTTATTTACAGCTCCGGATGAACAAATTCAAGAACAACAACTTTTCTGTTGAACCCTTTCATCAAAAACTTTATAGTTAAGCTCCGAACATCGCAAACGTTCTCAAGGGGTCAACATTTAAGCAATTTAGAGTATATTCTTGAATATTCAGAAAACTATTCTAAGAAACTACTTGGGATATTTTCATAATTTTTTTTATCACTATATAGATAAAAGAATTGTCTTCAATTCCATCTAAAATACGTGTATTTTCGGCAATAACTTTTGATGCGCCAAGTGCCGTGCAGAAGGTGATATTCGGCTTTGAATAAGTGGCGCTCTTAGCATATATCATCATTACGGGCTTTATCACTTTTGAAACGCAAGTCTTATTTTTATAATTTTTACATCATTGTAAAGAGGAAAACATTGTCTTTAATTCCATGTATAATGCGCATATTTTTGGGAGGAACTCTGCATGCGTGAAGCGCCGCAATATTGATGTACGCAAAAGTGAAGAAGTATGATAAAATATAACTAAAATACTGTTCTTTTGATACGCAAATATAGAGCTTTATAAACGATGAACAACTGTCATGACGAAATTTTGTTTCCAGTTTTGGGTGCGCCATCGGCGCTTGCGGCGCAGTCGTCCTAGATGCGCCGGGAGTTTCTGAAAATGACAAATGAACGTCCATGAAGCTCACATTCATTATCTCTGTATGTTTATTGGCTCTTATCACATGTTATATCTTGCATACATCTAACGCATTTTCAATCATTTACAGGTTGAAGAATAATGCTGCGTGGACGTGGACGCAGGGCCCTGCTGCGACGGCCTAGGGCGATGCATACTAGGACACGCAGCTTTGAAGCTTTGAAGTTTCAAACGACGACGACTTCATCAACGAGATCCATGCTGATGAAGCCTCTGATATGGAGTCAACTGATGACAGTGATGGTAGCAGTGGTTTAGACAGTGATGCATATGATCGGGACACTGACATAGATAGTGAACATGGTGACACAGATGATTTGAGTGATATAGAGACAGAGATTGCCAGAAACATTCTAGCCGCCGGTAATTCCACGGAAGAAGACTTTAGTGGTTTGCCGACATACCACAATATAATCAAGATAATTCACAGACGTTTGATGAGTGGGCGGATGGTCCGCGGCCACGTGTAAATTTGCCCTTCACTGGTCAAACTGGGTTGCGCCAGTTCATAGAACTTCCTGAGAACCCTCAACCTCTTGACTTTTTCGATTTGTTTTTACATGAAGATGACTATCAGGATATGGCAACGGAAACCAATAGATATTTTAAACAAGCAATGGAAGACAAAATTCTAAGACCCCGTTCAAGAATGCAACAGTGGCAAGACACAAATGCAGAAGAGATGAAGGTATTTGTAGCCATGACAATAGCCATGTCATTAGTTCGCATGCCTCGAGACAGGTTTTGGCTTCTTATAATCTACCTTCATTTGTCTGACAACAAGAAGATGCCGGGCCGTAACACCCCGAACTTTTCACCAATAAATAAACTGGGACACTTGTATAACCGGATAGTTCACCCTTTTTCAAGAGTGTATAAACCGCATCAAAACATTTCAGTCGACGAGGGCATGGTGCCCTGGAAAGGTAACTTATCTTTCAAAGTTTATCTTCCCGACAAGCCTTAGAAGTATGGGATAAAGGCTTTCATGTTGTGTGACTCGCTTGCAAGTTCAACTCCACACTGGAAAAACGAATGAACCGGTTTCTGAAGGTGGCAAAACTTATGATGTAGTCGGTGGATGGTTGATGGAATTGGTGAACGACTACGTTTGACAGGGGCATCACATCTTTATTGACAACTATTATTCGTCCACAAATCTGTACATAAACTTGTGGGAGCGGGGAATCGGTGCCACAGGGACGTTGAGAGCCAATCAAAAGGGTCTTCCTGATTCTGTCAAGAAGCCTAAAAAGAAAGCAAAGCAAGGGGACATGACAGTTTCTCACAACCATGACCTACTCGTTGTTCGCTTCGAAGATAGAAAATCAGTCCTTCTCATGTCTACTGTTGAAGATACACAACTTGAACAAACAGGGAAGAAGAACCGGGCAACAGGGGAACCAGTTCTCAAGCCGCACATTGTAACATCGTACAACAAGTACATGGGAGGTGTTGATCGGGCCGACCAGATGTTGTCGTACACGCCGTTCCGAATGAAGACCCTGAAGTGGTGGAAACGGGTTTGGTTTCATGTTCTCAACGTTGCCTTGTTGAACTCTTATATCATTTATAAAGAATATAGCCAAGATAAACCTCTAAAAACAAGTCGGGAATGCAGGAAGGCTTTTGCGAAACATATAGTAACATTTGCGAACAAGGAACAAGTTCCATCGCTGTGCAGACGTCCTCGTGGTCGGCCGAGCACGAGTGACGAGAGTGTCACTCGTCTTCATGGACGTCACTTTCCGACGAAGATTCAATCTGTCGGAAAGAAGAAAAACATCACAAGGATGTGTGTGGTATGCTCTAAGGCAAAACGCGCGGTCCTCGCAAAACAGATAGAAGAAGGAAATGCGCCAGCAAGGAAGAGAAAACGAGTAGGCAGAGAGTCTTCTTATGAATGTACAGATTGTAATGTTGCTCTGTGCGCCGCACCATGCTTCAATCTCTATCACACAGCCACTGACTACCCCAGGGCTTACATCGCCGCGGTGATAACTGTATGCTGTGTTCATTAGTTCCCATTAGTTCCAAGCGCGCTCGGCTCTGGCACCCTCGAGGAGGTCTCGAGGAGGTAACGGTACTGTAATTAGCTCAGTCCCGGGGGGACCAAGCGGTGCCAGTAACTTGGTGTGCGTCGGGACGCATTCACGTGGTACTGTCGGGGTAGCGTCACTCTGCTTTCGTTGGTTATATTTTCTTAACCATATGTCGTATTCTAATAATTTTTATGTCATTGTAAAGAGGAAAAATTGTCTACAAGTACATATAAAATTCGCAATATGCGCGCTCAGGAGTTTTGATTTCATAAAGCTGGAAATAAAGACAAACTTAAGATGACAATAGAATTATAACCAAAGGTCGCATTCTAATAATTTTTATATCATTGTAAAGACAAACATCTGGTCTTCAAATCCATATATAAATTTCAGTAGCGCGCTCAAAATTTATGATGTCATAAGGCCCGAATTAAAGACAATCTTTACAAAGTAATAGAAAAGTGAAGACAAATCGTAGAAAATTATACCCGATGATACCCGAACACAACCAGACAAGTGTACATCTATCGGGATATAATTGTACTCCACTAATACATGTGATTGGACGAAAGCATTTGACTGTGCTCTAATTACTTTTAGTAGCATGTTTATATTTTAGATGTAGTCTCTCATAATTCCAAGGAATGGTGCATGTGCTTTTATGGTTTATTTGTTATAATTTAAGTTGTACATACAGTGAGACGTAAAGAAAGATATATGTCTGTCTGATTGTATGTCAACAGTGTAGGAAACTTACCTGAAACGTGTCCAGAAACCAGGGTAACGTTAAAAAACATACCAGCCCCTACAACAATTCTCAGTCCTATAAGTGTCACATTTCAACTCAGCAATAGTGAATAAAAGTAGAGATGCAACCATGTTTCATGATATATGGGCTATTGTGAAATAGTATCTGAAGGTACACTGTCGTCCAAAAGAAACGCCTATTATATATTATTATCAGATTTCGTAAAAACTATAATGAGCAGTTTAGAAATATTATAGCATTATAAAGTTGCACGATTTCTGCATGATATATTTAAATTTCAGAAGTTGTCATGCCATAAAAGAATGGCGATTGTTGAATGAGACAAATGAATTGTTCAGTTTTCGATCAGTGCTTGGTCAGAAAAACATTTGAAACCGATTTTCATACAAACACGAGCAACAATACATGCACGCATTCGCATTAAAGTGATGATGACGCTACAAATGTACCTGGGTACGATGCGCAACTGAAAATAGTGGTTTTCATTGGGCTTGTTTTTTATGAATGCTAATGAATCGAATCACAGTTTTTCAACGATTTCAATGCACTTTCATATTAATTTGTTTTCAGCATAACTTGGAGACCACCATTGATTATATTTCAGAAATGATTTCATCTTTCATTTAAAGGAAAATAAAGTAGGCGTTTCTTTTGGCCGACAGTGTAATCTGTAAACAAGCTACTCTTTCGTTCGCTTTGCTTTTGAAAACTATGTCAAGGCAATTGCAAGATCAGCAAACTAAAGCAGTCTGTCGGGCAATGCACATCCTCGGTTACCCAGGGTTTTATATATGCTCCGTTACTCTCCATTATGTCACCCATGGGAAATTTCATCAGAGAAATCTGTACTAAAATTATCCGCCCTTGGCCGGCGTGACGAAGTCAGTAACCAAAGAAAATGCTCAATAGGATAAGACGGAAATAGTCAAAGGAGATAACCAGTGATGGACGGCTAACAAAATGACCTCGCGTGCTTTGCAACAAAGTGATATGAGTTGTCATTGGCTCGCAGGTCCAAGCTGCGAAGCAATTTGATTGGCTCACGCCGGCCAAGGGCGTGTAATTTTAGTACAGATTTCTCTGATAGAGTTTCCTAGGGGTGATATAGTGGAGAGTAACGGAGCATATATAAAACACTGGGTAACCGAGGATGCCTGTCCGCCAGCGCCCCCTAAGGTGGGGTCTGGGTGGAATATCCTTGCTGGGGCACTCTGTATGGGGTTGGAGCTGGGTTCTGGAGGTTGTTGTTGATGTAGAGATTATCCACTACAATTGCAGCTTTCTGTCCTAGCATCTCTACAGAGTGGAAGTAGAAAACTTATTCTGTAGTCATTAATCTCCTCGGGAAACTGTTCTATGATATGATAGGGTTTGTCTTTTAGTTCTCTACCACATCTTTTAACAGCATCTCTTTCCTTAGTTACAAGGAATTTTGCAATTATTGGGCGTGGTCTCCCATGAGGGTTAGGTGATTTATTTGGGCCAATCCTATGGACACTTTTAAATTGGATGCAAGGGTTGTCATGCTTTAGATCACTCGCGATGAAGTTTCTCAATCGTTGCTCACAGTCCTCGAAAGGTTCAGTTGAGGTGGGAGTGTACATGTGTTATGGAATATTTGTAAAAATAAGGTTGTCCCTCATAGATCTACATCTTTGATCGATAACGGCCTCTTTCAAATTCAAGTGATTTTCATGCTGGTCAGAAAGTGAGTTAATGTGGTCTGTGAGTGTTGTCATATCTTCTTTCATAACAGCTTCACTCTCTTTGAACTCATCGTAACTGTCAGTCACAAACCTGACACTTTCTTCTAGGACCCCGACCCTATCTCTGACGTCAACAATAGCACTCACTTTCATCTCAATTTTCGTGATTCTAGATTTGATTTCACACATGTATTTTTCAATACCGTCTAGTTTGCTTAGTTTGTTGACAATCTGTTCTAGTTTTAACATGGCGGGCAACATGACGTCAGGGCTGAGGGGGAGTGGTTGACTGAGGGGATTCATCTGGTATGCTGATGTTGAGTGTAGGGTGGTGTGAACACCGGGTATGGGTTACGAGCGAGACCTTGAGGATATTGAGAGGCTGTTGAGACTCACCGACGATACTAGCTATATACTCTCGGGGCAGGTGTTCAGTGTGTTGTGGGTGCACATAATTATGCCAAACGTAATAAATGGTGTTATATTATCGTGAAGTTCTTACTCTTATTGATAATAACCGTTTTAATGAATCGTCAATTATTATTATTATTATTTTTATTTTAGAGGGGTCATTAAGTTAACGCTGACCAGATTTCGTCATTGAAATTATCTTTCTTCATTTTTAAAAATTTATTTTGAAGGTCAATAGTGCTGCTACTCGTGTCTTTGGACTAAAAGGCAGATGCTAAAGTTTGACCAATTGACTTGAAAGAATGGAATTACTCACATTACAGCCACCAATATTCACTTTAATTTTTCAGTATAATGTAACATCTTTTTGAAGACTAAAATACCAATATTTTATAAATGTAAATACCCAAAAGGTGACACGTCATCATATGTGAATTAATTTAGATTTTTGTAAACAGCTAGATTATAGTTATATTATTGCATAGTGTTGCTTTTACTGACACATCGTCTTCTTTCTGTGTTGGTAAAAAAACGTGGGGGTGCTTAACTTTCTTTCATAGTTGAGTGGCATTAATATTATTAGAAATAAATTCAGACTTTGAAATTTAAGGAGGTTCCACACACTGAGTAATTCCTCTACAAATTCATGAAAATTGGTCAAAAGATGGACTGAATTAATACTGACTGAAAAAGGGTTACTCACCATTGAAACTGTTCTACTAGGTGGCGCCGCAAACTGATGGGGGCCCCACAATTTTCATACTTTCCGTCTCTTTCTTACACAATTAGAACATTTTCAAAATATGCAATACTTGTTAATATTTGATTACATTTAAAGAGTAGCAAGTATGAAGATAGTATCAATGAAATAAAAGGCTTTTCGCTTTTGATTACCTTGTTTAAAAACGAAAAGCATACGAAATTTTCTCAAATGTTTTAACAAATCTTGGTGGGAAAAGAGGTTTGGAAATTTAAACCCACTACAGTGACCCCAAAATTCAAAAGAACCCTAGATTTTAATTTTTAGCGGTTAGAACAATCCAAAAAAAAAGTACTTTATCAGAAAGGTATAGCCGAAAACAAGATTATGAGAAACACTGGATATCACTTTACATGCCCGGGGCATTTACAGCAAGTGTAAATTTTAGAAAGACATTAAAATAATGTAATTTACCCTCCCGTCGTGTTTAATGTACGTTGCATTATACTTGAAGGGTCAAACGCAAAGTGTTTGCTCAATTCTTCTTACGCATATATTCTAGCAACTAAACAGTTTTTGTGATAAAATCAATTATTTTTAAAATAAAATTCAATGATACAGCTACCATGTGACCCAAATATACTTTTATTTAGTACATTCAAAAGAAATTGTGTTAATGATAATTCATCATGATATTATTTTTTTTTAAAACTATTACTTGAAACACTTCTAACAAATACGCGTTTGTAGGAAATCGAAGTCACTACAACTGTTTCATGCATTCCAAGAAAATATTCGGGACATAATAACATAACATTGTTTCAATACCTCTGCAAACTACCACGTTCACATTAAAATACTGTTGTAGATCTGTTCAAATGACAACTATTACGTAATCAATAGTAGATAAGAATGTGACACAAAAAAATAAGCCCGACTATCGGCCTGGTAAGATCTATAGTTTACCAGCCCTAAACAAGAATAGGTAGTCCTCTCGGGCGTTCGAGCGGCCGGTTGGTTCCTACACTGCTATCAGCATACAGATGCCCTAGACTTCACACCCTTGACTGTGTCAACATAGCGACCATGTACATACTTCCTGCATTATATCAAATAACAGTGTCTTTATCCAGCACATCATACCACATAACTTCCTGACAGTTATTTTGTCCATAATCGTTGAAATAAAAGTGCATAACACCGATTTTAATAATTTATATTTCTAATAAATATCTTCATGGAATTAAATGTTGAATACCTGTCAAAATAATAATAAATTGCATAATTTAACTTTGAGGACAACGAATTATTTTTAGTTGTGATACCGTTTAATCTGATACGCCGGACCTATGGATACAAGAAAAAAGTGAGCATGGCTCACATACCCCGCCATCCGCTATCCGTCCATTGAGAATTATAGATGTGAAGGTTACTATGTTTATCAAACAGCTTCAAGCATCATAATATTGTCCAAAATAAATTTAGGAACTGACTGTTGTTAAAAAATTTCATTCACCAAGATGTAATATATTTCAGGTAACTTAATATTTCCCATTAGAGCATCACAACGGTAATTTGTACCAAGTTCAATTACAGATTCAAGGGCTTCATAACTCTGCAAAATATAATATTTCGGAACTGGACTTTGAACTCAATGAAGAGTATCATCTGGACTACCTACATGTAAAATTTCATTCACCTAGATGTAATAGATGCCGAGAAAACTTGTCCCTATTGGAGCATCACAACTCTTTTGGTACAAAGTTCAATTTCGGATCCAAGGGCCATAACTCCATAAAAAGTAATATTTCAGAACTGGTTATAGAACTCGATGAAGAGTATCATCTGGACTATCTCCATATTAAATTTCATTCACCTAGATGTAATAGTTTCCGAGAAAACTTGTCCCCATTGGAGCATCACAGATCTTTTGGCACTTAGTTCAATTTCGGATTCAAGGGCCATAACTCCGTAAAAAATAATATTTCGGAACTGGTTTTCGAACTCGATGAAGAGTATCATCTGGACTACCTCCATATTCAATTTCATTCACCTATATGTAATAGTTTCCGAGACAACTTGTCCCCATTGGAGCATCACAGTTCTTTTGGTACTAAGTTCAATTTCGGATTCAAGGGCCAGAACTCCGCAAAAAATAATATTTCGGAACTGGTTTTCGAACTCGATAAAGAGTATGGTCATGAATACTCACAACCAAAATTTCATTCACCTAGGTTGAACGGTATCCGAGAAAACTTGTCCCCATTGAACACAATAAAACTAAGTCCAAAAAGTGACGTTTCCATGGAAACGACAAAAATATAAATCTCAGAAAATTGAAAATTGTCTGTGCGCGATCTGAAGAACATGGTTAACAACTGTACAAAGTTTGGTTGATGTACCTTTCACGGTTTTTGAGAAAATTGACCGGACGGAAGGACGGACGGACGGAATGACCGCTATAAACCCCCGCTTACTTCGTAGCGGGGGTATAATAAGGGAAGCCATAGACTGTTAACATGGAAATGGATTCGGGGTGCATATTCAAAGGTTGAACGGATGATTGTTAATATCTTTTGGTACGGTAGGGTACTGCAATTGGAGTATTTGAAATGATAGTGTCATTTAAGGTGTTGTGTTGTAATTGTATAAGGTTACTATATAACGTTCTGGTCAGATTGAGGGGGAATATGGGGTTTGGAATGTGTTTTAATTTGTTTTAGTTTTTGTTTATCTTCACGGAGTGTGATCTATCTTGTTTTATCGAGTGAAGGATACGTCAGGAAAGATGTGACACAAATATTATTTAGGTTATCTATAATACCTTGTTACTGAATCTAACACAGATCCCAATCGTCATAAATGGCCTTCATCTTAACCAATGTCATCATAGCACCTAGCTAAGTTAATAATATTTACTAAAACGTGCAAATGCAAGGATAGTCGATGGTTAAATGGTGTAAAAATAAAAGGCGTATTTTTCAGTAATGAATAGTACAGTCTATATGCGTTGGCGTATTTTCAAGTTATGGGAGATGTATTGGTCTAAACCTCACTTTTTGGCATGGATAAAAGAAATGCCTACATTATTTTTTATTAGATTTTATTAAAATAGTTATTGGTTGTATCTGAAAAACGTTGTGATAATACAGTCAATTCTTGGGGAAAGTCCCAGCTAACACACGACGTAATACTGACAATGTGGGAAGGTCGTATTTTGGTAACATAATTTCTTGACGTCGCTTCAACGTGTTAAGTACGTACAACCAAACGTAAATTACCAACGTTGTGACGACGTTGTAGATGACGTACCTATGACGTCACTAAAATGAAACGTTGAGCCTTACGTCCTAACAACGTCATAATAACGTCCATATCACAGAATATAAAACAAGAGAAGTAAGTCAATTATATCAAATATATATTCACTGTTATTCTGGAAATACACATAAGAATCGGTATAAACAGTTACGATAAGCCAAACGGTCTGTAAAGTCTTTATTCTGGTAATGTGATTTCTCAACGTCGCTGCGACATAGTAATTACGTAAACCGAAACGTAATTTCTGAACGCTGTGATGACGTTGGTATTGACGTACTATCACATCACTTCAACGTGGTCATGTAACGTTGAGCCTTACGTCCTCACAACGTCATAATAACGTCCATATCTCAGAATATAAAACAAGAAAAGTAAGTTAATTATATCAAATATATATCCACTGTTATTCTGTAAATACACATAAGAATCAATATAAAAAGTTACAACAGACTAATCGGCCTGTAAAGCCTTTATTCTGGTAATGTGATTTCTCAACGTTGCTGCGACTTACTACACTATAAAAATCGTTATCGTTACATGTTTAATGTTAAACATGATTAGGATTGTGTTTAACAGTTAAACACAAGACAATATTACGCCTGATCTTTAAACATGTTTAGCTTTTAAACAAATTGCTAAACATGATTAAAGAGACATTACGCTAGTTGTCTAAACATGTTTATACATTAAACACTTTTCTAAACATATTCTGAAAATTGTCCCCGTCTGTTGCCATTTTCCAACTATATTCACATACAACACCGGTTTAAGATAATACTTTATTATATGACAAGCAATGAAATACTGGGATTTATCAATGACATAAACTGTCTATCAGGCTACAGTGAAGATTTCTTATATTTTCACTGTGACCAGTGACTGATATAATATATCACTACTCAAAGATTAGAGTTTAACAGTTTGACGTCATGACACAATGGTCTGACGGAACTAATTCTTGTATGACGGCACATTGTTACTGTGGTGACGGGATGTTACTAGCGACCGCTCAACATGAAAACGACCCTTTTGTGGCGTAATTACAAGGATATACATGTATACGTAATATAATAAATAGAATACCTGTCAATTCTTGACAAATATCATGTTCATCTCATCTCATGAAGTAGAATAGTGCGACATCACTCGATGAGATAAACATGGTTTTAGTCCAGAAAAGACAGATTATATATATATATATATCAGGAACGCTTTTTTTATCTAAGCTTTTTTGACATAGTAATTAAATATCAATTTACATGTAGATTGAGCCATTATAAATATATATGTGCACGGAAATAATTTTAGTCCGTGATCTGTGTAATACACAATATTCCTCGACTGGGCTCCGATAAACTGAACCGCAGCGCAACTCAGCCCGGGAACCATAAGCCCGTTAAGGCGGGAAGGGGAAAATGGTGGTATTGTGATCTCGTGAATTTGTTTACCGATGGACGTATTGACAAGATGCCAAAATTTGATGCAACTGCGAATATATGTCTCCACGTCAGGACGACACACTTATGGTTTCAACAAGGATTGTTTGAGGTAGTTTAGACAACACATCGCAAGCTTGCTTGACTGCTTTAATCCCAGCTAGTAATGGCTGTGGTAATGCCCACCGGCGTTACATAATAACTCACTCACTCACTGATTTAATTTTTGAAGGGGTTGTAACCGGTAAATTAACGTCTGTATATTATTATTATCTCCTTAGCAAAATAAGTTACCTTCACATTTAGTACTATTGATTATTTTATATCAGATGTAGGGTTATGATAATGCTTATATCTAAACAAAAGTAAGTAATATAATTCATAACCCTACACATTAAAGTATTATGAATTAAATTAATTATTATTACTAGTATAATTATCATTATTATTATATTATAGTATCTGCTAATGTATTCTAATGTACAGGTGTAGTTTATGGTTGAGGTATGATTGGTTTGATATTTGTGTGTTGAAAATTAATTGAATAAAATTGAAGATGTATGAAATGTGTGCAAAATGACACTTGCTAAGTTATGGATTAAACGAAAGATACGAAACCATAACTTGTTCAGCAAATACTTGGATGATGCTCAATAGACCAGACCAGTAGCTAATTTAGATGTATGTGTGTTATTCAGGTGCAGAAGGAATTTTCATGATGACATAATGCCTGGACAAGAAGGCTGTGTTTGAGAAATAGAAGAAACCATAAGCATTGGCTGGACTGTGGTGAGGAAATATTGAACAAAGTTCATTACAAAACACAAATTAACTGTGTATTTGATTAAGTAATTTATATAGACTACCATAAAAGAGTTGGGGTCAAGTACAAAATTACTTTAGTATTAAAGTACATTTTATAATGTACTTGAGGTATTTTTTGGTACATTTCAAGTACTTTACTAAGTTACAGAGTTTTGTTTAATAGAACAATCACTGTAACAATGTCTATGTCTCCTTTCTATTAAATATGTATTGTTACTCATCCATTTATATTATTGCTATCTAAACATTTTACAAACATACTTTGCATTATGATTGAAATGTTCATAGCTACCTTGGTTTTGCAGTCATTTGACATACAGTTGCAATATATGGACATATATAAGTAATAGGTTTTAAAAAAATAAACAAAAACAGAGAATTCTAAAACTAATGTTGATCCAGCCTTTGTTTCAACAGGATACACCTGCTGACCACATGTTTAGCTGTAGACATGAACAATAGTGGGGCTTAATGAAGGTCGATACAGTAGAATGATCACACATTGTATTGTAATTAGGTCACTGGAGGTTTAAATCTTTTATAGGTAAATGAAATCTAGATGTTTTATGTCATTCACTCCTCACATTTCAAGACATAATCAAATTAACAAATGAGCAACGTGTAATTTGGTGTTGTGGTCGTATTTCCTCATTGATAAATGACATAAAACTGACCAATAGTTAGGACTTTGATTATTGTGATGGAGACATTGTTGTCATTATACAATGTTATAACTTATGCTTTATCATTACATTGACATTGACTGATGTCATCTAAGCAACAGCACATTTGAAAGAATTATGTGTATCAGGTGTAATGGAAATAAATTATTATAGTTTTAACATAACAATGTCTACCAGGTGATGCACATGACTTTACAAAACAGACAATGAATGGCACAAGCATTTTGAAAGTCTAAATGTTGAAGTAACTTGCAGGATTATATTCAATTCACTTCATTTATTCTTGTATTACTCAGACTGTTCTTTTATATATAGATTAGGGAATGAAGGGTCCTCTGAGTTCATTTGAACAACTTCTCATTATATTATTTACTGAGGGACAACATAGAAAATGTGATTTTATTGAATTCCTTTAGTTTTTATGTGACAAGCGGATGGTTATATATATTAAAATACTGTGGTCAGTGTTTTTGTTTGTATTTGTAAAATGGTTGAAAAAGTACTTGTACTATATACTTGACCCAAACCCTGATCACCACTATTAATTAAAATGTGTCACTGATACAAAACATGCTGGTATCTGTCATTTTATTCTAACTCTCTAGTGTCATGCTTTACTCTGATTGTAAGAAATAAATAAATCTTCCAAGTACATGGAAGTTGTAACCGATTTAATCACTAAATTTGATGTCAGTTAATTGGGTCAAAACCTTTTGTCATAACCCAAATGAGAAACACTATAACATACATACATTACTTCATTTGTTTAAGTATTTTCAGCAGACATGCTTTATACATCTAAAGTGTTAAAATATGCCATGCACGTTTCATTTCGATGGCAAACTAAATAAATTCTTCATTCGTGTTACAGGTGAAGGATGTCAAAGAAAAGAGCATGCAGTATACAAAAAAACCCATTGAACCTCAAGTGTGGTTCTAACTCCTTACAATTATACAGATGTTTGATAAGAGGGTAAACAATAAGGACTTTGTAAAATAAATTTATTGAGCAATAACAGGAGGCATATCAACTTACTTTAAAGGATTTACATAGTAATTAATTGATGGGTAGAAAGTCAATAATGTTGACAATTGGCTAATAAAGAATAAAAGTTGAATAAGTTTTGTTTGATTATTGCCCAGGCATATTTAATAAATACCTTCTTGTCAATGTTTATTGTGAGAATGAATAACAAGTAAATGACAATACTATGTCATAATGTCATATGACTGTCATTATTTGTGTATTAATTTCTACATGAATGTCAATAAAATATTTTGAGAAATTGCTATTTTGAGTTATTATTTTCTACATAAAGGACTATGCAGACCAAATTTATTTCTTGTATGGTAGACTTATATATTATTATTATTATTATTGTTATTATTATTATTATTTATTATTATTATTATTATTATTGTTATTATTACATGTTATTATATGCATTTAAATAAATGCTTTGAACTTTTCATGATGGTTAGCATTGAAACATTGAAATCTGTAACTATTTTCAACAACCATTGTTATAATGTTATGATTTTTTACTTTACAAGATATAAAACTGGTCTTCATTCACTTTAATTTTGCATGGCTGCAATGTTTTCATTTTCAGATGTGTTGGAGAGTGAATTGAAAAGCTAAACTTAATTCTAAACGCGTGTCTTATCCTGTTTTACATGTTTAGATGCTAAACACATTCGTAACCATATTAAGATAGTTAAACATGTTTATTTGCTTAGCACATTCTTAAACATGTTTAGGTAGCTAAACGTGTTTTGATGTTAAACATATTCCTAAACACAATATGACAGCTAAACGTGTTTAGGGGTCTAAACATGTAAAAAAAAACAGGACAAGATACACGCTTAGTATTATGTTTAGATCCTAAACACCATTTTTACAGCGTAATAACGTAAACCGAAACGTAAGTTCTCAACGTTGTGACGACGTTGGTATTGAACTACTTATCACGTCATTTCAACGTGGACATGTAACATTGAGCCTTACGTCCTCACAACGTCATAATAATGTCCATATCTCAGAATATAAAACAAGAAAAGTAAGTCAATTATATCAAATATATCTTCACAGTTCTTCTGTAAATACACATAAGAATCGGTATAAACAGTTACGATAAGCCAAACGGTCTGTAAAGTCTTTATTCTGGTAATGAGATTTATCGACGTCGCTGCGCCGTAGTTATTACGTAAAACTTAACATAATTTTCTCAATGTTGTGACGACGTCACTAAAACGAAGTAATACAACGTAGGACCTTACATCCTCACAACATCACAATAACGTACTTATCTCAGAATACATGTATATAAATATATCTCATTCTCGTTTCTATATTGAAAGTATTTCCCGTGAAATACTTGCTTCAGAGTGTACACTTTGTGATTCAATTTATATCTGGAGTGGCAACACAACTGTCACCTTACATATATGATACATTACTGTCAATACTAATGAAACATATTCCAGGTTGTAAAGAACATGTCACAATATGATTGTCGCCGATAGAAGTCGTGTTTGGGATTATTTGCTTGATTTAACACTTTTAGACTAGAATCAGTTTTATGCAGAACCAGTTTTAAGAATAACCCTAAAATACAAGAATCATAATGTAAATTATCACCGAATAAACAATTCCTATTAAAACTTTGACTACAGACTACATTTTGCACACTAACTCACATTAACTCGCATGTTTAAGCTTCTTAAGATGCACCACCTTGATTGAAGATGAAGCAAGTTCAAAATTTACCATTATTATTTTTATTTCTACTCCGGTTATGAAATACGTTATAAACACTTAAATCGCCATATTTGGAAAATGTTAACAGGATAATTTCCAAAAAGTATTTAAATTACTTGACCATTTTACTATGCAAGTAACACATTTAATCATAAGTAAAAAGTGGATTTGTGCACATTACTTGAGAATTCCTGAGACGAAAGGTAATTCAATAACATCAAACGGATATATACACAAAGGAATCAGCATAAACATAAACGGTCGTGTAAAATCTTTATTCTGGTAATGAGATTTCTCGACATCGATGCGACATAATTATTACGTTAACCATAACGTATGTTTTCAATGTTGTGACCACCTTGTAGTTAACATATACACAATTCGTCACTAAAGGTAGTTAGTGAAACGTAAAACATGAAACTTATCTCAGAATAACTTATATTATATGGGTTTCTTTTCAATATACTTGTTCGATACAAACAGATTAAATCTTTCACACGTTTCTATAAAATATTAGTAAACTGGAAATCCGATAGTATTCTCTATAACCTAGTTAATAAGTTCAATACGAGCAAATGCATGTAAACATATCACGTTTGCCGAGTAATCATTGTTTAAGTGCGAGCTCCCGGATTTCGTCGGTTCGTCATTAGAACGGTTAATAACGAATTTATTCAGTCTCGAAAGTGTATCATAAGACTTTTACGAAACTTTTGCAAATGTGTATAACTCTCGCGCTCGCTTGGGCACTACAATCATAATCGTATCATAAGAAATGTATTTTCATTAACACGAAAGATATATAAGCAACCGTGTACTGGTACCGAAAGTTTGTTCACCTACAGTACATGTGTAACCAGGGACTTTCTCATTATATAGAGTGTTGCTGGTGTAACTGAGTGCATGTAATATCATGTAAGTTGACGTAAATAAAATTAAAACAATAGAATCATAATGTATCATCATATGTCCACGTGTAAAACAATCATTCTTAGAAGTATTCTGTGATCGTCACGGCAGTGGTGCATGTTTATGAAATTTGGCATAATGAAATAGACAGAATAGGTAATTTTTGGAAAATTCAAATTTTATTAATTTTCGAAAAACAGTTTTCATATTGACTAAATAAGAACAAAACCATCACAAATACATGGAATACGTTAAATAGCAAATATATGATGTATGTTAGACCCAGATATTTCACAGAAGAAACTAAAAACTGTAGTTTTGAAGAGATTGAGCCCTGGTCACTTCAAAGAGTTGTCAAAACTGTAACTGTTTGCTATGATATATCAAATCAAATTATGTTATGGAACACTCATTTGCCTTCTTATAATGCAAAAATGAAAAATGATGGGTCTAGTTTTTGCGTTGATACGATGATTCAAAGACTTGTCAAATTACATGATATTTGCACTAAATACACAAGTAGATGAACAAACTTTCGACACGCAGCTGAAAATATGATTAGATGTTGTGCATTAAAAAAAAATCAACTGCCCACTATTGAAGACAACACAGGGCAGGATTGCAATAATGTGTACAAAATGTGTTTTAACTACATAATAACTACTACACTCAATGTCAATGTGAATGATACGAGATGTGTTGGTTTTCAATGGTATATTTCGCTAGGCCAGATTTCAGATACCTTTAGGGTCCATGGATCAGGAATATATATGATATATTTAAAGTTTCTAAAATTTGTATAGCACATCCATTACCAAAGAATTTTAAATGAATATCAAGTCGATGAGGTAATAAAGTGAAGCAATAGCATGAAGATAGTATCGCTTTGAGTTTGAGTATTTGGATACAGTCAATTACAATGGAATATTTATCATGAAGTTTTTTATTTCAAATCGAGTTGCAGCATTACTGAATGACTGTAGCCATACTGGCATGGTTATATTTTGGTATCTTGAGAAGATGTAGATATTATTTTCATAAATTGTGTCCTTTCAATCACGTCTACTGATGTTTTAAAAACGCGATATGGTGACTTGCTTTGGTGTAATAGTTACTGCCGCATCTTGTTAAAACAAGTTCCGTAGATGAATGGTTGGTTTAGTTATGTATACTTTACCATATACATGAAAGGGGGAGGGGATGGGGTTCTCAAATATACATTTAGTTGCAGGTAAAGAATATAATTTGAAGATATATAAAACAATGGAGTATCTCTTATAAACTAAACCATTATTCCTACAAAATGCGTAATTCTATATGCAAATCAACAATACTATAACTTCACACTAATGTATTATGCAACTCCGTTGGGTTGTTATTTCTGAAACACCTTTCACATGACTGCATTATATGATACAAATCCTTGGTATCTAACTCAATATAGATATACATTGTTGTTATCGTAACGCGATATTCAAACTGATCCGTTCATTAATTTCATTTTAGCAAGTATAGAAGTATACCGATTTAATGGTGGCTTGCACGGTAAGTGGCTAGGAAGTCTGAAATTTAGTCTCTGAAATTAATTTTTGTCTAAATTTCAAATTTGAATAAAATAAAATAAAAAGGAGCCTCTGAGATGTGTTCATTAAACTGAGCTCTGTAGACTTGCTTCATTGTAGACTTTCCTCGGCTCTTTAGATTTTAGGGGTCTTGATGTTAGACTAGTGTATGCCTCAAACATGCGGTTAAATATGGGTCAGTTTTATAATTACTGTGGGAATATCGCCTAGCGCGGCTTGCTTGCAGGTGTTGGAATCTGATATTTCCTGTTGTGCCATAACTGACTGCGCTACAGATGGACATTGTCTTGAAAAATACTGTTTAATTCTACCAAGAACAGTGTCAGGCTTACAAGGTAACCATTCTCACCCATTTCTCCCATTTTTAGGTTTTTAGATTTACTTTGTATACTTCAATTAGCGCAATTAGTAGAGGATACAAGTAAACTGATGGAACAGAATGATCACAGGATAGCAACCGAAGCGAAAATACAAAAATGTCGCTTCACAGTTTGCCTTTAGACATCTACAATTTTTATTGACAACCAAGGATGTTATCTCATAGGTTACGTAGTATTTGAACTGATGTTTGGATTGTACCAAATATCTAGATGTTTAAACAAACCTTTCAGAATGTAATTAGATATGGCCGAAGTGCAACTTTACGTAAATAACATATTAAATTCATATGCCAAGTAAACGTATCTCTCGCAGAAGTGAAGAGTAAGTGAAAGCACACCTTACTTCTGTCTTTTGTTTTTTTAAAGAGCAATTGAGTATGTTATGTTTCTTAACACCATTAAATTTCCCACCACATATAAATTAAATCGATCGTTTGCGAACTATTTGGTATACAACATGACCAATGGGATAATATAATTAGATTAGATAATTAGATATGGTCATGGTGCAACTTACGTAAAGAACAGATTAAATTCATATTGCAAGTGAACTATCTCTCGTAGAAGTTAAGAGTAAGTGGTCACTCATGTTACTTAAGAACTTTTTAAGGGAGCAAAAACGAAATTCGATAGTGTACTGCTGTTTGTTGGTGTTTAAAGAGTTATTGTATCATGTATGTATCATTTCAAAGAAAATAATATTTTCCAAAACTACATTAAAATGGTTGCTCGATGGGAAATATACTCGCATGGCTTACGCGTACTTTGAACATTCCTTTTAGAACTGTTTTTATTGATTTAGGAGTATCATTTATAGCCAATGGTAACATTTATTTATATTTTTGTGAGAGCACTTTATTTCAGTAAGAAAATCGTGCTACAGCGCCTTTAAGTCAATAACCTTTTTTAAAACGCCCAATGAAGACCTCTAATTCAAACAAACAAATAAACAAACAAACAAACAAACTGGTTCAAAAGTTATTTCGTTATTTGACACTGATCGAATACAGAACAGTTATGCTAGTTTCACATAAACGTATGACTTGTCCATTTCGTCCTTATCCATTCAAATATGGGCGTCGCTGGCTTTATTAGTGAAACTTTTTACCCGAAACCAGTAGACAAAGGAATCTGAAATTTTCAGAATAACTTCTTTGTTACATGAAGACTAAATTTTTAACTCATCTGGTCTGAGAGGCCCGATGGGCTTATGGCACGGCATGGTGTCCGGCGTCCGTCCGTCCGTCCGTCTGTAAACTTTTCGCATTTTCATTTCTTCTGAAGAACAACTTTTCACTACTTTTTTAATTTTGTGTACAGACTCCTTGGCCATTTAGGATTCTAAATTGTAAAAGTGGTGACCCTGTGGCCCCAAATGGGGTCACAGGGGTCACAACCCTAAAAACCTATTTTCATCTTCTTTTCCAGTTCCAAAAGGTCTAGAGAGCTGAAAAGTTGTATGCAGACTCCTTGGATAACGGGGATTCTAAATTGTAGATCTCGTGACCCCATGACCCCAAATGGGGCCACAGGGGTCACAAATTTAAAAACCTATTTTCATCTTCTTTTCCGGTTCAAAAGGTCTAGAGAGCTGAAACGTTGTGAGCAGACTCCTTGGCCAATGGGAATTCACAATTGTAGATTTTGTAACCATGTGACCCCAAGTATGTAAAGCTCTAGAAAGGTGAGATGTTGTGTAGAGACTCCTTGGCCATTGGGGATTCTAAATTGTAAAAGTGGTGACCCTGTGGCCCCAAATGGGGTCACAGGGGTCACAACCCTAAAAACCTATTTTCATCTTCTTTTCCAGTTCCAAAAGGTCTAGAGAGCTGAAAAGTTGTATGCAGACTCCTTGGATAACGGGGATTCTAAATTGTAGATCTCGTGACCTCATGACCCCAAATTGGGTCACAGGGGTCACAACCCTAAAAACCTATTTTCATCTTCTTTTCCAGTTTCAAAAGGTCTAGAGAGCTGAAAAGTTGTATGCAGACTCCTTGGATAACGGGGATTCTAAATTGTAGATCTCGTGACCCCATGACCCCAAATGGGGTCACAGGGGTCACAACCTTAAAAACCTATTTTCATCTTCTTTTCCAGTTCAAAAGGTCGAGAGAGCTGAAACGTTGTGTGCACTCCTTGGCCAATGGGGATTCAAAATTGTAGATTTTGTAACCCTGTGACCCCAAGTATGTAAAGCTCTAGAAAGGTGAGATGTTGTGTAGAGACTCCTTGGTCAAAGGCAATTCTTAATTGTAGGATTGGTGACCCTGTGACTCCAAATGTGGGTCACGGGGGTCATGATCTAAAAACCTATTTTTTGCTTGTTTTCAATGTATTACTTGATATAACTTAGATATTCAACCTTAGATAATAAATCAATGAAATCCTGTTAAGCGACAGAACCCATGGCTCTATTTTTTTAATTTGGTCCAGATCGCCCGGACATGGCAGGGGTACAACCTTACAACTTTAAGCGACTTCTTCACAGGAACCAGTTATGATAGAGAGATAAATGTCTTGGAATTTTGTCTTTGTTGGATTTGAAAAGATTTGTAAATTTCATTGCTCTACTCACAAAACTAAAGGCGTCAAGAAAATGATCCTTTATTCTGTCCGTTATCTATTAGGGATTTAACTAGTACGACCTTGAACTCTTTGCAGTGACCGCGATAAATGGACTCTACAACCTATGTGCTGTGCTGCATGATGCAACATGAAAATACTACTGTCGCATTTTATAATGTGAATAGGCATGTCAATCCATGTCGTAGTATCACATTACCGCTTTATCGCGTCATCACATTATCGCAATATCGCATTTTCATTGTTTCGAAATTAATGTCTTAACTTAACTATGTTGTATCTCTCCTTTTGAGGAAATAAACATTATTATGATACTGTCCGGTGAGTCCAATTCGTCAATGGTTGAGCAATAAAGTGCACAGTCAGTGCACGCAGAGGTCAATCACTCATCAAGAACGCTTTTACTTTTTATGAAATGATGTTTATTTGCTACTGTCTTTTTATTGATGTATTTCTCTCATAACCCTTTTGGGAGGCTCACTTTTTACACTTTTTGAAAATTTGTATCGTGATTATTAGTTATTCATTTTTGTAAAAATTAGGTGAGACTTTAATAAATAATCTGTCTGTCCGTCTGTCTGTCTGTCTGTCTGTCTGTATGTCTGTCTGTCTCATTGTGGCAAATGGTTAGTTTTATTTACCACTGGGGCGCGGGGGATAAGGGGTTATGGGGAAAGAGTGAAGGCCGGGTTGGTGGTGGTTTACTTTGTGTGTTTGACAGGGTAGGTGCGTATGATCTCTCTGAGTTCAGTTCCCTACGCGAAACTAGAACGCATTGTTAATAATGAATTTCTTCTAATTTTTTTCTGTTTTGTCTCAAAACAGAAAATATGCCTTCCCCTGTTGAATTCGATAGGATTCAATAACTGTGAGGAATTTGTTCTTCACGACTAGTGTGTATCGGCTAATAAACCTACACTTGTAACAAAAGAAACCATAGCAACGAGACCGGAAGTGGGGTATAAAGAAAGATATTCTGACTTCATTACTTCATTGCATTACACCCATGATACATGTAAAATATTGATTTATTGTGGCATAGTATGAAACAATGATACGAGTGAATATGAAAAGGAAACAGCGACAAGGGGACTGTGAATAGGAAACAATGATACGGGGACTGTGAATAGGAAACAATGATACGGGGACTGAAAAGGAAACAACGACGCTGGGGCTGTGAATAGGAAACAATGATACGAAGACTGTGAATAGGAAACAGTGGTAGAGAGAATGCGAATATAGGAAACAGTGGTACGAAGTACACGGAATAGGAAACGGTGGCACGGAGAAAAGTGAATAAGAAACAAAGGTACTATGAACTCACCGAATAAAAACTCGGTTCCAAGGGTTAGATGGACAAGTATTCCACCAATGATAACAGAGATGGCTCTGAAGTTACAAACACACCTTCCACACGACATCGTTAGTTATTCTGTAAAAACAATAGTCAACCATAAAAAAACAATGATAAAGGCAAGTTTAAAAGGGCAGTAGCCGTTTTTTCTTTCACATAAGTCGATGAAATGTAGTTGAAAATTAATGTCATCAGTTATAAAACACCCTTCTCTCTTTGAAAAATCAAGTAAAAATATGAGTGTACATTTTTCGCAACACCAATTACAACTACGGATAATTGGTTTGTGTAAGCAGATGGATGATCAATAATAACTAAATATCAAAGACCTACCTTTTTCATTTTATTACCAAACCTTTTTTATAATGATTGAGACTTTTTTATGGAATAGAAGTTGATCAAAATCCAAAATAATAAACAATGCAATTTGATGGCAGGGAATTTGTTCTTTCTGTTCTATCTTACTTTAAAGCAATATTATATCAAACGCTTAGTTTAAACATTTCAACTTTTATATATCGTCATAATGTGAGAACAAAATTGTGAAGATGCATATGCGTCTATTAAACAACATTAACTATCACACGTGGAATACCGCCTTATCAGACAAACACGCGCTTTTGAAGTACTGAAGCGTGATTCGCTCAACGGTTACTGCACATCACAAATAACATAAATGAAATTGCAATCTCCCTACGACTTAACATCCAAGCAGCACAGGGAATAAAAAAAAATTGCATTCTTTCCAAGATGATAGTATTTTCATATCCCCACACTTCCGAACCGTAAAGAAGAATTGGTAGAACGCACTGATCAAATAGTTTTAGCTGGCAGTCAATTGGTACTTGCAAATTTCGAATGGTTTTAAGGATTGAAAACATGGCTCTTGATGCTTGGTCGAAAGTATTTTAATTGCCTTTGAGAATTGACCGTTAGCATTATAATAATACTTCCAAATAAAGATATTCCCGAACAATCTCAATTTCATCATTACAGATGGTAAATTTGAATTTACTCTTAACGTTCCCTTTGGAAAATATAACGATCTTAGCTTTGTTAATATTTACTTTAAGTTTCCATAAAGCACAATATTCTGAAAATCTATCCAAAGATAACTGCAAATCTTGAGTATTTTCTGCTAATAGAACAGTATCATCTGCATATACTAATAAATATAAATAAATATAAATAAAACTAATAACTTAATGGACCGCTATTTTTTTTACAGAGAGAGAGAGAGAGAGAGAGAGAGAGAGAGAGAGAGAGAGAGAGAGAGAGAGAGAGAGAGAGAGAGAGAGAGAGAGAGAGAGAGACAGAGACAGAGACACAGAGAGAGACAGAGAGAGAGACAGTGAGAGAGAGAGACAGAGAGAGAGAGAGAGAGAGAGAGAGAGAGAGAGAGAGAGAGAGAGAGAGAGAGAGAGAGAGAGAGAGAGAGAGAGAGAGAGAGAGAGAGAGAGAGAGAGAGAGAGAGAGAGAGAGAGAGAGAGAGAGAGAGAGAAAATGTTTATTAAAATGTCACGTTCTTCAAGTTACAATAACATAGAATAGAATAGAATAGCTTTATTTCGAGAATTCAAGGCCACTGGCCCATAGTACGTATTGTGTACATATTGTGCATGCAGATACAGAGAAAATAAAAGTTAGAAATCTTCTCCACGGATCTTGGCAATTGACAATTGAGTGATATTGTTCTTATCATTAAGGAGCATTTTGACACCTTTTAAATTCGTAAAATTAGATTGTGTAATAGGTCTACATTGTTGACGTAGTTCCTGTAAAATAACATACAATATATACATACAATCAATTATAAAAAGCACCCGGCCACATGGGCTATGAGACACTAAAAGTTTATAATATCACAATAATACAATATAAATAAAATATATATTATAAACAGATACACACTTTCTACAATAAACAGATGTGCAAGTGTGCTGATAATGTAAAAAATGTTCACCGGTTATGAACAAAACAGGGATCCGACTGCAAATGTTTACATAGATACATACATAAAAATCAAAACAATCTATCAAAACCACAATACAGTGATTTAGGTTATTTCTATTTACATATAGATAATAATAATAATAATAATAACTAGGATTGCCACAGGCAATACTTAGGTCTTCAAGACTTCTGCTTGACCTAGAATTCCATGTTGGACTCTCGGTTATTCATCAGTTTCTCTGCTTTAAAATGAGCTATCAAACATGTCTCTATCTTTGGTAGTTATTTTACAAAAATTCTCCAAAGAAGGTACCCCTCTGAAAACGGAAAACTCACATATTAATGGACCCCTACATTACATTTCTCATGATTAGGACAAAACGGTTAATATTTTCATACTAAGGTGTAACATAGAAAATGTTGTGCTTTAATTTTCACTTAAGAAGATGTAATCATCATGTACATTGCATACATAATTAATGCGTTCTGCTGCTCTGAATATTCAAGAAAACACTCAAAAATGCTTAAATGTGGACCCCTAGACATCGCTTGCGATGTTCGAGGCTTAACTATCAACTTTTTGATGAAAGCTGTCAATGTAAAAGATGTTCTTCTTGAAATTGTGCATACGTAGGTGTATGTAAAATGTCAATAGCATAAGAAGTTAAGCAGTTATGAACCTTTCAACTTTGTTTAAAATGGCGATTTCTGAAAAGTGGCAAACTTCTATGACTTGTCACAAAAAAACTATGACAGATACAAGCTTGAAAAATATTGTCCTTAATAAATGACGTTTCTGCTTCAACATGATCTATTTAAAGTCTTCCTGTCTTCATTGGTTCATAATCAATAATTATCCAAAGGATATACCCTTCGAAAATGCTCAAAATCACAAAATTTTACTTTTTTGGGAATATGTCCAAATTGTGCCGACTTTTATATGATATTGATGTATTATGGACATGTTTAGCTCTTTATTCGAAAGAGATGGCTATCAATAACTTTGACATAAGTCAATTAGTTACAGAGTTATGGCCCTTTGAAATTTCAACCGAAAAACGCCCTTTTTAAAAAGGACCATATTCAGGGGCAGATTACTCGAATTCTAGGCCGAAATTCAAAATTCTTTTTGCAAATTCTATTCTACGTTGTCTTGGCTTTCGAATGAGCTATCACACATATCTGTATGTATTGCCGTGATTTAGAAGAAGATTTTTGAAGACGCTTACCCTCAAAATCGCGAAAGTGAGCAAAAATTTCAGTTTTTTCGAAATAGCAAAAAATCTATTGTTACGGCCGAAAACCGCTATGGGCCTAATCGATGGGGAATATTGTTGCCCACATTTTGGTGAAAGTTTTATATAAATATCTTAATTAGTTTTCGAGCTATTGAGGTTTAAAGTTTTGACTTCAAGGGGAGATAACTCGCGATAGAAGTCGAAACTCAAAAATCGGTCTCGTACAGCCCGAGTTTAGGTCACAGGCTATAATCCCTGAAAATTTCAAGAAGATCGGTTCAGCCGTTTCGGCTGTACACCGCGCACAAGAAAAGTACAAATAATAATAATAAGGAAAACCAGGATAAGAACAATAGGTCTTCACGACATACGTCTTGAAGACCTAATAATACTTTATTGCCATTTCAGGAATTTGTTTTACATCAACACAGAGCTTGAACAATCATATGCAATATTTATGTACACGCATTTAATTCTTTTCACATTTATTTAATAGACATATTGTGTTTGGAACAACAGATGTACGGGCTCTCTTAGTTTTCAAAACTGGAACTTTGTAGCGGCGGCCTGAAGGGAGAAGGTGATATTCTGAATGAAGGTAATGTGTCGGGTCAGATATGATTTTGACAGCTTGATTTACGATTTGCCGCTCATATATATCAGTTAAACACTCGAACTTGACACCGGCAATCTTACTCGCAACGTTCACAATTTTGTTAACTTTACATTTAAGATGAACTGAGAGAGACCCGTACCAACAATGGAATGAAAATGTTAATATGCTTTGAATAAAAGCTGTATAAAAGGTTGACATGACGGAGGGGTTAACATCGAAAGATCTGAGTTTTCGCATTAGATGAAGACGTTGCTGACATTTGTTATACAGGGCTTCAATGTTGGAATTCCAGTTCAATTTTGAATCAATGTAGGTTCCCAAATATTTATATTCCGACACAGTCTCAACACATTCACCATTTATCATGACTGGAAGCATTTGTGATGGTTTACTTCGAAAGTCAATAACCAGTTCCTTCGTTTTTTTGACATTTAAAATTAGATGATTGTCTGCACACCAAGTTGTAAATTTTGTAATTTCATCTTTATACAGTTGTTCAGATATATCATTATTTATTTTTCCAACAATTGCGGCGTCATCCGCAATCTTGATCGTTGAGCAGGTTAAGCTATAACTAACGCAATCGTTAGTGTAGAGGGTGAACAGGACAGGCGAGATGACACAACCTTGCGGCGCTCCAGTATTTATGGATCTTGTGCTCGATACTGCCCCGTTACATACATACATCAAACAATTATTTCAAAACCACACACACTTTTATAGCACTAGAAATGATAAATGCAAGTATAACGAAAAAAAAGGATAGACATTATAATTCCTTCTGCCATGGTTATAACATCGGTGTAAAATTGAAAAATATACATGGGCAATTACTTTAGTTAGGTTAGGAACTCAATTACTTCACCAAGTACGAGGCTTTTTGCAGATTAACCAGATTATTAACAATCGTTTTACATATGCAGCTTTATAAACGACATTCAGTGTGACAGACGTGCATGTTAATACTGTTTGGGATGACAAATGAGTCAAATGAGTTTAACTCGTCACACAATACAGTAATGTATCATGCTTTGACACGATGTAAACGATAGTATAGGAGGGAAAGTATCTTAAAGGGCAGTAGCACCACATGAGAAACATCAGGGATTTCATGAAGTATTCTGACCAGGATACTCCGAATTTCAGTATCAGTATACAGTAGGATACTCGGGGTATCCACAAATATCCTGTTCTGGATACTCCGAGTTTCATGATTCAGGATACTACAGGATACTACAGGAAAATATATTAAACTATCGGAAATATCGTTAGAAATTTAAAAATACTACATATAACACTACAAATTATACTACAGACATACACGGTTTACCCCTGTCATACAGTTTTGGCATTAGTTGTTTCTGTCAGACGATATTAGATTCATGTAGACGCTCTTTTGAGAACATTATACATTGAAGCATGTTTGAAGCTTGTTGCTCGTTGTCATTGTTGCTTCCCTATGATATGTATCAGTGTCAAATGCATGAGGTACCTACATTAAAGCTTTTTTTTATACAAGTTCTTTTATAATTGTTGTCTAGATCGTGATAGATTTATGAACAACCTAAAACTCACCTTTTAAAAAAGGCGTATCCAAAAGAACAATATGAATATCCCAATCAAATGCAGGTATTAACAAGACACGACACGTGTATCCACCATTGATGAAACTTTTAGGTGTTTACACATGTAGTAACTCAAGATAAGTGTTAAACATCTTGCCCAATTGATTATCCCGGATTTCAGCTCAAATCTCATTGGCGTTTCACTTAACTGATTTCATTGGATAACTCAAAACAGTATATCATCCATTAGCTGTGACGCGATTCTAATGACAGGCAAATAGTCACCTGCCCATAAGTCACCCATGTGACGAGTTCACACCTGCTTAGCTGGTCACAAGTGAATTACTAGTATTGTCTGAGTAGCTTAATTGACACTAACAAAGACGGATGGTATTCACAGGAGATGAACACAATGTTATATAACAAACAAAGAGCCCGTTTAGTTTGTACACATCAGAGTGTCAACAAGATTCACCCAGACGAGGGATTAACGAGAAGGCATTTTCGAGGTCTGGAAAAGTGCACCCCCTGTTTCCCAAAAAGCTGTATTCGCCCCTGATTTGTGTATTAATATGATTTGACTGGGTCTTGTTACCAAATACTACCAAAGGAAGCTTAAAAGGCTGATATTTGTATAATTTGGACACATTAATAGAATAGATAATGATGTGCATTTATATGATTAAAATGTACCATATCCAGACTATAACTCCAGACTTTCTGAGCGATCTTGACCAAGAAGGGTATCTGAACAAAGTAATTATAATCTATGAAACCGTTCTTCCATTTAAGCAATTAACTGTAGAACTCTCAGTCTTTCTTGCCAAATACCTTTATGCTGTGGAATTCTTTACCAGACATGGTTTAAACATATTTATTCATGAAAAGACATACAATTCATGAATGGATTGGCCAACAAGCACAGAGGTGCTTATATAAAGGCCGCTCCAAAAGAATTACAATTACAATGTATAATTACTAGTGACGCATACAAATCATATTCATGAGCATTTGAAAGCATATAAACTAAGATTACATAAAAGACAATATTCTAGCAAGGGATGTATGTTGTATGAAATTGAGCAGAAATCAGAGAATCTTCGAGAGTAAATTATGAAGTAATGGACAGATTTTAGTAGTTCACTATTTTCTTTATTACTCGAGCTAGCATTTCCGTAAAGAATTGATGGTAGATTGTAACCTTGAGTAAAGAAATAGGAGTTTATTCTTAACTCATGGTAAATGGGGCAGACAAGAAAGAAATGGAGTGCATCTTCGGAATGATGTCCACAGTTACAAGTAGAGATATCGGATACATGTCTCGCGTACTTATCAGCGTTTAGATCGCTGCAACCAAGCCGAAGGCTGGAGTTGATTATTTGACAAAATCTTGAGCAATTATATTAATCAAAATAAATTGGGTTTGTGTTGGTTTCCTTTAATTTCCTTTTAAATTCTCCAAAAGTGCTCGAGTTGACAATGTCAGAGGGGAGGGAATTCCAGATAGTAGCAGTGTCCGGTAGAAAAGATTTAGCATAATTACTTGAGTTACATTTAATGCCTTGTAGGTCGGAATTGTTTCTCAGGTTGTATCGACTGATGTCAGACACGTTGTCAGGTTCCATATTTGATAAATAATCAGGTACTAATTTATTAACCATCTTGTAAAATACATATAATATTTGACGATGTCTCCTTTTGTAGAGAGCTAATGTTTGTCTCTGAATACAGCTTTGCATGACTTGTCCCCCGGACTGCACCACATATAATTCTGATTGCGTCCAAATTTAGTTTTTCGAGAAGTAGAGACTGCTCTTTTGTGCAATTATCCCAGATGTGACACGCATAGTCGAAAACTGGTAATATAAACGATTTGAACATGGTCTGAAGAGTTTTTCTTTTAAGACGGTATTTAAAGCTCCTGAGGCAGTTAATCATTGGACTTACTTTATTAACGATATTATCAATATGGTTATGCCACATGCAGTCCTGTTGTAAAATTACTCCCAGGTGTTTATGAGATGAAACGTCATCGATAGCTGTATTATTCATTGATAAAACAGGTTTGATAGCCTGTGTATGTTTACGAGTGAACTGAATTGAAACGGTTTTACTCGGATTAAAATCGACTTGCCATTCGTTAGCCCAAGAATGAAGGACAGACAGATCTTTATTTAGGCCTTGAGCGGCTACATTCGGGTCATTAAATATTACGTACAGAGAGGTATCATCTGCAAATAATCGTATGTTGCTGTCAATATATCCCAGCAGCGACTGATTTTAAATAGGAACTATACCCGTTTATAACAACTCGTTGTAACCTATCCTCAAGGTAGCTTTCAAACCATAAAAGTAATTCGCCTGAAATACCATAAGATCTTAGTTTATGAATAATGCCCCTGTGCCAAACTTTGTCGAAGGCCTTACTTATGTCGCAAAAAAACGCCCTTATTTCTTTACCTTGTCGATTTCTTTAGCTATGAAGTCATACAGATACGTTAATTGATTTGTAGGTGAACCGCTTGGGATAAAGCCGGACTGAAGGTTTGTCAGTAAATTGTTATCTCTGAGATAGTTAAATACATATTTGAAAACACATTTTTCGAAAACTTTGGCTAGGCAACTTGTTAAAGCTACGGGTCTATAGTTGCTGCAATCGTTGATATTACCTTTCTTATAAATAGGTATTACTGAGGCTATTTTCCAGATATTTGGGAATATTGAATTTGATAAGGACAAGTTAAAGAGTTGGGTTAATGGATATGCTATTACTGAAGAGCTAAGCTTCAATAAGCGGTTACCGATACTTAGTAATGTTGACAGATAGTAAAATATATTTAACTTCGTTTACAGACAGCGATATGGAAGATAAAGTTTTGTCCGTATAAGACTTATATTCGGTAGATTTTTATGAGGAGACGTGACAGTTGCTTGATCGCAGAAATAATTATTCATAATTGTAACGATATCATTTAGATCATCATAAACCGAATCCTGATATGTAATTGGCGGATACATTGAACTGTTGCTAGTAGATTTCAAGTAATTTTTAATTTAAACCAAAGTTTGCTACCGAAAGATTCATTTATCTTGTTGTCAATTTTAGAGACATATTTTCTCTTTGCAGTGCGAACGGCTGATATCACTTTATTCCGAAGTTTACGAAACTTTTCCCAATCTGATGGTCGATTGTACTTTTTCGCATTTTTGTAACACGGTTTCGTTTTCTAATTAATCTACGCACATCACCTGTAATCCACAATGGATCTCTAGGTCTAATAGTAACAGTTTTGTTTGGAATATGTCTTTCGCATACGTCTTAAAAGGACTTTGAAAACGCTGCTGCTGCGTTGTCCACAGTATCATTTTGTAGAATAGTTTGCCAGTCGACTGAATTAAGACTATCGATTAGGTTGGTTTTATCGATCATATTGTAGTTGTAAATTGTCCTCATAAAATTTTTATTTTTAGATATATCATCCTTTATAATCACATTTACAGGACAATGATCACTACAAATAGGATCAGACACACCCGAACTTACCACACTATCAACATTAGATACAAACAATAAATCAATCAAAGTTCTAGAGATGGGTGTGATTCTAGTTGGTTCAGTGATTAGCTGTGTCAGGCCGTACATTGCCTTTAAAGTCTCAATCTTGTGATTATTTTCATTAAGAATATCTATGTTAAAATCGCCCGTAATTATGGTTTGCATTTTTAAGTCCATAGCATTGCAAATTGACTGATCTAATAGGTCCCAATATGTTTCACTTTTGTCAACGCGGTAAAAATTTCCGATTAAATAGTTCTTATTTTTACTTTTTATTTGTACCCATAACGCTTCAAGTCCTGGTATTAGAAGATGGTCCATATCAATAACGTAGAAATTTTCTTTGAAATAAATCGCTTCACCTCCGCCCCGGCTTGGACAGTCGTTACGGTATGGAGGATGAAAATTTGGGATTGATAATTCACTTTACCAGACATCAACGCTCCTACCCTTAATCAATTCAAAACTATGTTAAACCAAAAAGAAACTCGGAATTCTGTTAATGTTAATTTAGGGACTAGATTATGTCAAATCATCCATTGTGACCGTAAGTTCGGTTGTAGTTATTGAAACGCCCACCGTTATAATAGACACATATCAGAAACTTCCAGATGTTCATGTGGTCACAATAACGAAGACTTAGTTCACTATCTGTTTACTTGCTGAAGCTACTACCATTTAATATCAAATATGTAATCAAGGCTATGACATAACAACAGTATTATTAGTCCAGTGGCTAACTGCAGATTTTTACCTTAATCTATACACAGCGGATTAAAGCAAGAAACTTTGCACACTTCAAGTATCAACCAATACAAATCATATGGCGGGGGTGTGCCCGATTTTAACTTTCTTAATTAGCCTGAATTAATTGATTAAAGTAGCAAATATCCCTTTAGCACTGGGCACGCTGGTTGACACACACACACTGTAGCTGACCGACTCTGGAAGGCGGAGAGAGATAAGACTGAGAGATACTGGTAAGGCGGTGGGATGGCCTGTACATTCCAGAGCTCACGATTCAGGTCGCACATGTTATAAACAAACCCGCGTGTTGCTGCTTGTGTTCACATTAGGTACAATGCCACAGTAATATTTAGTCACAGATACCATAAAGAACACTGCTATCTTACATGTATATATAAAGAATTATATATTTGAGGTTGATTACTTCAGTGAAAAATTGCCATTCCATACATGTAAAACAAAATTAAAATCTGAATTGTTGTTGAATTTCCAATTGATTTTAGTGGTTTCTGTAAAGTTTTTATGCAGTTCATTTATATGCACACTGAGCATTATATCCATTTCCACCAAATTTGTCATGCAATCAGTTTCAAGAATTATATTTGAAGTAAAGACAACGTTATTTGCCACCAAAACAATGTTATTTGACTTCAAAAATAATTTTAACTCACTATTTTGAAATTGCTTATCCATCCATTTCAGTTACCGGTAATATGACCAATATGTAGTGTCCGAACAAGTTTTCCAGAGACGTTACATGTTATGCATAAGTATCAATGATAGGGTATCCCAAATTCTTCAAGATAGATCATACATATTTTGTTTTTATTAGTTTATTTATTTATTATCCGCAGTTTGCCGTTTACATGGGAAAATACACTTTTATATGCAGTGGGTATTCCTTCAAAATGTTTCATCACTAGGTACACCTAGTTATTAAGATACCAATGAAAACCAATTTTACAACTTCATCATTTTGTGGAATTTAATTGTGAGTTGCTCTTGTAAAATGTCCAATAGAAAATCTATTTATGGTATCTATTGTCAGATCACACGTGATACAATCTCTCTGTTCTTACATATGGATTTGCATTATTCTGTGAGCCAAATGATTTAAATATCTTCATGGTTTTCACAGTAATTCAGCATTTTTAATCAATCTTCAAAACACTATGACAACTTAAAGACATTCAATATTAGAATATTCACACATTTCACAACTTTCATAGTAATGTAACCACCACCATCTTCAGGCAATGGTAAACCTCATACTCCTTGCTACACTCGCTGAATGAATCTCATTTTGGAGACAGAATCATAGATATGAACTTATCCTGCTTGAATATTTTCTGTTTGATATATTTGACAGAGTAAACGAGGCTTCAAGTTATGTACATACTGATAACTGATATTGGAACTTCATCTTCATTTTCAAATGGTGGTAATGATATTTGTTCCATCCCATTTTTGCGCTTGAAGCTCCAATTGACCTGAAGGATGACTTTGGTCTAATCAGCAAAATGAACATTGCCTGCCAGGTACATGAAGCTGATCCATATGAATCCATGGGCAACTGCACTTTCTAAACTGAATTTGGACTCTCACAAAAAGAAAGTATTAAGAACACAAGATAGGAGAGGAAAGAGCACCAGAAGGAATGTTACAATGTTACCTTTGAATTGGGTTACTCAGACCAATTTTCCAGAGGGTAGGAAGTAACACAAGCAGCACGTGCGGTAACAAGAAGTCGTGGAGAGAAGGCGCTTCCTATCAGTCTAGAAGCAGTAGATAGAATAATCTGCCTCTATTGTTCACAATGCAATAGAGAGGTGCCGTCAAAATTCTTGTTTCAACGGTTGACATAGATGCAATTGTAAATATGCTCAGCAATTTGCTATCCTGCAATCTTGGGAAAGAGGTCGAATTTCAGATTCCTCAACGCCAACAGCATTTTCAAACGTCATGGCAGTCAGAAATCCACGGCCCTACCCCTTTTCCATGCTTTTACACAATGTACCATTTCAATGGAAAGAAAAAATAGTTCATGGAAGATTTTGCAATCCTACCAAGAAGTAACAAAGATTTACAGCACATTTTATTTCACCCTTTCGAGTCAGTAGATTTGGAGCCAACTGTTTTTGCGACTATTGAGGGCTTCATTTGCCAAGGATTTTCTCTTACAGCATGTCCAACGAAGCTTCTATCAAGCAAGTCTTTGGTTACTCTGCTTGTCATTCCTCAGCAATAAGTACCACTTTCCATTGGATTGACAAAACATGATGTTACCTGGAAACCTAAGTGGATATCACTTCCAGAGGCCTCGAAGATTCAGAGAACTTACCAAGTGTGACAGTAAATCTCTGCCAATGTGTTGCTAAAAGAAAGCGTTTTCTAAAATTGCAGCTTCGGTGCACATCGCTTTGCAACTGTTGACATCAATGATACAGAGATGTAATCTAATGAACAGATATTCAAAAATAACTTAAAAGTGAAACATTCAATGTAAATTGATAAAAAAAATATGTGTCTGTTAGTTGTTTCATTAAAGAGAGCATAATTAATAACATCAATGCTGCCGTTCAAATCAAGTTGATAGGTCAAATAACAACAGAGATATGCCTTTTTAAGATTTTGGCGGCCATTTTGGCAGCCATCTTGGATTTTGAAAAAAGTAGGTCACGAAAATCGAGCACACCCCCAAATTATTGATAAGTATTGTTTTTTGGACCATTATGCCAATTTTCATGCTTTAATCCGGCGTGTATACTTCAAATCAGTTAGCCACCGGACTATATATGGTAACAGCGCCTTGAATGACACCACTAACAATAATATTTTGAAATCATTACATCAGTTTTCAGTAAAAGCAACCAGTTTCTTTGAAAGTATCTTGTAGTTAATGATTAAATTTTGAGCTGGAGCCCACTTCATTATTAGGCACACCTGACAACATAACGATATTCATGTCTGATGTTATACAAATGTTAATTTTCATTTTTCTGTCTCATTGATCTTGTAACCAGCTTTTTAAAAATATATATATGTCGGAGCGGCAATTGGCTTGTTCGCCAATAATTTGTTCATGTTTATGAAATAATATACGTTTAAATATGGTTTAAAAATATTTATTTCATTCATGAAACGGATTGGTAAACAAAATTTAAAAGTTTATCTGAATACCGCTCCAGAATACAGGAAATAATGTGTCATGGTGAATTTACAATATATCATAAATTCACAAAAGTCAACAACAATACTTTTAGGACTTGTTGTGAGTCTTTGCAACAGTACAATAAGAGTTTATTATATACGATACACGCTTCATATTTTTATTATTTGCCATCGTATTTCTTCAAATACATTACTCACAGCCTTTGTATTAACTTGCATTGTTAAGAAACACTCAAGCCAGTCTTCGAGATCAAAGGTGACAAATGTTGTCTGTTGTTAAAGTTAATTGGTGTACTCGGTTAATCTAAAAGTAAAGTGAGTTAGCTGATCAGGTGAGGAGCAAGAAGATAATCCTGTCGTAATTATGTTATTACAAATGACGAGTTTCTCTACTTTTACTTTACTTAAAGATAATATCATCTCTCTGTTTTTTTCGAAGTTAATTCGTTTATTCATATAGACAATACTTTCAAGTAAGTAAAACACAAAAGATTATTTCGAAGCGTCACCTACTTATCAAGATATTGCCATTCAAAGTGAGTAAAATTCGCCTGCTAATTATCCCAATCCTTAAACAGTTGGCCGGGCCGCCGTTAGCTTTCGTTAGCGATGTGACGTCATACACAGGAGTTGCTTAATGAAATCCTTAGGCGATTAGTCGATTTTCGTCAATAATTCGTTTAAAACATAATAAGAACGTTTTGACACTACATGTTTCCGATTGAATGGGTATTTGTGCATCCATAGGCAGTAATTTCGGAGTTTTAGAAGCATTTTTCGATATTCAATCGCTGATTTTAGATTTGTTCTTTTCCCAATCGAGTGGAGTGTTAGGTTATCTTATAAACTACAATATGTTTTGAAATGAATAACTGAAATTAAAAAAATAAATAAAAAGTTTTTGCAAATCTTTTTATTATAAACGTCATTATTAGTTAAAGTTTTTGTTGTGCTTGATTTTGTGTTTGAAGAGGCCTATAGCTTGAAATCTACTGCCTCAATATTTCTCATGGTGACTTTATTTTGCTTATAGAATAGTTGCATCACAACTAAGAAAATCATAAACTTTTCATCATTGTTACTGGTTTACACTTTTTAGAATAAAATATCTGGGCTATCTTTAAATCTATATAGTCGTGTACATTTACAATTACTAAGATTCAGTATAATACCACTACCATACCAAGTTAGAGTGTCAATAAAGCAACTACATCACTTATTATATATCGCTACATTGATAAACAAAAATACTGAAAATACATTTAGTTATTTTGCATAAGGACGAATGTGAAAACAACAATTATTCAACATACCCATGAGTCAATGAATGAGGCGTGTTAACGCCGTTAACAATCAGTATAAAATGTGTAATAAATCTGTGATGTTTGAACATCTTCATCATCTGACATGCGTGCCGCAGCCATATTTGGCAACGATAAGAATAGTTCCAAATCACATTGCAGAATTACGGGTCCCTCAATGGTCACATCCAGTATTAAACAGTGTTGACAATCGCTGCCATTTGTAGTACGTTTTACGGAGCGTGTATATATGTAATTTTGTTGTATAAGGACAAAGGTAAATATGTTATTTAGGCAGTTACGTAAGGCTAATTCTAGTGGATTCTGTCATTAGACTCCAAGCGACTCCTGTGTATTACGTCACAAGGCCTAGCACGCAGCATTCGCTCTTGGCTAAAGTTTTACGAGGCGTAATTAAGCGGCGTTCTAAAAAAGGCGTCATAAAAGGTGTTTATTGATTGAATTGACATATATCAAGTGGAATCCTCGTCATCTTGGAATATGCTTGAATAAAAACCGAAAAGTGATATGGTCGGGGTTTGTGGGTCTTTAATTTATCCTTAAAAGTACTATCAATGTTGTTTTAATAACTTTTCAATGACAAGATTTTCAAAATTAATTCAGGTCAATACCATACTCATATTGTTTCTTTATATAAAACTGTTCCTTTTTTCCTGTACTTTGTTTTCATACATTCGTTGATATAACAATTTTGACTTGTTCGCCGGTCCTATTTTCATGTTTATGAAATAAAATATGTTCAAACCATAATGATATGCATCTTCATACGCAGATTTGATATTACTTTTAGTTTTACAGAATATCAGCCAAGAGCAAAGAAAGAAATATATGTTTTGTCTAAGCATAGTTTTATTTCCATGAAATGAAATCTGGATTGGCAAACAGGCAAACACTTATTATGTGAATGCCGCTCCCGTACATATAAGCAGTTACATATAAGACGTGACGTTCACATGAACAAATGGTCGGGAGTGGGGGGAGGGGGATGTAGAGGTTGAATGTGAGAGTTTGTGTAAATGTGTCAAATCCATAATTTATGTGGTTCAGGTGATCAGGCAGTGTTAGGTTAGCTTAGGTTAGGTGAAATTTTTGTATAGGAGAGTGAGTGTATATAAATCTCTCTCTCTCTCTCTCTCTCTCTCTCTCTCTCTCTCTCTCTCTCTCTCTCTCTCTCTCTCTCTCTCTCTCTCTCTCTCTCTCTCTCTCTCTCTCTCTCTCTCTCTCTCTCTCTCTCTCTCTCTCTGTCTCTCTCTCTCACTGTCTCTCTCTGTCTCTCTCTGTGTCTCTGTCTCTGTCTCTCTCTCTCTCTCTCTCTCTCTCTCTCTCTCTCTCTCTCTCATTTAAACAATTGCGCTGTTGGAACCGTAATTCTTTGTTATAGTTCACCCTTTTGGCCTTTTTGCATTTCTTCTTAAGCGTTGATTAACTCAATTAGGGCTCATAAGCCGAATACACTAAGAATTCGATAACACACACTTGTGTATTCAGAACCTCTTTAGGTCATAAATGTTGCAAGATTGACGCTTGCCTAAACTAAGGGAGTATTTTGGTGCGTTACGTGAAATAAGGAACAGATGGTATATTTTTACTGATTTAACAACTTTGCAACAATGAAATGTACCCATTGATTTGATTTACCAGCGAGTAATAAACAACATATACAAGTTTGAGAGCGAGGTATTGCATTTGCAGTTGGTTTCATATTGGCTATATCAGCTCGTGTAACATACATCTTAGTTTCACAGAATTGCAATATTTACTGGCATATAGCACAGGTATCATTTACAGTATTGGTTTACAAGCGGCTACATCTATGAATTGTGGGGTTTGCGGTATACTTATGAGATAAATTTTTTTTTTCTAAAATGACAATAGGCATCACATACAATGAGAAAAAGGATATTCATATTCAATATTAACAGTGTTACAATTTCTTCAATCCCTTTGACTGCTAGGAATCTTAAAATACGTTCCTGTGACCTGTACACACTCACATCAGGCAGGTAATAGTTTATCCACGGACGTGACCATTACATGTATAGATGAAAGATATTAAGGCGACCCGATTTTATTATGGAAACCCGAGATTCCATAACTGACCAACATAAATAACATAAGTGAGAAGTTCAAATTCTATCAAAAACCTATTTTTATACTTTAACTAAGATATTGACGAAAATTCCAACTTTCTACCCCGCAACGTACGTGAGATACAGACACCCAGGCCCATGGGCGAGAGGCTGTTCAAATTTGTGTTACACAAACATTATTTTCTAATTTTTAATAATGGGTCTAGCAGTAACTTATTTTAGGTATTCATGAACTCCCCCCATGGAAAGGAATTTTTTTTCTCCCATGGGCGAGACCTCGCCCATGGGCCAGGTTTCCCATGGGCTGGATTTCCCATGGGCTAGATTTTTTGGCAAACATATAATGTTTGCGAAATGTTGTCTTTGAAAAAAATTTTTTTGTGAAATCTTGACTTTGGAAAAAATAGAATGTTTGTGAAATGTTGACTTTTGAAACATTGACTTTTAATTTTTTTTATTGATTTTGGTTGAAGTGTTACTTTGAGAAAATATGGACTTTGGTGACATGTTGATTTTAATACATATTTGGAGTTATATGAATGGTTGACTTGAAATATTCATTTTAGTGAAACGTTGTGTAGTTAAAGTTTAACTTATATAAAATGTTAACTTTGGTGACATGTTGACTTTGAAAAAGATATTTTGAATTTAGTGAATTGTTGACTTTAATCACATATTGACTTTGATGACTTTTATAAAAGATATTTTGAGTTAAGCGAATTGTTGACTTATGTTGACTTTGGAAATATGTATTGACTTTGGCGAAGTTTGCTTATATCATGAAATATCAATATTTCTTATTTATTGACCTTGGTTTAGTTTGAAATGTTGACTTTTATAATAGTTTATTAATTTATGGTTTGACTGACCCTTCACACAAGAAATACCTACAACAGGTTGTTAGTCAACGGTATGTGCATCAATTAACATAATTGAATACACATGAGTGTCAATGTAAATATATGTATAAACGTTTATATCAAGTAAATACACATTGTGTTAAGTGTAATTCAGCGTCGTGTAAAGTACTTACACAATAAAGAATAACAATTTTTATTTGTAATTGTAATTCACTTTCATTTCTAATGAAATAGCAAAATCTGCTAGCCGTGCACTTGGAGTAATTATATAAATAGAAATTTTTAGGGGTATGCCTTTTGGTGTTTTCCTGCTTTTCCTGAGTTATTTATGCTTTGGCACTTTCTTACCTCGAAATCGAGTGTAAAAATGACATTACAATGTTATGCTTATATTATTTTACTTTCTGGTTATTGATGTCATATTTATTGTGAAACAAGGATGTGATAAAAGGTAACATATATTTCATATAATGTGTACATGCATCTGCATGACTAAATCTTTTGTTTAATGTAAGGAATTCGAACGAAGTATATGTACCGTTAAAACAATATTCTGTAATCGCCGAATCTTGACTTGTATCGAGCACCTTCATTGTTCAAACAAGTTTTGTAAAGACCGCGTTCCCGGGCCGTGAACTATGCGTAGAATTTGTTTTGATTGTGGCGTAGGCGATAGGTGTAGACGATACGAGGACATACCATATCAGTAAAAGCTACTATTGAGTAGGATGCCCTATTTCACTGTTCCATTTCAGTCATGGGTGTTACGTTAATTAATGCGATGATTCTGGAGAATGGGAGATATGAACCTTCTGTATATTTTCTGCATATGTTTCTGTTGGCACTATGATAATTTGAACGACTAATAAAACTACAATTGGTCGATCTATTAGTCAAATCCTACACTTTAGGCCCAGATCGCGATGCTATTCTCAATTCAATTTTGCATGTGGGGATATTTCTTTGCATTACTGAGACTCCTATAAGTACCTCGGCTTTTGGTTTGATGAACACCTCGATTTTAAATTAGCGATAAATCAACTGGCAAAATCGGCCGGTAGAGATCTGAGTGCTTTCTGTACTAAGTTTTGTGATGCAGGTGGAATGGCATATGATGTGTTTACAGCCCTGTACAACTCATCAGTACAACCTATTCTCAGCTACGGAACGGCAATATTGGGGCTTTATGAACATAAAGTAATTAATACTGTTCAAAATCGAGCCTGTCGGTTTTGTCTTGGAGCTAACAGTAAATCTTCAAATATCGCCACTAGAGGTAATATGGGTTGGACCTCGTGTGTTACCAAACAACGCCTGGAAGTATACAGGATGTAGATGAGAGTACGTCATATGTCAGAATCAAGACTCCCGCACGAAGTACACAAGTGGTCACTCAACCGGAACAGAACATGGGAACACAAAGTTAAGAAACGGAGTAAGTCGTTAGATCTTGAGGGATACTTACTTTTAGACAAATCTTATATTCCAGTTTTACGACAGTTGCATCACAACTAAGAAAATCATATAATTTTCATCATTGTTACTGGTTTACACTTTTTAGAATAAAATATCTGGGCTATCTTTAAATCTATATAGTCGTGTACATTTACAATTACTAAGATTCAGTATAATACCACTACCATACCAAGTTAGAGTGTCAATAAAGCAACTACATCACTTATTATATATCGCTACATGGATAAACAAAAATACTGAAAATACATTTAGTTATTTTGCATAAGGACGAATGTGAAAACAACAATTATTCAACATACCCATGAGTCAATGAATGAGGCGTGTTAACGCCGTTAACAATCAGTATAAAATGTGTAATAAATCTGTGATGTTTGAACATCTTCATCATCTGACATGCGTGCCGCCGCCATATTTGGCAACGATAAGAATTGTTCCAAATCACATTGCAGAATTACGGGTCCCTCAATGGTCACATCCAGTATTAAACAGTGTTGACAATCGCTGCCATTTGTAGTACGTTTTACGGAGCGTGTATATATGTAATTTTGTTGTATAAGGACAAATGTAAATATGTTATTTTGGCAGTTACGTAAGGCTAATTCTAGTGGATTCTGTCATTAGACTCCAAGCGACTCCTGTGTATTACGTCACAAGGCCTAGCACGCAGCATTCGCTCTTGGCTAAAGTTTTACGAGGCGTAATTAAGCGGCGTTCTAAAAAAGGCGTCATAAAAGGTGTTTATTGATTGAATTGACATATATCAAGTGGAATCCTTGTCATCTTGGAATATGCTTGAATAAAAACCGAAAAGTGATATGGTCGGGGTTTGTGGGTCTTTAATTTATCCTTAAAAGTACTATCAATGTTGTTTTAATAACTTTTCAATGACAAGATTTTCAAAATTAATTTAGGTCAATACCATACTCATATTGTTTCTTTATATAAAACTGTTCCTTTTTTCCTGTACTTTGTTTTCATACATTCGTTGATATAACAATTTTGACTTGTTCGCCGGTCCTATTTTCATGTTTATGAAATAAAATATGTTCAAACCATAATGATATGCATCTTCATACGCAGATTTGATATTACTTTTAGTTTTACAGAATATCAGCCAAGAGCAAAGAAAGAAATATATGTTTTGTCTAAGCATAGTTTTATTTCCATGAAATGAAATCTGGATTGGCAAACAGGCAAACACTTATTATGTGAATGCCGCTCCCGTACATATAAGCAGTTACATATAAGACGTGACGTTCACATGAACAAATGGTCGGGAGTGGGGGGAGGGGGATGTAGAGGTTGAATGTGAGAGTTTGTGTAAATGTGTCAAATCCATAATTTATGTGGTTCAGGTGATCAGGCAGTGTTAGGTTAGCTTAGGTTAGGTGAAATTTTTGTATAGGAGAGTGAGTGTATATAAATCTCTCTCTCTCTCTCTCTCTCTCTCTCTCTCTCTCTCTCTCTCTCTCTCTCTCTCTCTCTCTCTCTCTCTCTCTCTCTCTCTCTCTCTCTCTCTCTCTCTCTCTCTCTCTCTCTCTCTCTCTCTCTCTCTCTCTCTCTCTCTCTCTCATTTAAACAATTACGCTGTTGGAACCGTAATTCTTTGTTATAGTTCACCCTTTTGGCCTTTTTGCATTTCTTCTTAAGCGTTGATTAACTCAATTAGGGCTCATAAGCCGAATACACTAAGAATTCGATAACACACACTTGTGTATTCAGAACCTCTTTAGGTCATAAATGTTGCAAGATTGACGCTTGCCTAAACTAAGGGAGTATTTTGGTGCGATACGTGAAATAAGGAGCAGATGGTATATTTTTACTGATTTAACAACTTTGCAACAATGAAATGTACCCATTGATTTGATTTACCAGCGAGTAATAAACAACATATACAAGTTTGAGAGCGAGGTATTGCATTTGCAGTTGGTTTCATATTGGCTATATCAGCTCGTGTAACATACATCTTAGTTTCACAGAATTGCAATATTTACTGGCATATAGCACAGGTATCATTTACAGTATTGGTTTACAAGCGGCTACATCTATGAATTGTGGGGTTTGCGGTATACTTATGAGATAAATTATTTTTTTTCTAAAATGACAATAGGCATCACATACAATGAGAAAAAGGATATTCATATTCAATATTAACAGTGTTACAATTTCTTCAATCCCTTTGACTGCTAGGAATCTTAAAATACGTTCCTGTGACCTGTACACACTCACATCAGGCAGGTAATAGTTTATCCACGGACGTGACCATTACATGTATAGATGAAAGATATTAAGGCGACCCGATTTTATTATGGAAACCCGAGATTCAATAACTGACCAACATAAATAACATAAGTGAGAAGTTCAAATTCTATCAAAAAAATATTTTTATTCTTTAACTAAGATATTGACGAAAATTCCAACTTTCTACCCCGCAACGTACGTGAGATACAGACACCCAGGCCCATGGGCGAGAGGCTGTTAAAATTTGTGTTACACAAACATTATTTTCTAATTTTTAATAATGGGTCTAGCAGTAACTTATTTTAGGTATTCATGAACTCCCCCCATGGAAAGGAATTTTTTTTTCTCCCATGGGCGAGATTTCCCATGGGCGAGACCTCGCCCATGGGCCAGGTTTCCCATGGGCCGGATTTCCCATGGGCTAGATGTTTTGGCAAACATATAATGTTTGCGAAATGTTGACTTTGAAAAAAAATTGTTTGTGAAATCTTGACTTTGGAAAAAATAGAATGTTTGTGAAATGGTTAAATATGTTATATGAATGGTTGACTTGAAATATTCATTTTAGTGAAACGTTGTGTAGTTTAAGTTTAACTTATATAAAATGTTAACTTTAGTGACATGTTGACTTTGAAAAAAATATTTTGAATTTAGTGAAATGTTGACTTTAATCACATATTGACTTTGATGAAATGTTGACTTTTATAAAAGATATTTTGAGTTAAGCGAATTGTTGACTTATGTTGACTTTGGAAATATGTATTGACTTTGGCGAAGTTTGCTTATATCATGAAATATCAATATTTCTTATTTATTGACCTTGGTTTAGTTTGAAATGTTGACTTTTATAATAGTTTATTAATTTATGGTTTGACTGACCCTTCACACAAGAAATACCTACAACAGGTTGTTAGTCAACGGTATGTGCATCAATTAACATAATTGAATACACATGAGTGTCAATGTAAATATATGTATAAACGTTTATATCAAGTAAATACACATTGTGTTAAGTGTAATTCAGCGTCGTGTAAAGTACTTACACAATAAAGAATAACAATTTTTATTTGTAATTGTAATTCACTTTCATTTCTAATGAAATAGCAAAATCTGCTAGCCGTGCACTTGGAGTAATTATATAAATAGAAATTTTTAGGGGTATGCCTTTTGGTGTTTTCCTGCTTTTCCTGAGTTAATTATGCTTTGGCACTTTCTTACCTCGAAATCGAGTGTACAAATGACATTACAATCTTATGCTTATGTTATTTTACTTTCTGGTTATTGATGTCATATTTATTGTGAAACAAGGATGTGATAAAAGGTAACATATATTTCATACAATGTGTACATGCATCTGCATGACTAAATCTTTTGTTTAATGTAAGGAATTCGAACGAAGTATATGTACCGTTAAAACAATATTCTGTAATCGCCGAATCTTGACTTGTATCGAGCACCTTCATTGTTAAAACAAGTTTTGTAAAGAACGCGTTCCCGGGCCATGAACTATGCGTAGAATTTGTTTTGATTGTGGCGTAGGCGATAGGTGTGGACGATACGAGGACATACCATATCAGTAAAAGCTACTATTGAGTAGGATGCCCTATTTCACTGTTCCATTTCAGTCATGGGTGTTACGTTAATTAATGCGATGATTCTGGAGAATGGGAGATATGAACCTTCTGTATATTTTCTGCATATGTTTCTGTTGGCACTATGATAATTTGAACGACTAATAAAACTACAATTGGTCGATCTATTAGTCAAATCCTACACTTTAGGCCCAGATCGCGATGCTATTCTCAATTCAATTTTGCATGTGGGGATATTTCTTTGCATTACTGAGACTCCTATAAGTACCTCGGCTTTTGGTTTGATGAACACCTCGATTTTAAATTAGCGATAAATCAACTGGCAAAATCGGCCGGTAGAGATCTGAGTGCTCTCTGTACTAAGTTTTGTGATGCAGGTGGAATGGCATAAGATGTGTTTACAGCCCTGTACAACTCATCAGTACAACCTATTCTCAGCTACGGAGCGGCAATATTGGGGCTTTATGAACATAAAGTAATTAATACTGTTCAAAATCGAGCCTGTCGGTTTTGTCTTGGAGCTAACAGTAAATCTTCAAATATCGCCACTAGAGGTAATATGAGTTGGACCTCGTGTGTTACCAAACAACGCCTGGAAGTATACAGGATGTAGATGAGAGTACGTCATATGTCAGAATCAAGACTCCCGCACGAAGTACACAAGTGGTCACTCAACCGGAACAGAACATGGGAACACAGAGTTAAGAAACTGAGTAAGTCGTTAGATCTTGAGGGATACTTACTTTAAGACAAATCTTATATTCCAGTTTTACGACAGAAATTGAATATTTTAGACGAGTAGAAGTGGTTTACTGAGCTATGGAACGATAAAGGCAATGCAATCAACGGAAACAAACTAAGTACATATCGCCTATATAAGAAGGATTTAAGCTCTGAACCTTATGTCATCAACACATTGTCTAGACACCACCTGTCCTTCATACGACTGAGAGCCTGCAGATTGCCTCTGTGTATAGAGACTGGAAGATTCTCTTAGCCGCCTACCCCAGTTCAAGACAGATTGTGCCCTCTGTGTCCCAGGGATATTGAGGATGAAGCACATTTTATCATCACCTGCCCCCTCTACTCAGATATTATGTACAACGTTTTAAAAGCTGCAATGGATATGGATACCTCTTTTACGCAGAAAAGCGTAGAATGTCCCTAATTATACCCCACTTCCGGTCTCGTTGCTATGGTTTCTTTTGTTACAAGTGTAGGTGTATTAGCCAATACATCAACACTTTTCTGATATACCTATACTGTTTCTGATATACCTACACTTTTTCTGATATACCTACACTTTTCTAATATACCTACACTTTTTAACAACTGAGAAACAATGTAGTCAATTTCCAAATTCTAAGTGATGATACTTTATACAATGTCAGATTATAAATTAACATATAAGGAACCTGGGATCGAACCCGTGTCCTGTTGCTTTCTGGCCGAACGATCTATCCATTACACCACGAAGTCAGTTGAAACTCTGAAAATTTTTTCATGACCAAATGAATAAGGTTCTTATAATGCGTGAAAAAATATCACAAATTTATGTTTTTCTTTTTTATATAAGAATGTAATTTAATTTTGGGTGCAAAATGTCTTAACATACTGAAAGTTGTTTCTGTTTTCTCTACACTTTGGCCACGTTGACATTAGCCATCCTGTTTATAGCGTTAGTTGTACATTTCAGCAAGATGCACGTGCATCTGCGTTGACAATGCCGTCATTGGGCCATATCAATTAGATTTCGAGCCCTAAACATGGGTAACCATACAACGCAGCACGGGCTGCGTTGTCACAGACGAGGTCGTATTTGGGTTGTGCGTTTCATGCACAAGCTTGTTTACAGCTGTATTTGTTTAGAAATATTATGAAATGGTATCCGCTTACACTCGACCGTAAGTGGGTATAAGACAGATATACCCTTACTTTTCCTCGTGTATCAAATGATACCCTACACTTTTCCCTGTTGGAGCCTTACTCGGCTCCGCCTCGTAAGGGCCCCACGGGGAAAAGTGTAGGGTATCATTCGATACACTCGGAAAAGTATGGGTATATCTCTCAATAGGCTTATTTCAACGTTTTTTTCATGTATATTTAGTATATGATTTTATATATATGTATGTATGTATGGATGGATGTATGGATGTATGGATGTATGTATATACTTTATGTATCTGATGTTTGTGTATCTATTTTTGTCTATATATTTTATATGAGTGTGTGCGAGATGACATTATTGAGTATAATCGGATGAGCGAGCAATTATTGTGAGTGAACGACAGTATGTGAAGAAGAGTGCCGTGTGATGTGGTTGCGCGTCTGCTTATTGTAGAAAGTGTGTATCTGTTTATAATATATCATTTATTTATATTGTATTATTGTGATCTCTCTCTCTCTCTCTCTCTCTCTCTCTCTCTCTCTCTCTCTCTCTCTCTCTCTCTCTCTCTCTCTCTCTCTCTCTCTCTCTATCTCTCTCTCTCTCTCTCTCTCTCTCTCTCTGGAGTGGAATGTACCTGATGAAGGAGTGAGTATGTACTCCGAAACGTCGTGTATTTTCACATTAAAGAAGTTGTTATCCAGAAAATCTTCCTGTTCTTATGTATACCACTTCTAAATGCCCTTCAAAGACTTGAAATCAGTATCATATATGTTCGTGTTGTGTAGTGATAGTAATGGAAACTATTTACGTACTGATCAATCCCATTGTGACATTATCACAATGACTCTTACAATGGTACTTTGAGCAATGGTCAGTAGTTAAAATAACACCAATGATAATGTTTGCAGTTTTATAATCACCCATTGAAAGAGGTCGGGGTTGGGGAGTCGAAGTGGAAATGACTACTGCAAATTCAATACACACAGCTGCTCCTTATGTGTGAAGTTGAATTTGGCCGGAATCCGTCGAATGTTCAAAACTTGACTGTGCTGACACGCTTGAGTGATTTTGTGCTCCTGGTTGAATCAGAGAGTGACAGAGATGATATGTGCTCAGTTCTGGTGTCAACGTTGCATTTATCATTATAAACACAGTTGGAATGTCACGGTTTGTTAATTAACAGAATGAGGCGGTACGGCTACTAATATAATTGCAGGCACTCTCTACTCTGCTACTATTAGTAAATGTTTCAACTTCGTCGTAACACAAAACTATAAATTATGTTAGTATTTGTATCTTCATATGTTGTATTTTATCATACATTGTTTTAAGAATGTGTGGTTTTATGCGTATGTGTTTATGTTTTTGTACGAGAGAATGGGAATGAAACCGATGGGCGAGGATGTGGGGTGTATACGACGAATGTATGCTCTGAATGGGGACGGGAGTGAATAGGATTATCTTATGTGGTGTTTGATCATGTGTTTGGATAATTGTGTGTGCGTGTGTGTGTGTGTTGGGGGGGGGGGGGGGGGGGGGGGTCTTTATTCTCGTGTGAATTGATATATTTTAATGAGTATCGTGTCTCGTAAGCCTGAGGACTGGGTGCTGTTTTTAACAATCATGTTTTATATGTCAATATTATTTATAATACGACATGTGACACGTTAATATACTATTCTTCTTCTTCTTCTTCTTCTAATGACCTACTCACTGTTAGATTGTTGACAGCTGTGAAGGGGTACATGCAAAGTCTAAATTAAACATTTTCTTAATCATTTGATTTGCTTACCATTTCGGCCGCTCTCTCAATACGATACACTGTTTTTCCAAAACATCTTACGATTTTTACGGATATTATTAATGAATAGCCTTTTCACACAAGTGACCTTCCCCTAACAACATATATTGAGTTTATAGATATGAAGTAACGTTTTGAATAGACGTTTCCACAGTATACTCTCCTATAAAATATTCACTTTAATGGAATGTTGACTCTTGAAATATTTATTGGCGTTGTTGAAGTATATATGTAATGACTTTTTTAAGTTGAACACTAATGTCTGGCTAAAGGCGAGTGTTTCAAATAGTACCGGTAAGTGTAAGTGCTATTGCCCACAATACATCGGTCACAATGACTGATTATTTATACAAAACTGATTGCAGGTTACAGATATATAAAGATAGAAAAATTGCAATATAACCATGCAACTGCGGTTTAAGTGATATATCAGACTTGTGTATTAACTCTTAGAATACCCTACTGTTGAACAAGCGTCCACTCGGTATTACGTAACATGAGTATTCGGTCAACTCATTAAGGCCCACAGGTAATTAATTACCGGTACAATGCCCCTGACCCCTGTGTGACGAGAACGCCAATATAGTAAGATTTCGATATAGTGATCACATGAGCACTTATATGTTTCCGATCTGTGTGCATTACACTGCAAAATCATCTGCGATCAGATGACATTCTCGACCAGGAACTAATAGCGCTAGTTATTGAGAATGTAAATGTAACAAATGTAAATTATGTAACTTTGAGATAATGAATTTATTTTCTTTTTGTTACAGGCGAACAGTTATAATATGCCTAAGATTATCATGTAGGAATTGCTGACTTTTAAGAGATTGACTTTGATGACTGGAAACTATTTTTTGGCTTATATCCTTATATAATGAAGGAAACGTGTTTCTAAATCCATCTAAATGTGTGACGTCTTTGCCTTTCTGAAAGGTTTAACACTTTCAACTGGACATCAAAGGCTGATTGTTTCAATTATGTCCAAACCCATGGACATCACAACTAGGCTGATGGTGGTGCATTTTATGTGAGATCCAACAAATCGTCACAACTTTGACAGTTATTAACTAGTTATAGACCTCTCAAGTGTATCATATGCATACTGAAATATTGAATAAACATCACATTTCATTAGACATATTCCAAGCAAAAAACATGGAGTGATTTTGACAAATGAAGTAACAAAATTAATTTAATGCGATAATATAATGATTTTAACGGTCTTTAAGTGTGCTGTGTATTAGAAAGTCCCTGGTCTTACATAATGTGTATGAAGCAGAGGAGCCATGGGAATTCGCTAGTTGATGTAATTACAGGTGGCGGGAATGACCATTAACTAATTATCATGTACCCGCCCTCACTTAATTGCAACTTCGTTCAAATGTTCTTATAGATCTAACGCACATTATTATATAACATGCGATATTAGAAAGGCAGTAATGAAATTTCAATTATCATGTACTGTCACAGTTTGTCGATTATCAATGTACATAGGCAATTATATATGATTATCGTATTGTGTTCTGTATAAATCAACACAGAAAACACATACATTCGCTGATGGAAAAAGTTATTTAGTAGCTCCACATGTAAGGTTGTGATGTCATTTAAAGGTGCATCCATTGTGTTTCATAAATTTTTATTTGGCTTTAATACAAATTCACTCGGCTTGCATATTCATCCCCAGTCGCCAAACATGTCATAATTACTAGTTTCCAATTAAAAGTAACATCATTATGCATGTGCAGAAACCGAAACTGCACGTCCTATATACATGCACAGTAGTTATATGACCTATCGAACATTATCAACCCAAATTTGTTATTTTGTCTGGTTTAAATAAGATTCCAAAATTACGTTTGACTCATTGGCGCGCGCCACACGAGGTGCATTGTCCGGTTTTCGATCAGAAATCGATACTTTTACCTTCATATTGTCAATATACTAAGTCGAATATCATTAAAATGGTAGTTTTTGGTAACAGTTGGTACTTCTCGATAAAATAAGATAATTTATAACGTTTGTCATATTTGACCCCAAACAACACAACGGATGTACTTTTAAACCGCTGCCTTTGAAATCTGTCAACTCAACATTGAAATTTTCATAGAAATATTGATATGATAAATAGAATATCTGTCAATTCTTGACAAATAACATGTTCACCTAATCTCGGTATTGTATGATAACTTGATAAGATACATGCTTTCAAATCATTTATTGCAATATGAATACGAAATACAAACGTGTAGCAGGCAATGTTTATGTAACTACATGGACATTTAGATATTATCACACTTCCAACAACCGTACCAAAATATTTGAAACATAATATATATTGTTAAAGGATAGATGAAATGCATTTTTCTCAAGAATGTTAGATGATTACCTCTACGTATATTGTATATCGGAATCAATTGAGCATAAAATCGAGACCATATACACTTGCAATTGATAATTAAAACGATTTTAATTCGCCCATTTTAACACTACCGCAATTTGTTCGGCGAATCCTTTGAAAATGCTCACTGAGGCGTGACTGTGATAAGCGACAGGCGGGGCGGCTAGATAGCTACTCCGCCGGTGTCTCGTTAATTAATTAATGATGATTATCACTGCCGCTAAATGAATTTATGAGGTGTATTACATCGCCAAAAAGACATGTTTATGTAATAATTGTGTAATTGTCATCTGCGGAATTACCTGGTTGGATATCTAAACATTCGATATATGGGAAATTAAGTTGGTTTATTGAAGGTTTCTTTGTGAAATTAACAATCAAAATGTTGCGAAATTACGTTGAATTGTGACTATAGCCGAAAATCAAATTCCTCCACATACGTCACAGAAGTCATCCCTTCACGGGTCACACCCCCGCAGACTTTCATTCTGGTCACCGGGGCTTAATCAGGCGGTTTTTTAAAAAGCCGTATTTAAGTAATTTATGGACCGATTTCAGAAATTTAAAATCGAGCAATTGTCAAATTGACATCCCATTTTGATGAATCCGATTTGGACCATATGTCATTTCATCTATCCTTTAACCGTTAAATATCATAAAATAAGTCATGACATCTGCCTGTCTATTTTACTTGAATCTCAAACTGTCTTGTAGCAAACCTATTAAACTATTACAACGCTGTATTTACGCTTACATTATGCAACATTTTCAACTTAAAATTAAAAAAAAACCATGTAAATTGTTCATTAAGCTCTCAAACAAAATTTGAAATAAACCAGTATGTATGCAGTACAGTACTGGAGTATCTAATTATCATCACTAGTCATCCTATGAGGAGCCAAGTCGCGCTCTTAACGAGCTAAATGGAATATGATAGCCTGGATATACTGGGATAAGTGTGTATTACAAGGGGGCAGTTTGTTTGGGTATTACCATAAACCAATTAAAAAATACGTATATATGTGTGTCGCCAATACTGTTATTTCAATCGGAGTATTTTGACACGTGTGAAGTTGACTCAGAGATACACACAAGTGGTCACTGGGATTTTCAGGAGATACGGTTCACTGACTTGATGGTTAAACACTAAGGAATTTTCTGAGATTTTAGAAAAGAGTGGTATATTCATTTTTGATTATTTTCATTTGAATGCAAACCGGAGAGTATATTGTGGAAACGTCTGGTTAAAAACTGACTACATATCTATAAACTTAATATATATATTTTTTAGGGGAAGGACACTTGTGTGAAAAGGCTTTTCATAAATAATACCCGTCAAAATCGTAAGATGTCTTTGATAATCCCTGTATCATATTGAGAAAACGGCCGAAATTGTAAACAAATCAAATGATTAAGAACCTTTAATATAGACTTTGCATGTACCCCCTTCACTGCTGTCAACAGTCTAACAGTGAGTGGGTCATCCCAAGATCTAAATTGGAGACTAATTGCAAGAGTTCGAATTAATTAAAATGTGTAGGGTACTGGCGAATTTGATAAGGCAAAAAAATGAGGACATTCTGAATTCATTACATCACTATATTTCTAAAAGTAAAACGTTTCGCTGATTATTGATACAAACGAATAATGAATATATTAGATCAGTGTTCATAATATTTGCTAAGTAATCCCTTGTTCAAAAGAGGCAATGCAATATTTTGACGCTAGGGACAACTGAGCACTACCTTAAATACATGTATGTATATACGCATGTATGTTCTGTGCTATTCAAATATTAAAACCGCTCGAAATCGAATCAAACAAGTGAGGTAAGAATGGACTGTTTTATTTTCGTAATTGACAACAATGGGTTAGTTGACCGAATAGACATGTTACGTAATACCACGGCACGCTCGTTACATAGACATGGTGTTCTGATATATCATATAACTGTAACCTGCATTTGGTTGTGTATAAATCACCAGTCTCGGTGACTGATGTATTGTGGGCAACAGCGTAGTCAAATCATCTAATACTTACTGCTTGAAACGCACTCCTTTAGCCAGACCGTAGGGTTTTCAAAATGTCATTAAATTCAAACTTCAACAACGCCAATAAATATTTCAAAGTCAAACTATGTCACAAAATTCAATCTTTTAGAAGTCAACAATTCACTAAACTCAAAATATCTTCTCAAAGTCAATATGTCACCAATGTCAATATTTTATTAAAGTAAACTTCCACAAAAGTCAACCAATATTTCCGAAGTCAACATTTCACCATCATTATAATATTTTCAAAGTCAACATTTCACCAAAGTGGTATCAATTTCAAAATCACCATTTTACCAAACTCAATAAATATAATCAAAGTCAACATTTCAAACTTCACCAAAGTCAATAAAATGGAAATATTTATATTTTATGATATAAGCATACTTCACCAAAGTAAATAAATTAACATAATTAATATAAGTCAACAATTCGCTTAACTCAAACTATCTTTTATAAGTCAACATTTCATCAAAATCAATATGTGATCAAAGTCAATATTTCATAAAATTCAAAATATCTTTTTCAAAGTCAACATGTCGCCCAAGTTAACATTTTATCAAAGTAACACTTCCACCAATGTCAATAAATATTTCCAAAGTAAACATTTCACAAACATTATTTTTTCCCCAAAGTCAAAATTTCACAAACATTATATGTTTGCATAGTCAACATTGGCCCATGGGAAACCTGGCCCATGGGCGAGGTCTCGCCCATGGGAAATCTAGCCCATGGGAAATCCGGTCCATGGGCAACCTGGCCCATGGGCGAGGTCAACATTTCATCAAAGTCAATATGTGATTAAACATTTCACTAAATTCAAAATATTTTTTTCAAATTCAACATGTCACTAAAGTTAACTTAAACTACACAACATTTCACTAAAATGAATATTTCATAAGTCAACCATATCAATCAACATGTCAACAAAGTCCATATTTTATCAAAGTAACACTTCCACCAAAATCAATAAATATTTTAAAAGTCAATGTTTCAAAAGTCAACATTTCAGAAACATTCTATTTTTTCCAAAGTCAAGATTTCACACAATTTTTTTTCAAAGTCAACATTTCACAAACATTATATGTTTGCCAAAGTCAACATTGGCCCATGGGAAATCTAGCCCATGGGAAAAAAAATTTCCTTTCCATGGGGGGAGTTAATAAATACCTAAAATAAGTTACTGCTAGACCCATTATTAAAAAGTAGAAAATAATTTTTGTGTCACAAAAATATTAACAGCCTCTCGCCCATGGGCCGGCCCTTGGGCGAATTGTCCCATGGGCCTACCCATGGGCAAGGGTGTCTGTATCTCACATACGTTGCGGGGTAGAAAGTTGGAATTTTCGGGTCGCCTTTATTGTAAACTTTGTAACCTAAGTGTAATCGGTGTAATCTAAATTTAAGGATTGGTTTGGATATTAGGTCATGGAGGAGTAGATATTGCTCAAATTCAGGAGATTGCTTCAGAATTGTAAAATCACAGAGGAACAGTAGATGGCGTCTACCACTGCGCTACCCCGCAACTTATTTTTTTTAAATACGTCATTTGTTCAAATCGTAAACATTTATAACAAGAAATGTTTTACCTTTAGCTTTACTTTGTTATAATATCTTTTTTACTGCCGGAAACGATTGTATAGTTTACATTTTATTAAGATAGATCTCTTATGTATGTACTTTTATACTCAAATAGATAGCATTAACTTTCCATGTTTATATTTCATCCAGTCTCTCATAACCCTAAAAGGTGGTTGTATATTTATATATATATTTTATGTGAGGTGAAACCTAAACCGCCTGTCTGTATTTCTGAACAGAACAGGGTAATTAAAGAGTTGTGATCACGGCCCGTGCACAGTATGTATTGAGTTGTGTAATGCCAGACTGAATCTCCTTTTGCTGCCGCTAATTAGGGGTAATACATTAATTTCGGTTTAGCTTTGCATTGTCAGACAAAGGCGTTATTTGTTTAACGGCATGTATATTCCATTACATTCAAGAAGGGAATTTTGGGATGACATTTTACTTAGGAGAAATAATTGTGTTTTGTCACCATTGAACCATGTTTTAATTTAATTTAATACATATTGTATATATAACGACACAAGACTGGGTGGCGCCAATTTGATTAGCTGGGGGTATCAATATTTAATCTACAATTATGACGAACATACCCAACGACCAATCGGTCTACACTGTTGAGCTTATGGCCATCGCAATTGCCTTAAGCCATCAAAATTTAAAAAACCAGGACAAAATTCTCATTCTTTCGGACTCACTTTATAAGCACTCAAAAACAAATCTACCAAAAGCCGTCCTGGTTTAATTTCCAAAACTCTTCATCTACCATCCAATCTCTTAACCATCAGGGCAAGGCAGTAAAACTCCTATGGGTACCAACCGATGTCGGCATATTTGGCAACGAAAAAGCCGACAAAGCAGCAAAGGAGGGCCTTAAACTTCCAAATTCACTTCCTTTTTACAATCCGAAACAAGAGGCAAAAAGCCTTTCAAAATCTTATGTAAAGCAGGCATGACATAAGCAATATTCCAACTCCACCAATGCTCACCATACCAACCAAATTCTCCCTAAACCACTAGACAAACACAAAATTTACTCCAAAAACAAAAATATTGATAGGGCAATATTTAAGCTCCAAACGGGGCATACTAAACTAAATCCCCATCTCCATACAATCAAACTAAAAGCTTCACCCACATGCCCACACTGCCCGCAAGCAGAAACAATCCACCACATTCTCACAGAATGCCCACAGAATGCGGTCTTCCGCCAAATACTCAACCTTACTCTAAGGGCCAACAACATCCCACCACAAAACATTAATCTAAAATAAAATCCAAACAATAACCAAAATATATTCCAAGCATTAGGCACTTATCTCAAAGATTCGGACCTCCTGGCCAGAATCTAAAAACATAAACAAACTCAATTCTAAACCTAACAACTCATATCTCCTCACAATATTACTAATAACCTGATTGGTAAACCTTAAACCTCAGCGCTTCCATCAAATATTGCAGATAAGGATCTTCCAGAGGTATTCTCCAAATTCTTCACTTCTAAAATAGATACTATCCGGAACAACATTGATTCCATCCCCATAAATATGTCCGCACAGTTTGCTGATACCCATTTCAAAGGAACATGCCTCTCATCTTTCAGCACTGTTTCAGAAGAAACAGTCAGAGATTGCATAATGAAATCGCCAAAGAAGTCATGTGAACTAGACCCTCTTCCATGTGATATGTTTCTCCAATGTATTGATATACTACTCCCCTTTATCACCAACATTATCAATGACTCTCTGATATCCGGAATCGTTCCCCAAGCATTCAAATCTGCCATCGTACGTCCCAAACTCAAGAAACCCAGCTTAGATCCCAACATCCTAAAGAACTACCGGCCAGTCTCTAACCTCTCTTGTCTCTCAAACCTCATTGAACGGATTGTACTCTCTCAACTGCTTACTCATCTAGAATCAAACCAACTTCTCAGCCCTCATCTATCTGCATACCGAGCCGGACACAGCACCGAAACAGCAGATTACCAACGATTACCAACGACCTTCTAACAGCACTCGACCATGGAAATACTTCAATTCTATCCCTCTTATATCTCTCTGCAGCTTTTGACACTATCGACCATGCTTTCCTTATCTCTCGACTAAAGCACTCTTTTGGAATATCCGACTCTGTCTCCAGATGGTTTGCCTCCTATCTCTCTTTCCGCACCCAGAAAGTTATAACAAGTGGACTCCTCTCTCAGCCAGTTCAACTAAAATATGGAGTACCACAAGGATCCGTACTAGGCCAGGTCCTATTTATAATGTACACTAGACCAGTATTCACTATCATTGACTCTTCTCCACTATTTCACGAATCTTTTGCAGATGATGTTCAACTTCATTCATCTTTCAATCTGTGCGATCTTCAAAGTGCCATTTCCTCTACAGAATCGTGTATATCTGACTTAAAAACATGGATGACTATAAATAAGCTGCAATTCAACGACACCAAAACAGAAGTTCTATTCATATGTCCTACTAAAGTACTCAAAAAAAACCTTCTCCCAAGCTCTATCAACCTTAACGGAACAGTTATTGATGTCTCAACACAATGCAGAAATCTTGGCGTTCAGTTTGATCAAACTCTTTCCTTTAAGCAGCATATCTCTAACGTTTGTCGAGCCTGTTACAGTGAACTAAGGAAAATCAGCTCCATCAGACACTACCTCTCAACCGATGCAACCACAACGCTAGTTACTTCTTTCATTCTGTCCAGATTAGACTACTGCAATTCCATCCTCTCCGGTTTACCAGCTTCTCTCATCCAGCAACTCCAAATGGTCCAGAACAGCGCTGCCCGTCTCATCTTCAGATCCTCTAAACGTGAACACATCTCCCCTAAACTCCAAACACTTCCCTGGCTGCCCATTTCAACAAGAATAGAGTACAAAATTGCAACTGTCTCACTCCTACTTCAATAACACTGCACCAAAATACATCTCAGACATGATCCAGCTCTATTCCCCACACAGAAATCTCCGTTCTTCAGATCAGAATCTCCTCTCAACACCTAAAGTGAAAACAAAATCCTACGGCGAACGCTCTTTTAAATATCAAAGACCTCTCATATGGAACAAGCTGCCTTCAAATCTCAGACAACCATTAAATAAAGCTACCTTCAAGACATCTCTAAAAACATTTCTTTTTAAACGAACTTATAATGAAACTTAACCTCTTCTTTGTATCTCGCTTCTTTATGTTTTGTGTGTCTCTTTTTTGTATTTCCACGTTTGTTTATTCACTCATACTTACCACTCATACTCACCACTTTTGTTAAGCGCCTAGTGCTCAATTTACGAGGTCAGGCGCTATAAAAATATTTAATTTTTATTATTATTATTATTTAATGGATAATGACACTTGTTATGATGATACTGAATATTTCTATAAACTCAAGGCTACAACAGAGCATAATACGGTTAACAAGAGTTACATATATTGACAATATGTGTATAATTTAACACGTGGTGACAGCATGTGGATAGTTTGATCTAGGTAGCGACATTTCTGTTTGAATTAAGTATAAATATTAAATATTGAAGGCTGTATACGATGATACGAAGTGTGATGAAGATATGAAACAAAATATGAGATAGATATTTGTCAAGATCATATATTTCCCTTTGTCATTATGTTAAGCTGAATCAATATTACCCATCATTTTTAACGAGGAATAGTGAAGGTCTGTCTGTAGGTAAGTGAGTTCATAATACATTAACGTAATATTAATGTCACTGCATATTAGATGCTATACAAATGCATTAGAATGTCTAGCTTCCAAAGACAAGAAAACTTAATAGTGTATGTATCGCATTCGTGGTGATAATTAAAGTTATAAAGTCTAGTGGTGAAGGTGCTGTGATAGGAGGTTACCCGCTGTCGTGTATAGCGTTTTAGGATTTCATTGAAGTGTGATAAGTAATCAATCGTCATGAGTTTCATAACTACCTGTCGCAAATGGAATATTATACCCAAATAGTACTTTTATATCAACATGTTATTACATTCAATGCAACAGGTACTGAATATGTATGTTAAAATCACAACTTTGTAATGAACTATATGGTATGTGAATAAACTTCTCTCAAATAAATTGCAACACAATCATAAAATATCTATTGAATATCTGTCGCAAGTCGTGTAATACTCAAAAATGACATTAAATCAGCTTGTCACATATCCTTACATCCTATGCAGCATATGTTGAATGTATGTTAAGATCACATCTTTGTGAGTAAACCTAGTATATTGTGAATATATGTCACACATGATGTAATGCTCACATAACACTATTAAAACAACTCTTTATATTAATACTATATACTATATATACCAAGACTCCACGCCATTAAAGTGTAGATTTTGTCAAAACGTGGAAACTGAAGTTCATTTATTTCAGAATGCCACTTTTACAACGATCTCAGAAGTAATTAATCAAGATGTTTATACTGTAACGGGGCAACATAGATCTTTTTATCAAACTGTTAACGGAAAATAGCCCCAAACAGATAAAATGCATCTGTACAACCATAAGAAATATGTTTTATAAATGGAAATTATTTTTATAATTCTTATATCTATTTACTTACTTAATTATTTATACTTATTTAATTACTATTATAAATCCGTACCATTGTTACTATACATACCAATATTTACGAATATATTGTACACTGTTTTATCTTGTAAAGTGTCTCATTAGCCAAAAAATGACTGGTTGTTTAATATATATATTATGTCTTTTAAACATGCTTTTTACAATGTATATTTAACTTGTGACACTATGATAAAAAATATCTGTCTGTCTGCCTGTCTATATCTATCATAACTGTGTATCTGAACTGCTATATCTTCAAACTATAAACTCTAAAACTGTTAATTATGCAAGGTCTTTTCTTCCAGATAATATTAAATTATGGAATTCATTGCTCATCGAACAGAGAGAAATACAGTCCCTGTCAAGATTAAAAAATGCCATTTCAAACAATAAAACTACATACTGTCATTTTGATTGAAACAGCGGTAGCAGAGTTCGTCAAATCATTCATTCTCGACTCAGTCTTGAATGTAGTGACTTAAATGCACACAAATATGATTGATTTATATCTGCAACCTCATCCTGTAGTTGTGGCCATAACTATGAAAACTCTATTCATTACTTCTGTGTATGTCCCCTTTACAGCGATATATGACAAACTATGTATTTTTATACCAATGGATTTGACCTAAAATCAGTTCTGTTTGGAAATCAAAACTCTCCCCAAAGTGTCAACAAAGAAATCTTAATTTCAGTTCACTCGTTTATAAATTTAAGTGGCAGATTCGCTTCAAAATAATATTTCAGTGACATATGATGATTAACAAGGATTGATGTGTGTTTGTTTTTAAGTTTCTTTTCAGACAAAAATGTAACATAATATATTGTACATTCATTATGACATGTTATGTAATGCCTCATTAGCTTAAGCTGTAAGCTTGTTTACCAATCCGGTTCCTTTTATGGAAATAAATATGTTTAAATCATATCTTCCTTAATATATTGTACACTAGATATTTCACTCATGTCCATCAAATATAAACCTATACCTAATTTTATCAAAAGGGGTTGAGTATGCGTTATTGATTACATCTGAATATGTTGTATTGCTATAAAAATGTAATTTTTTTTCTATGACATGTTTTTACTTGTCTGTGTGTTGCTCTGTCTTAAAGACAATGCAATTAAGCCACTGTAATGACCGGCCGGTTCGTTAGGTAGTTCAGCATTAGTATAGCCAAGACAGTTAATCTGTTAAAACAACACAAGCCGTCACCCCTCAAGCATCAAAGGATATTTATTGTAATACCAAATGTCTGATTCCCCGTAAGACACCTGACCAGATATGTCCGTGTCAAAACACTTGTATAAACAAGTGCAGGTGTTACTGAGACAATTGTCTGTCTCTCTGTCTCGATGTCATGAGTTGGTTGTAACAACATGAACACTATGAAACACATGAAATCAATTGAAATTGAGCGTCATTTATATTTATTATAAACTTGTTTTTCCAAATATTGTGTTTTCTAAACCGAATATTGTTAAACCTTATAATAAATACTGACAAAGTAAGTTACCGGTACTGATATGCTTTTTTTTATCGTGATCTCGCTACCCTCTGAAATGTGATTTAATGTTCAGAAAATAAATAAATTGTAATTGTAACATTTTCGTTCAATATTCATGGCGATTATAGTTTATATTTTCATTGATATTTGATGCTTTGTTTTACACGTTTCAATAAACTTTCATAATTGTCTCTTCACTGAAGGAATGCAGAAATAATTGAATTAAATAAAGAACGTAAAACCAGTAAAGGTAATTAGTATTTGTTAAGTTGCCAAGACATGTGGCAAAATCACACAAAATCCCCTCTTCATTTGGATATCAAATTTTTTAATATGTCTCTTACAAGTATCTCCCTTCCATAAACAGTGCCAAAATAAGGTTAAAAACAACGTTTTCATTTTGTTTCTTAGAAATGCGATTTAAAATTTTGAAAACTGCTATTTTATGTATAAATAATTCCCTTTTCATTTGAATAATCGTTTAAAAAATGTTACGCAACAACGTTCTTACCACTACGTACGGATAATTGGTAAGTGTAATAAGATGTTTTACCCTCTAAAGTAAATATAAATGACATAAACTATCATTATAAATGGGAAATTTGGAAAAATAAAATTTGCCAAAAACGTGCTACTGCCCCTTTAACAAAGAGAAGAAATAGAAAAATTATGCATTGTAAAAAGTAACAAATCATGTAGAAAGGTAATTTTTGACGGAATATGGCAGATTTGAGTTTCAATATTTTTTATAACATATTACGTTTTCTGTACTGTCGACTATCTAGTTAAAACTAGCTGTAATGTTATACGCCCCCCCTAAATCCGACGGTATTAACTAGATTGACATTGACAATGTCTAACGGACAATCTCGATCAGCGCTTGGTCGGATTTGCCGCGGCCTGCAATCTGATCGCGGTCCACAGTGATCAGATTGCAGTGAGACCACGGTCGACCACAATCAGAACGCAGTCAAACCACGGTTTTCAGGTAACTAATTCTGCAAGGGTCTGTAAGTTTAAAATTGTACATTACATGGTAAGGTACACATATGTTTTAGTCATCTTCTTAAATTCCAGTGCAGACAATCGAGAAAATATCTTCTTTGTCAGTTAAATAACAGAAAATTATGTTTCAGTGTTTAAGAACACGAGGTGTTAAAACGTGCAAACAGGTTGTTTCGATTATCATATAGATATGGGTTTTTGTTAAATTGAAATTATGCTATTTTTCCAAAATTAAATATTTTAAAAAAAATGTTTTCTTACTTTATGGGATACAATGTACCAATCTATTAACTGCAACATAGGATTCGAGGATTTTTTTTTCATCACAGGATATTTGGGCAAAACGTGCACCCGCAAGTATACGCAATGGTGCGCAATTGTGGGCATCGGGCTCTCAGGGTAATGGTACAAACTGGTACGCACTAGAGTGTGTGGCTTGAAATTGGACATTTCTGAAATTTTAGGTCGACAATGTCACCAATGGTATGCATGTCAAGCATATTATTACTTTGCGCAAATGTCCCGCGATGCTATGGACAGGTTATGTTTGTTTCATTGTCCGAGCATGAGTGAATTTTTATACACGTTTCATGGATTATGTTTGGCAAGTGAGATAAATGAGTGGATGGTTAATCTAACAAGGATCCATTTCACGCATTGTGTCCGTTGCAATTAAACGGGGCCGTTATAACTTGATCATAGGTATGAATAATTTGTGATTGCTGGTGTCATTTTAATTGTTATTCAAAATTAAGAAATGCGATTGAAAGAAGTAACATACAGGTATGATTTCAATAACCAACATAACATGTTTAATGAAATAGTAATGGGATGTAAACATGTTAACAACAAATTCACAAATGTTTTACTATATTAACTAACCAAGATCAAATAGATGATGTTTTGTTACACAGATAATCAAATTCAAATTATATTTCATGCTATTATGTGATGTGTACATGTTATGAAAATTACCATATAGATTGTATTCGAATCCCACTCTTCTTAAATTCAATATCATTTGTAAGCTCATGCCAAATGGTTGTCAAAAGAGCTTTAAAACCCACAACCTTTTGTTAACACAATGAAATGTATCTTACTTCAATTTTGAAAAGTAAACTATCGGGAAAAAGAAAGTACACACATAAGGTTTCTTCATATTATTATTATTATTATTTTCAATTATAAATATCTTAAGTTTTCTACGTCGCACTCTAACACTATAGTCCGTTTGTCGTGAAAACGTACCGATGAATTTCAAGTTTAACAGAATTTAATACGATGAAATGAAAATTACAAACCCTTATAGTTTTACCCCGCCAATTTGACATTCAATTTTCAGAATTTTCTTTAACTTAGGAAACAAGTTGTTTAACAAACGATCATAGTTTGAAGTGGCTGTTATTGGTTTGTATGACAAGGGGGCATGCACTGTGTTTGGAAGAGTTCACAAATACACGTGAATTAACATAGAATACCGTAGTCCCTTTATTAATTTGAACATAGCAATACTGGTTGAAGAGAGAACTTATAGGCATAGGCTTTCGGGTTCGTTATATACACATTCTACCATACAATTACTTATCTCTCATTATATTTATTAAATCCTTTCAGACATTGCAATAAGTGATGTTTTGTCATTAGCTCAAACGATAAACCAGTTTTATAGTAAATACGGCCAAATGAAAATCTCACAAGAAAGGGTCGTCTCAAAACTTAGAAAGCTTGGAATCTAGATTGATGTCAAAGCGAATGAGTTTGAAACCGTATTATAAATTACTTTCAATTAATATTTGCATCAATTTATTAAGAAGAGAAGGATAGTTATTGATTATCAACTTCTTATTTAATTGAGACGACGATAATATATGCAAACAGGACATGCGTTGATTAAAAAAACAACAATGATTACTCAATATTTTGTGGGCCAAGTAGAACATGTATGTCTAATGACACATGGGCGATTACCAGTCATACTGCACATCAGGAGTTAACAGCAAAAACCTCACACTATCAGGATTGAGACATCTCGCAAATTATTGAATTTTCGATATAATTTACAAGCTCATTAGCAACATGAAAACAATTCATTCAAACCATGTCTGCTAAGTAGACAAACTGTTTCTAAAATTGTAGTTAAATGGCAAGGTCGATGCATGTTTAGTCAACTTCTCAAATTCTAATGCAGACAATCGAGAAAATATGCACTTTGTCAATTAAATAACAGAAAATTAGTTTTTACAATAAAAGTTATATTTTATACGTGTTTAAAGGTGCATCCATTGTGTTTCATAAAATTGTATTTGGCTTTAATACGTTCCAACACACCATATGTGCTGTTTACATACAAACAAATTCACTTAGCTTGCATATTCATCCCCACTCGCCAAACATATCATAATTACTAGTTTCCAATTAAAATCGAGTAACAAAATTATGCATGTGCAGAAACCGAAAGTGCACGTCCTATTTAAACGCATAGTAGTTATATGACCTATTGAACATTGTCAACCCAAATTTGTTATTTTGTCTGGTGTAAATAAGATTTCAAAATTTCGTTTGACTCATTGGCGCGCGCCACACGCGTCGCATTGTCCGGTTTTCGATCAGAAATCACTACTTTTACCTTCATATCGTCAATATACTAATACTATTAAAATGGTTGTTTTCGATAACAGTTGGTACTTCTCGATAAAATAAGACCATTTATAACGTTTGTCATATTTGACCCCCAACAACACAATGGATGTACCTTTAAGAACTCAAGGTGTTAAAATTTGCAAACAGGTTGTTTCGATTATCATATAGATATAGGTTTCAATGCTACATTGAAATTATGCTATGTTTTCAAAATTAAATATTTTAATAACAATTATTCTTACCGTATGGAATACAATGTACCAATCCTTGAACTGCAAAATAGGATTTGAGGAATGTTGTTCATATATGAGTTGCGCAGTGCAATGCGCAGTGTGCCTATACCTGTTCTTGTTTTCCAAAAGGACAGTGCCTAAAGTGTTTTATTGTCAAATGGGCAAACGTTCAAGTTTGACATCTTCACCCTCCACCGAGGTAACAGATACAATAGTTTTCTATTTCAGGATTTACATGTACACCATAGGCTCGGTATTATCAAACAGAATAGGTTGTACCAATAAAAATACGTCTTTGTTGGTACATTATAGTGTCTTCCAAGTAGGAAACGGTACACCGATTTGTATATATCGGATGGCGTTCGTTCAAGTTTCTTGTTAGTCACCCAACACGTCTCTCGTCTAGGCATTGATGGACAAAGTAATATACGAAATCAAGACATAGACGTATCGGGTGCTGCAATAAACTTGCCATTAACGCAAGTATAACAAAATAAAAGATAAACACTAAAATACCTTCTAACAAGGTTATAGCACAAGTGTACAACGGTAAACTATTTATATATATATATATAGGAAGTGTCTTTAGTTACGAAGATCGTTAAAGCACTAGACAATTCAAATATAACATTTGCACAATTTAAAAGTTCAATTGGCTCGACAGAAGATAGGAACTCAATAACTACATCGAGTACGAACGTTGTCCAGTGTCATGGTGTCGTTCAAAGCCCTGTGCTTCTTTTTATTTGGGTTTATATGATTGAGCGATTACTTTGAAACCTCTCTTGAACACGGCCCTGTTATTAATACCCTCTCACATAACTTTCGATCTTTGAATAACAGTCATGTCAACTGGTTCTGTTGTCAAAATCATAATAAATGTCCCCCTTTTTTTAATTAAAAATTAAATTTGCTACACTTAACTATATAAAAAAGCTTTAATAAATGCAATTGAATTGGGTAATACACGAATTTAAGCGTTTAAAATACTGATTTGTCATTAAATTGTTATAGGTCGTTTAGGACACTTATGTGTGAATGTTTAGTTGTTGCTAAGTGTTTGACAAGATACCTCTCGGCAGCTTAAATCGAAGACGATTATGCCACACATTGTCTGGGCAATACACGAAGCTGTGATTATATTCAAGAGTATAGTATAGTATAGTGGTTTGGGTACAAATGGTAGCTTGATATGTTGTAAGTTCTCAAATGCACTTTCATGTTACATGTTCTGTTGTATGTTTGTTGGTTTAAACATATTTTATTCATCATGAAAAGGATTAGGAACAAGTTCTCCAACTTAGAATATCCTCTCCTTGGTATATACATAGGTGATTTACATATTTTACAAACAGATGACAGATAGATGACAGACAGCAGTATTAGAAGAGGACATAGATTCTATGAAATAGAGTAATATTGATATGCTATACAAATCGTTTAGTCTCACTTATGAACGTTTGCACTGACTTAAATACACTTGTATTTTGACTTGGTGATAGGTCTGCACTTCCTTCTAATAAAAGTTTGAAGTCGACTGTAGTACCAACTAAATTACAATTGCGCTTTACAGATGCTATACAGTTTGCTCTCTGTTGCTTATACTTTGGGCATTCAAACAAATAATGATATGAATTCTCAACAGGGTTACCACAAGTACAGTTTGAAGTAGTCTTAATTCCAACTCTGTATAAATCAAAATTCAAACAACTTACTGAATATCGCAATTTGGTATGAAGAATATTTAGATATCTTTTACCGCATGAATAATATTGGGGTGCATGTACACAACGGTCAGCCAAGGATGATTTAAAAGCTGAGACACTCTTTGAATTACGAACAGTGGTTACTGTGTATGAAGTAGCTGCCCGGATTAAATATCTATTAAAGATGGTATTTACAAGCTATTTACAAATATTAAAATACTTCTTTACAAAAATAATAATGGTAATAAATATCTATTAAAGATGGTATTTACAAGATATTTATTATTTTGTAAACATTTGTAAAGCTTTGTAAAGCTTAGTAAAGCTTTGTAAATATCATCTTTAACATCGTTGAAAAGTTTTGTAAATATCATCTTCAACTTTGAATAAAAAATATGACTTTTGATGAAAACAACTAACTTTGATTAAAAAAAGAGAATTTGATGAGAAAATTGACTTCAATGAAATAAATTAACTTTGATGAATGAAAAATATGATTTAGAATTAAAAAAAGACTTTAATGAGAAAAAAAATTTGATGGAAAAATGATTTTGATTTTAAATCAGACTTTAATGAGAAAAAATGAATTGAATGAAAAAAATGATTTTGATTAAAAACCGACTTTGATGAGAAAATTTACTTTAATGAAAAAAATGACTATAATGAAAACATAATTTTAATGGAAAACTTACTTTGGTGAAAAAAACCGACTTTGATGGGAAAAAATGACTTTGATGAAGAAAAAATATATTTTATGAAAAAATTTACTTTGATGAAAACATGACTTTGAATAAAAAAAAGAGAAGACTTTGATGAGAAAAATTAATTTGATGGGAAAATATGACTTTGATGAAGAAAAACTATCTTTGATGAAAAAATTTACTTTGATGAAAACATGACTTTGAATGAAGAACAATGACTTTTGATGAAAAAAATAATTTTGATGAAAAAATGTATTTGATTAAAAAATGACTTTGGTGAGAAAACTGACTTTGATGAAGAAAATGACTTTGAATGAGAAAAATGAATTTGATGGAAAAATTATTTTGATTGAAAATCAGACTTTAATGAGAAAAATTAAGTAAATGAAAAAAAAAGGATTTTGATTAAAAACCGACTTTGATGGAAGAAACTGACTTTGATGAATAAAACATATCTTCGATGATTTTTTTTTTATATTGATAAAAACATGACTTTGAATACCCAAAAAAATTAATCTGGATGAAAAAATAAATTTGATGAAAAAATGAATTTGATTAATAAAATGACTTTGATGAGAAAAATGACTTTAATGAAAAAATTAGTATAATGAAAAAATTTAGTATAATGAAATAATAATTTTAATGAAAAACTGACTTTGGTGAGAAAAAACGACTTTGATGGAAAAAAATGACTTTGATAAAGAAATTACATCTTTTATGAAAAAAACTCCTTTGATGAAAACATGACTTTGAATAAAAAAAAAAAATTGAAGACTTTAATGAGAAAATGAATTTGATGGAAAAAAATTACTTTGATGAAGAAAAAATATCTTTGATGAAAAGATTGACTTTGATGAAAACATGACTTTGAATTAAGAAAAATGACTTTAATGAAAAAAATGACTTTAATGAGACAAATTAATTTAATTAAAAACATGATTTTGATTAATACTGATTTTGATTTAAAAAAAACCGACTTTGATGGTAAAAACTGACTTTGATGATAACATGACTTTGAAATTTTAAAAATGGTCTTTGATGACAAAAATGTCTTTCATGACAAAAATGTCTTTAATGAAAAAAACATTAATACATTGAAGTATTTATTTCTTCCTGTCATTAATAAATTTTGCACACTTAGTTTTTATGTAGTTCGAGCAAGACTATATTATATATTTCAAAGTCACTAACGCTAATATACACAAACTGGGTCTCCAATTTGATTACATATCATGTAAAGCGACTAAATCATGTTGGTGAGGTCACATGGATGTCCAATGTTAAAATTTGTGTTATTTAATTGAGATTTATCAACTTTAACCGAAAATAACCAGTTTAAGGTCAGTGAGTTCATTATAAAGAAAATACAACGATTCAAAGTCGTGGTCATGATCGAAAACAGGATATAGAACCTTGGCATGCTGCCGCCATTAAGTCAAATGTATATTTGGAAACTTTCATAAAATAGAAAGGAAGACAGATTTGCTTTTATAGCTTTTAATAGGTATTATAACGAGTTAATACGGAAAAAGAGCCATATATGTCGGCTACTCCCCGTGCATTAGTTTTCATTGATATATATATATATATATAAATAAAATATATAGTTGATAGAAAGTCGAGTAAACGTATATATAATATATAACGTAAACCAGCACCTACTGTAATATGTACATTTTAGAACCATATAAAGTATCATGCAAAACTGATTATGTATCTTTAAAATAATACGTTTGCATATGACCACATTGACAGGTAATGTTTCATTTCTAAGTATCCAACATCTCACTACCTTTACATATTATATTTTGGAACTATTTCCATGTACAACAGGAGCGCAGGTGTGTTCAAAGATAAAACAAATAACCGACCAGCCTGATGTTATCATAAGAAAAGATAACGATGTATACTATTATCACTATAACCATGTCGAAACACTACATGTTTCTACAGGGCATGAACAATACTCCGGGCGTAATGTTGTTATCTTTGAAATGTAACTAATCACTGATAGAACAGGGGAAGGTGATACGATGTTTATTTCATTCCTTAATTTCATTAGCTAACCATAAGTTAATAAGTTAAAAAGTAGGTCCTACATACATTGTCGTTGACTGAATGATGGAACGACAGAGAGAATGAATGAAAGATTTGCATGTAAACCCAAGCAGTAGTGATCTAAATTATCATAAGTTTAACAGACATATCCCGAAAGATAATCTTATATTCATTTGGCCTGAATCACAAAAATACATAACATGACATCTGTGAAATGATGAGTTATATTAAGAACTAGAGCAAGTGTTTATCATGGAACTGCCTTTCAATTATCCTACATCAATTTACATATTATCAATCACATTAGATTGTTCACTAAACCTCTTAATTAGCCATGTTATTGTTATGTGGGGTAATATCGGTTTCTTTACCACTAACCATTTCGTTTTCACTAAAAGCTATTTATGAACGATCGTATTGACCAGGTGTACATTTTAAAGAAGAATGTTCAAAGAGCATGTACATTTCTTTGATTGGCATTCTTGAAGTGAAGGTGATGAAGAAAAGATATACGATCATGTACTTTAACATATGTTTGTTATGTCAAAGCTGTTCTCAACTGTTCACATCGACATTCAAAGCAATGGGTAACTTGCAGTCATACTGTATTGTTATGTATAGCATGTTCCATAGTGCAGTTTAGTATCTCCTAGATCAATTTTAGATTGATGGTTTCATACATGTGACACTTGAAAAAGATCGTCGTCTTTGATATAAATAGTACGAGGGTTATAAACCAATTAGCGATCATATGTCGGCATTATGCCGTCTGCACACACGATTTGTCCCAATGAATTACGTAATAGTTTCATCAAAGGCGGCCGCGTTTCCCAGATATCACGCTGCAAAGCCTTTCAAGGTCATTGTGCGTGCTTACTCTCATTAACACAGAGAGAAAAGAAACTACCAATTTGAAGTATGTTATATTAAAATCTATAATTAAAACATTTTAATTGCTGAATTTTTCATTCTTGAATACATTTTTTTTATTATTTTAATAAAATGTATACTTCGCTTTCCATAAGGCCATAGAACGTCTTTGTATATGGTGCTGAGACAACCTTATAGTTCTAATACCCAGACAATAAAGACAATGAGATTAAATATAGATTAAACAGTGAAGAAAGATAACTATAAACTTGTTCTCATTGACAATTCCATCATAGAAGTTGTCCCAGAGTATAAGTATCTCGGCATTTTTTTAATGACAAATTCAAAAACAGATAGCATTTACAAGAATGGCCAACAAAGACTGTGTTGTACGTAAAGTTAAAGCTTTAAATGTCAATAGCTTTACACTTGTTCTTTATAACAAAAGTTTATTCAAAACCTTCAGTTGTGAAATTAGCTATTTCCATGATGTTTCATCCGGTTATTTTGACATGATCACTTTACAGTCTTATATTTAATGAATAGATGAAATGATATCACGATTGTAATTTATCATTTTTAGTTAAACAATTTATCATAGGCCGATAGGCTCATTACAACTATCACACTACTAACTCTTATTAAAGTGTATACGTTTGAATATTAATGATTAATGATAGAAATTCAACACATGTTGTTTAAGTGTATTAAATTAAAATACTAATACTTGATGGTCCGCCTGTTCTCTATTTTTAAGATTGTATGCGGAAATGTTTCTGTTATTGGAGGAAGTTTCATACTGCCATAATACAAATTAAATTCAGTTTTGTTATGTCGCAAGCTTAAGCAGGGGTTATCATGATAATAATGCTGTCAAGTTGTTACATTATATACATCTGTATTTCATTTTGCAATGACTCTTTTTGACAATCTCATTTTTGCTGAGCTTCACTGACGGCGGTCAACCAGGGACTCCGTAATCAGATGGGAGTCCCTGGCTATATACAGGAGCAAGCGTCACGTGTAAATGCCTATCAGAACAACCTGTTAAACGATGCGTTCTGGTCGGTGTTATGTAACATGTGTATTCGCTCTTAAACAGGTCTCCTGGTGGACTGTAACACTTGATTCGGTTATCTTGTACTGCAGCAACTGCAGTAACTAACTGTTATGATGACAAAGAGATACCAGTATGCGCCTTTGTTTCAACGTTCATTGTTTGAACATCAAATGGCTTTGCAATTTGACTTGATTAGGTAATTTATTGCTGTACACTAGCCCATGAATGTTTCATTATATGTTGAAACAAAATTGGAATGTCGAATTGTAAAATTGCAATGACATTTACATGTTATAGATGTGAAAGTTATGACTATTTTCTAAACTACAAATAAAATTATTAAATAAAAGATATAGATATTATATACCTAGATAACAGGTCACAGTTGTGTAAACAACGATAATATAAGGTATTTATAGAAGTTGAACATGTATTACTACAAATCATAAAATCAAATGAAAACATAAAATAAGCACACATGTGCCAAAGACTCATGTTCCGGTTTAAAAAGTTTGGATGGGGTGATGTTTCATATTATCCTGCTCAAATAATTTCATGAATGGCGATTTATATATACATGTTCATAATTGCAGACTCGAATACCTATGCTAGATATAACTAGATATTTCATTTCCTTCTGCTTATGTCAATGACAATTCTTTGTGTATGTGTATTGGTATTTAAATATAACCCTCTCATCAGAGTTGACGAATATACTTCCGAAAACACAACCACAGCTAGTCGCCCAGTCACCCAGACAGTGTTAGCTTAATTGCGGGTCATTAACCAGGCGAGAAATTACGCGTAATACATTGAATATTATGTAATTAGAAAATCGCTATGTATGTTACCTTAGGTATTTGAAGGACATTTAGAAGTGGTATTCATAAGAACAGGAAGATTTTCTGGATAACAACTTCTTTAGTATTTTGTTATTTCCTTACATTCCACCTGATGAAGGAGTGAGTATGTACTCCGAAACGTCGTGTGTTTTCACACTAAAGAAGTTCTTATCCAGAAAATATTCCTGTTCTTATGTTACCTTAACTGAATAGTGACAATTATCTTAAATTTTGCGTTGATTAGCTCTCTGGGATACCGTTGTTTATTTGTACAATATTCTTTGTAGGCGTAAAAGTGGTAAGTATATGTAACCAGTTAAAACTGGTCATTATTTGATTTAATATTAAACCATATGATGTCTGTTAATACTGTAATGCTTTCTCTATATTTTATAATCACTTATATTGTTTACATTTTACTACAGATTCTTCTTCTTTTGAAGCTTTGGCTTATCAATTTTATCTTTGGAACTTAAATGTGTATACCCTGCAGTGGTATGCGTGACATGTAAACAATTTACCCATTCATACTGGATTGTTTTAAACCTTGTAAAATCGTCTTCTCGGTTCATTACCCTGAATCGATACTGTTGATATGTTTGTAATGTCATTTATAAAACGTCTGGTAGGACAGACGGACAGTTAAATTAATGCATGTTTTATTGATGTATCGTTAAAATAAATTGATGAATTAATTGTTTCGGACCAATTTGTATAAACGTATCCTTTAAACATAAACAAATATATTAACCTGTCACCAACACTTTGATTCAACCAAATATAAGACAATCCACTTGACAATACATATTTCTCATATCAGCTAACTAATGCGTGTTAACGAGACATATTTAAGGATGCGTACTCAAAATGTATCGTTAAATTAATTTTGAGAAATCAAAGCTGTATACATGACAACTGTGAGCTTTTTTGGATTTTGTCTGCAACAATATGAAAACAAGCATGATATACTTTAATGTTCTGCATGTGACATTTCAAACGAACTTGCCAGCTGTGTTCATTTGCATGAGTATGATATATATATTAAAGCTATTAGTAGGCCGTTTGCTGCGAACGTACTACATAGTACACGCATTCAGTTTTAATGTAATATACTTCATAAACAAAGCATATATTTATACATTTTATCATTTACAAATACAAATTCAAAATTTCTACCTATACCTAACATCGATATTTTCCGTTTTTTTTATAATAATTCTTAATAGCTAAAATCAGTAGACACGCTCTTGTGTCATATACACGTAAATATTTGATTGATTCCACCAGTTTTAATTTGTGATCCGAAAACGAAGAACGATGGACTGAACGTGACATATTTTATTATTTTTATTGAAAATATTAAAATACTTACAAATCATACCCCTACACAATTGCAAAACAGACAGTATATACATATGGGACAACAATAAAACAGAAAACCTATGTTAGCTATCTTGATAATACAATTTAATTTGTTGAAGAATGAATGCTTGTCCTATATACAGTGTACACGGGGATGTGTATTGGTCAAAGAAGAGACTACTCTCATCAGAGTTCAAAGTTCACAAATACACACCCGAATATAGATGTATGCGAAGTCGCCAATACACGCTGTTGAGTCCATCTAAAGATAGCAATTGCGGGTCATAAGACATCCTGTGCAATACACGAGAATGGTAAGTAATTGAAAAATCTAATCTGTTCTTACTAACTGTAGTAACACTGTCTCATTTTTGTAAAAAATATAGTTTTATGTTAGTTGTACTTTTATGAGTGTTTTGGGCACGTATGTGTCATCTGGATACATATTTGAGAAGTCTATCCATTATTTTACGGCATTTTATCTTAACTTTATGAAATTTCTTTTTTATATTTTACTGTTTTACAAAATAGTCATCACACATTTAACGTTGTCTACATATTACCTGTGTATGACTCAATAATTATAGATAAAAACTTATTCAATCATTCTTGCTGTACTGTAATGATATGCCAAAACATTGATCGCTAAATCTATGATACATCTTGACTATGAGTATGTTTTACTGTCTTTTGACCCTGATATAACTGTTGAATCACGTGTCATACCTATAATCAACTATAAGTTTCACTGAACACAACTATACGCTAAACAAACCATTCATGTGTTACATTTTATGTCTTAGTCATTGTCTATGTTCTCAGCATAGACATTTAAGCTCTCACACCTGCGTCTACCGCTAGGCACATGTATCCCCGGTTTGGCCTCAGGAAGTCGACCTTCAGTCTCGTATTCACGGATGAGTGAAGACAAAATTTCGATGTCCTGAGTTTGTCGATGTTTTGAGAAATTTAATTTGGATTATAAAGACAAAGATGTGTCGATATGTTGTTAGAAGATGATAATCCGGATTATGCGGATGAGAGCACCCCTAATGAGAAAATATGACACGTAAATAGTGTTTTACTTCACAAAGCATATACATTGAAACATAAAATAAAGAGTTACAGAGTATTATATATTTTTTATTTGGGTTTATTAAAACATTATTGTTTACAGAAATAATAAAAATATTAATACACATATACATATATAGACATGTGTACATTCATTTTATCAATTTATTATATGTACTATTCAGAATGATTAACACTAACTGAAGTGGTGCCTTTTGAAATTTTCAGATATCTGATTTTTTGAATTTGGACTTTGTTCAAAGACAGGTTCGTTTCCGGAGCACAGCTCAAAAACTCTTCAGCATATCTTCCTGAAACTGTACATGTGTATTACCCACTAACTGAAGTGGTGCCTTTTGATATTTTCAGATTTCTGATAGTTTTATTTTTTCTGTTTCCATAGAAACGTGTTTGATTTTGACTGCTTTTTGAAGTCCAAAAACCCTTAACATACCTGAAACTCAGCATCTGTAATACCAACTAACTGAAGTACGGTAGTAGATACACAAATATTTATCAAAGATGTGTTTTACAAATTTTGTGGGACCGGTGGGATATGTCATCTTCTGATGACTCTTGTTACAATCAAATTGTTCATTAAAATACATAATACATACATTGTTCATAATGCATACATACAGATACATACACACATTACATTCAGAAGAGATGTAACAGACAGGATGCCGAATCAGCAAATTTTCTAACAGTAGATTGTCCATTCTGAAGCTGGTGCCACAGTTCCAGATCACAGGTCTTCCTTTTTTATTGGTTGTCTTTGGCCGCCAGCATACTGCACCAGCTTGTTTTCTGTGTTTTGGTCTTGGTCCTTTACTTACAAATGTATAAATAGTATAGAGAATATATAGAAAGTTGATAGTACGGTAGATGCCGATGAACTACATCCTTCTCTGTACATTTCCATGAGTCTCGTTTCCATTTGTTGACTCTGTACTTTATTTATTTATTTATTTATTTATTTATTTATTCATTTATTTTCACTTCATACATTATGTTCAATTAATCTCAGTGAGTGAACACGATGTGCGATGTGTTCAATCAACCACCAACGTTGTAACATCGCTTAGGAGATTACCCTTGTACTAAAACAACGCCCAAACTTCAAAGCTTACCGCGGATCGACCTCCTGAGATTTTAGTATATTCAAAAGGTCGACTACCTCAGGCGACACCGTATCCCCAGCTCCCAGTATATCCCATGAATGGCATTCTACCTCCCCATATCAACCCTGCCTTAGTCATCTTACATCCTCATCTGCACCATAGGCCGGCTCGATCCATTCTCCCAACCCTCAGTCACTCACTATATTCAATACTGACTATCCCCAGCTCCCATCTTCACATATCATTTTATCACCCATCCCTAGATCGACCTCTTCACAACTCCTAACATTAGGGCAGATTGCAAACTGTGCCTCTACATGTACATCTACAATGAAATTCAACCACTGTTCAACTACCCACTCCTAAACCTTTCAAGTACCATATACCACAACCCCAATTGACCCACAATCAACGACTATTATCCTGGCTAATGTACACGCACTATCACCACTCTCATCCTCCAGTTATACAGTCAACATTCGCAAACATACATACACATGCACTCCCCTCCAACCTTCCAACTCAACACAGGCAACGCCTGCCGCCCAACCCCATCCCTACAGACACACGCGCACACATGCCTCTCACCCTCCAGCTCAACACAGAAAAATGGTAAACGCCAACCACAACGAAACTCCAGTCACCCTACTTCACAACTTAACCACCCCCACTTCCAACATACATTCCCTCTTCTTACCCTCAATCTATTCAGTCCACACGAGTCACCCCAAACCTCCAACCCTTAACTAACGCCCCTCCCCCCCCCCCCTCCCCTCCCCCCTCCAATCCCTGCAGTCCGTCGACCCTGTCCCCGACCCAAAAAAAACCCGACCCCAAAAGCCAAAATCCCAACCCACACCTCCATCCTTCCCCCTACCCCCGCGCAGACTCTCCCCACTCACCCATCCCCTGTGGTATCGGTCACCTTCACTAATTACTACATACATTAAGATGCTATTAACAAACCTTTACACGTGATTAGAGATGATATTTACAAACCTTTACAACATTATTAAAGATGATATTTACAAATATTTAAAACAGATTAAAGATGATATTTACAAATATTTAATACAGATTAAATATGATATTTACAAATATTTAATAATATTTACAAACATTTACAAATATTTACAAATATTTAATACAGATTAAAGATGACATTTACAAAGATTAAATATCTATTAAAGATAATATTTACAAAATAATAAATATTTGTAAAGGTAATAAATAGCTTATGTTCACCTAGTGTAATAAAAAACATTGTAATTATGGTTCAAATGAGAGAGAGAGAGAGTTTATTTCCTGAATTGAAGGCCGCATGGCCCAGAGTACAAATGTGGTACATAATCAACGCAATTTAAAGTTACATGGTACAACAAATTAACAAATATACTGCTAAAGGTATGCGAAGCAAATTATTAACATGTTATATATTCCTCTTTAGGTATAATGCAAGTGACCCCACGGCGCTGTTGGAATACAAGGTACAGAATCTGAGGTACTGACAATCCTTAAAGAACTGAAAACAGAAGTGAAAACTCTGTCACAAGACTTTAAATTTGTAAATACTAAGATAGACAACATGGCGTCCGACGTGCACGAGAAGTCCGAGGCTCTCAAAACAGAGAATACACAGCTCAGGCTCGAACTTTCTCAGATGAGGGAACGTCTTGATGATTCCGAGTGTAGAAGTAGAAGTAATAATCTAATTATTCACGGAATTTCAGGAAATATCAACGAAACATGGGATCAATCTGCGCAGAAGGTTCGTGAATTCCTTTCGGATACACTCCATATTGACAATGTAGACGAAATACTCATTGAGAGGGCACACAGGCTAAACACAAGGAAGAAGAATTCACCAATCATTGTGAAATTTGTGATAATAGCTGATAAAAACTTTATTTCGAGACAGGCACGAGAAACATTCGACAAAACGAAAGGCCTACAATCACAACATCGGGTGACGGAAGACTACCCGCAACACATCCGCGAGGGCAGACGAGCACTCTCTAACTGGTACACGCTGGCACAAGAAGCTGGACATCACCCGAAAGTTAAACTCAACAAGCTCCTTGTCGGCGGGGAAGTTTTCATGTATGACAGAACATCGAAAAGTATTGTGAGCACTTCTAAATCATCAAATCCCAGTAAATTGCAAAAGTGGGCGTGCCCAATGTTTGGACCCGGAAACACCAACTGGCCAAGGGAGGTAACTCTCGATCTAAACAGTAGCACTCACATGTGATGTGGAGGCCATGGCTCGTTAAATTTGCTCTCATGGAACATCGAAGGATTGATAAAATACAAAGAATGCAGTGAGTTAATAGCTTTTATAAAATCGTACCATATTGTTGCCTTTCTAGAATCGTTTGTCAAAACAAAATCTGAATTCTGTGACTTTCTAAAGGGTTATGTTGTTGAGAATTGTGTCAGGGTAAAAACAAAGCGTTTTGGTCGATTCAGTGGAGGAGTGACAGTTTTTATCCACCAGGACCTGATAATTCAAGAGTATGTAACCAGAATCTATGATGTGTTTGAAAATTGTGTTGTTTTACTGCTTAAGAGCAGTATCCTGAATTTGGAAAATGATGTCATACTCTACTTCACATATATATCACCAGAAAATTCCCCCATCTACAAAGATAATGACTGTGATGGTATTGATCAGCTTGAAGAAAACTTAAATATTATTTCATCAGACCACCCAGATAAAGATATATTTTAGCTGGTGACCTAAATGCAAGAACAAATGATCTACTTGATTATATTCCGAATGACAATATTGATTTCATACAACATGACATTGATGACTACCCAGCAGATGATTTTGATATCTCAAGATCCAATAAAGACACATACTTGAACAATTATGGACAGAAACTTGTTGAACTATGTAGAGTGTTTGGTATACACATATTGAATGGTAGAATGTTTGCAGATAAGCATGGAGAATTCACTTGTTACACATATAATGGTTCAAGTGTAGTGGACTATATGATAGCTTCGTCAAAACTTTTTCCACATATAATTGATTTTAAAGTTGAAGATTGGGATAAATCAAATCATTTCCCAATATCGTGTTCATTGGGCACCGTCTGCACCGACTGCTGTACATTATCATGTGACTACAATAAAAACAATGATAATGCTGAAACAGTTACCAACTCATCAACTAATGACACTGTTCATGAACACTCTTCTCGGGACTGGGTTAAATATGTGTTGAATCAAGATTCTTCTGATAATTTCATTTACAACATTAAATACCTAATAGAAGCTGAGACTGAAACGCTTTATGATAAAATTAACAATAATATTGACTCTGCAATATGTAGTCTCATATACATTTTCCACCAAGCAGCAGATTTTACAAATAAACTTTATAAGCCTAAGTCTACAGTGACCCAAATGCAGCCTCCATGGTGGGACCAAGAACTAGATGAACTTAAACAAAAGAAAAATGCTGCTCTTAGAGCCCACAGAGTATACGGTGTAGATTTTTCTGTTTTTAAATCACTGCGATCAACAATGAAATGTCTATTTAAGAAGAAAAAGTAACTTTTTTTATGAACAGAAACATGTTAAACTTGTTGAATCCAGAAAAGACCCTAAAATGTTCTGGAAATTATTAAAATGTTGAAGAAAACCACCAAATATGACTGTGGATATTGATCAGCAGGACTGGGTTAGACATTTTTCCTCTCTGCTCACTTGTGATGAGAACTTACAGGTGCCACCTTGTGACATTCCCGGTGATGTGTGTAACCCAATGTGTGATGATATTTTAAATGATATTATTACTGAACAAGAGGTCAGCAGCAGCATTGACAAACTAAAAAACAATAAATCTCCTGGACCTGATGGACTTGCTGCTGAATTTATTAAAGCATCAAAACCTTACTCATTAAAACATGTCACACTTCTTTTTAACCAAATATTTTGTACAGGTAATTTCCCTTCTGTATGGGGCACAAGTATAATATGTCCACTTTTCAAATCAGATATAAGGAAAGACCCCCAAAATTATAGAGGCATTTCTTTGATAGACTCTTTTTGCAAATTATTTACTTGTATTTTAACCTCCAGGTTACAGCGGTGGTGTGAAAATAATGGTGTTATGAGTAAGTGTCAGGCTGGTTTTAGAGCATAGTACTGTTGATCATATTTTGTGTTTAAATGCTATTGTTCAAAAGTATGCTCATAAGAAAAAAGGTAGATTTTACTGTGTTTTCATAGATTTTGCTAAAGCTTTTGATACTATTAATCACAAGGTCCTATTGGATTGTCTTAAAGATGTGGGAATAACTGGTAAATATTATGATAACTTAATGTCCATGTACTCAAGGTTTTTTTCAAAGATATTTTATTGACTTCATTGGGATACACGTACATTCAAACATTGATATAATCAGGGATAAATGCATAAGAGGCATATATATAAGTGTTACCTGAGTGGGAGAAGGTACTATATTAAAACATGCATAAAACATCACAACGCCCATGAAATGGCTTTCCATTTTCTCGTGAAAGAATTTAAACAGATGTTCTGTGTGGCGATAAATCTTTCGATTTGGTAAACATCCTTTAAAACGGATTTATAATTAGTAAAATTTGGCTTAATACCTTTCAGGTTCATAACAAAAATGTGGCGTTTCGCTTATAATATCATGTGGTTAAGTATATGGTTATTACTGTTACAGAATAGGATACCTAACGTGGAAGATTGATAGGGAATGTTGAATGAAATATTGATGACAGTTTTACAGTTGGACATTCAATGTAAACATGGAAGATGTTCTCACTAACTGAACCACATGATGTACATAGGTCGTTATCAATCAGTTTCATTTTAAGCAACTCTTTTTTAGTGTATATGGTTCTGTGTATAAATTTATATTGAAACTCTAGAAGTTTTGTATCTTTGCAACATTGTCTATATTGTAAAAATGTAGACTCCCAGTCGATGCTGACATTGAGTTCGCTCTCCCATTTGTCACAAACTTTTGGAAAGTTATTTTCTGATTTCAGTTTGTCATAAAATATTCTAGAGCCTTTAGTTGGCTTCAATAAATCGTTACACGGTGAGCATATCAAGACATTTGTTAAATTCGGATTGTTTGTAATTTGAATTTCGTTTCTCCATAATTTAGGGATACTAATTAGAACACGGTTGAGATCCAACACTGTACCTTTTATTTGGAAAATTGATTTAAGTTCTGAAAATGTTCGGAAGCCATGGTTGTTACCAATGTCTTTGATATGGACTATTCCTTTTTTAAACCAATCGTAAATGATTAAGTCTGGTTGATTACTTAAGTGATTTAACCAAAGAGGTTGCATTAGGATTTCGTTAATATCATTATTGCAGTTAAAACACCTACTATATCTTGACCACGCATTTAGAGTGTCTTTCCAGAATGGATTTTCAAGTTTGTATTTCCCAGTAATATTTCAGCCTAAACAAAGAATTTCTTTTATTGGGAACCCGGCTAAGCTGTAACCGTTTTGGTTATTAACATATCTCTTTAAACATGAAAGTTTTAAAGAATCAATGAAAGTTTGTATATCCATCATTCTTAAGCCCCCCTCCTCATATTTTCGCATGATATTTATTCTTTTTATCTTGTCTGGTTTATCGTTCCAGATGAATTTGAAAAATAAGTTATTTAGTTTTGATATAAAATCATTTGGAGGATTGGGAAGAGACGTTAAGATATGAACAATAGTAGATAATGCTAAGCTTTTAATGACGGTTATTTTTCCAATTAGAGTTAAGTTTCTTTTTTTCCAGTTCGAAAGGATTCTTTTGATATTTTCAAGTCTCTTTATGGTATTGATGACCCATAGGTTTTCAAGATTGGCGTTTAGTTGAAGTCCCAGCACTTCGAAGTTGCCTTTATGCCAATCAAGTTTAATATCATTAGAAAATGTAATATCACTGCCGGCCATTGAGCCGATCCAAACCGCTTTTGTTTTGTCAATATTGATCTTCAAACCAGACATTTTGTAAAAAGTGTTCATTGTTTTTATAGCTTCGTTGAGAGAGGTTTCCGAGCCGTCTAAGAATAATTCAGTGTCATCTGCATATTGGCCAATAATATGTTCAATTTCGTTAAGGATAATTCCTTTTATTTTATCGTTATTTCTAATCATAATTCCAAAAATTTCTTCTACAAAAAGGAAGAGATATGGAGAGATTGGATCACCTTGTCTGCAGCCCCTTTCGTTGTTAAAGAAAGATGATAAATGTCCATTCTGTACAATACAGGAGGATGCATTTGAGATCAATATGTTAACCCATTTTTTAATATTACAACCCCAAATTTATCTAAGGCCATCATAATAAATTTCTTAGAGACAGTATCAAATGCTTTTTCAAAGTCTATCAAGATTAATAAAACTTTGTTGTTTTGTCTTTTAGTTTCAAAAAGAATATCATATAATAGTCGGATGTTCTCCGAGATACATCTGCCAGGGATAAATCCTGTTTGGCCTTCATTTATTAATAGATTTAGAGTCTTTTTCATTCTGTTAGTTACACATGTGCTAATGATCTTGTATAAGGCATTTAGAAGCGAGATAGGACGCCAGTTTTTTAGAAATCTCCCGTCTTTATCCGTTTTTGGAATACAAGTGATAACTCCTCTATTCATAGTCAAAGTCATAGAATTACGGTTAAATGTGTCGTTTACGTATCTTAAAATCCATATTTTGAGATCCTTCCAGAAAAATTTGAAGAATTCAATAGGAAAGCCGTCTAAGCCAGGGCTTTTGTTATTTTTCATTGATTTAACGTTGAATGCAAGTTCATCGAGGGTAATATCATGTTCAAGTTCATCTGACTGTGCTTTAGTCAAAGTCGGTGTATCGATCGCTGTAAATAATGATTTACTGACATCATCAATATCATTTTGAACTCCATAGAGATTTTCGTAAAATATTTTTTGTTCATTTAATATTTCATTGCCATCTGTTAATTCTTTACCATTATCAACAATAACTGAATTGATGAGCTTACTTGTATAATTTCTATTTTCTAAATGACAAAAATAATTTGTTGGTTTCTCACCTTCTTTGTACCATTGTATTCTATTGCGAATTTGTATTCCTTTCATTTCTTCTTCTCTTATTTTCCTGTTTACTTTCGGATAATGTCAATGTTGATAATTTATATGCTTTAATGTTTGCTGATGATGTGTCAGGGGTGGCAGATACTGCTTTGCAGTTACAGAAGAGGCTAAATGCACTAGAGATATTTTGTAAACATACTGGAATGAAGGTAAATATGGATAAAACAAAGGTTAAAGTGTTTCGAAATTCAAGATACTTGAGGCATTATGAGAAATGGTTCTTCGAGGGTAAACAAATTGAGGTTGTTTCATTTTATAGATATCTTGGCATTGTTTTCACCCCTAGACTATCCTTGACTAAGGCTCAACATTGTCTACTCTCACAGGGTAATAAAGCACTCATGTCTGTTTATTCTTTTCAAAGAAATTTTGGTACTTTGTCAGCGCAGGATCTTTTCAAATTATTTGATGCTATCATTTTACCTATTCTGTGTTATGGGTCAGAAGTTTGGGGATTATCATATTGTAAGATTATTGAAAGCCTCCAGATCAAAATTTGGAGGCGGTTTCTTAGGGTTGGCAGAAATGTAAGTAGTAGTATGGTTTTAGGTGAATCTGGTAGGCTTCCATTGCAGTTTAACTATATGTCTAAAGCTATCAAATATTGGTGTAGGTTAATCCAGTTAGGTTCCCATAGATTACCCTTCCAGAGTTATAAGATGATGAAATCACTTGATGATTCAGAGAGGATTACCTGGACTACACATGTAAAAAATATATTATTTAGATTCGGTTATGGATTTGTATGGGTTTCACAGGATGTTGGAGATAGTAAGGTATTCATAGAGCATTTTAAACTAAGACTTTCTGATAATCTTAAACAATCATGGTCTACTTCTATTAAACTTGTCAGATTCTTTTGCTTATAAGGGTTTTAAGTCACTGCTTAATGTTGAAGGCTATCTTTCTATGCCATTTTCTCCATTTTTAGCTCATCAGGCCTGAAAGGCCCGATGGGCTTATGGCATGGCATGGCATGGCATGGCGTCCAGCGTCCGTCCATCCGTCCGTCCGTCCATCCGTCCGTCCGTCCGTCCGTCCATCCGTCCATAAACTTTTCGCTTTTTCGACTTCTTCTCCAGAACCAATAACTTCACAGAGCTGAAATTGTATATGCAGACTCCTTGGGCCAATGGGGATTCTAAATTGTAGATTGTGTGACCCCGTGACCCCAAATGGGGTCACAGGGGTCACATCCTTAAAAACCTATTTCATCTTCTTCCCCAGTTCCAACAGGTCTAGAGAGCTGAAAAGTTGTGTGCAGACTGCTTGGCCAATGGGGATTTTCAATTGTAGATTTCGTGATCCCATGACCCCAAATGGGGTCACAGGGGTCACATGTTTAAAAACCTATTTTCATCTTCTTCTCCAGTTCCAAAAAGGTCTAGAGAGCTGAAAAGTTGTGTGCAGACTCCTTGGCCAATGGGGATTCTAAATTGTAGATTTCGTGACCCCGTGACCCCAAATGGTGTCACCGGGGTCACATCCTTAAAAACCTATTTTCATCTTCTTCTCAAGTTCCAAAAGGTCAAGAGAGCTGAAAAGTTGTGTGCAGACTGCTTGGCCAATGGGGGTTTTCAATTGTAGATTTCGTGACCCCGTGACCCCAAATGGGGTCACCGGGGTCACATCTTTAAAAACCTATTTTCATCTTCTTCTCCAGTTCCAAAAGGTCTAGAGAGCTGAAAAGTTGTGTGCAGACTCCTTGGCCAATGGGGATTCTAAATTGTAGATTTTGTGACCCCGTGACCCCAAATGGGGTCACAGGCGTCACATCCTTAAAAAACTATTTTCATCTACTCCAGAACAAATGTACCTCAAAGGCTGTAATATTGTGTGCAGACTCTGTCAATGGGGATTCTAAATTTTAGATTTGGAGACCCTGTGGTGCCTCAAATAAGGGCCTCAAGCCATGTCCTTAAAATCTATTTCTGTCTTCATCATTAAACAATATAAACCCTGATGAGCTACAGAGCCCATGGCTCTATTTTTGAAATCTCTATTAGCAAAGTTTAGGTGTAGCAATTTTGGTCTAGGTATAGAGGTAGGAAGGTACAATAATACACAAATGGCTTGTAGACTGTGCGAGTACTGTAAAGCAAATAACATTAATTGTATAGAGAATGAAATGCATATTCTTTTTTATTGTAAATTATATAAGGATGCCAGAACTAAGTTTATTACCCCATTATTGTTAAATATTATCAATTTACACACTTTTGTGAATATCATAAATAGCAATAACCATGAAACTATCAAAAATGTCTGTAATTTCTGCACCAAGTATGAATAAAATAATAATAAATATGTCTGTCAGTCTGTCTGTCTGCATGTGATCTCAGGAAGGTTCCATTTTTTCATGATAACAGTTGTATAAATTTCTGCTGAGATAGATATTGAACATAATAATTAGGTATAAGTTGTTTTCTACTTTCATGAAAGTACGGACATATAAGCAGAAAGTGAAATTCATCTTCAACAACTTCTAGATTACATTTTTCACACATCAGGCAAGAAATATTTACATTTGTGTCATAAAGTTTCTTTTGTACTTTCAGATTATTGGTTAAACATCTAAATCTAGCAAGTGCTTGTACCAGATCAAAATCGAGTGATACGTGCAAATACAACTCCTATTCAAACATTGCTTTGTATGATGCATATGACTTTAAGAAAGTTGAATTATTGATTTTGTGATACCAAGCTTGTATATCTAAATCAATACAGCTCTGTTTAAACATTGACATATAAGTTTGTACATTTCCACATTCTTGGAATATCCAAGCATAAGCATAACCTGTTTGAAACAGAAGCATTCTTACACGAAAAGCCCAATTTATTTTACCATTTTCATCTTGTGTTTTTTGCATTTTATAACATGCATGGGGGTATCTTTTAGAGTCCATATGAATTAGACGACACCAATATCGTATACATCGACAAAAATAGGTTACAGATAGATGATAGCGTCCTGTTTCACCAAGAACTACGCTTGAGGATGTTTTCTTATTAAGTCGTAGATAGCCCTTAAAGAAATTGCTCTGTACCTTTTCAATACTTTCTCGGTATGTGAAACCCCATATTTCGCTGTCATAACATGCTATAGGTGCTATTTTACTATCAAAAATTGAAGTAAATACTTTGAGAGTGAGATGTGGGTATAATTTCATAAGCTGATATATTGGAAAACAGGCTTTTGATGCTTGAACAGCTAGCTTTTCGCATGCCTTCGAACAACATAACATAGAGGAGAAAACAATTCCTAAATATTTATAGTAGGTTACCGACATATGTTTTCCTTTGTAAAACCATTTCTCAACTTTTTTTAATACTCCATCGTTTCGAAAAACTATAATATTTGATTTGTCGAAATTTACTTCAAGTCCCCACTTGCTACAAAATAGTTCTAACGCATTAAGATTTCTTTGCAAATCGATTACTGAATCTGAAACCAAGACAATATCATCTGCAAACAGTAGTAGTTTTATAGCTTCTATGTCGTCATCAACAAATATACCTCGTAGTTTATCACTTTCCAATTCTATTACCAGCTGATTAATAAAAAATATGAACAATAAAGGGCTCAACATACAACCTTGCCGAACTCCACTGGATGTAGAAAATATATCAGTGATCTTTTGTCCTTGCTTTACACAGGCACATACTTTTTTATATATGTTTTCAATAACATTATATATTTTACCATGGATGCCATACTGCAAAAGGAGATAAAGTAGTTTGTTTCTATCAACAGAGTCAAAAGCCTTTCTAAAATCAATAAAGGCGGCATAGAAACGATGCTTTGGTTTCCTCAAATATTTCTGAGCTAAAGATTGAAGGACGAATATGTTATCAGTAGTAGAATAATTATGTCTGAAACCAGCTTGTGACTCTGACAACAAATCATTTATTTCTAGCCAAACACGAAAAATGATTTCTTGGAATGCATGAAACAGCACTAGTGATCTACAAATGCGCATTTGTGAGAATATATGACACATATTTTCATCAATTATTAGTAACATAATATCTAATGAATGTGTCAGGAATCATTATGTTTGGGTTACAAGGTAGCTTTATCATTTGGTTTAGTTGTACTGCGAAAATAATCGGCATCATGAACACCGTTTAGTTTCTAGATTATATGCATAAGAGCAATTGAGTTTTAAAAATTCTGCCTATCCTTCAAGTGTCATTCTACTTACATTAAACACATGAGGGAAAAGTGCACTACTTGTTTTGCAAAATTTACACTTGATATATAAATGACTGGGTCAAAGTGACATCCAGTGGTTTTTCATAATATTGTTTTCGGCTTTAATAAGTGCCAACCACCATATGTGCTGATTTCATTTGAAATAAATTTAGTTTCACTCAACTTGCATATTCATCCAAAATCGCCAAATATATATGATTAATACTTGAAATCAATTAAAATTGAGCAGCACCCTTATACATTGTAAATGTCCTGAAACTTCAGATTCTAATTTACATAATATTAACAACCAAAATCACCATTTATAACGTTTGGCATATGTGACTCCCAACATCAAACTGGATTTCAATTTAAGATCGTCCTGTAAAACTGAAGCATAATTTCACTGGCCTTGCCTTGCCATAGTATTTAAAAACAAAGCGAGCGAAAGAAAATAGCTTGTTTACAGAAAGCGTTCAGATAGTATTACGTATTAGCCCACGTTTATGAAAACCCGAATGCATCTCTGCTTTTGTTCACTTTTGCTGAGCTGAAATGTGACACTTAATAGGATTGGCAGCTTTTAAGAGGGCTGGTAAGTTTTCAAAGTTACCAGTCCTGGTGTCTGGTCAAGTTTAGAGAGTTTGAAGATACCGGACGTGACGTACGTGAAGGGACGGGGTGTAAACATTCGCTTTCTATTTACAATGGCAAACACTGGGGAATCAGTCAGTTAATATGTTATATCTACGCTTTGCAATAATGCCACATCGCTATTCTGCTATAAACTGTTCAAGTAATGTTAGTTATCAAGTTTCACTTTACAAATGTCCCAAAATATCGTTATATATATCAAATATAATTGATATGAATAGTGAAAGACGGTGGATTCATAGACGTTCGTAGACATAGGATAAATCAATGCTAAAATGAGATATAAGATGACAAAATGAAACCAAGATATGATCATATGAACGAAGTATAGTTGAGACAACGAAATCAGATAGTCGTTGTTGTTATTATTTTTTGTTGGAGAATGCTTGTGTTTAAAATAAAACACAAAACGTGAGATTAGCAGACTCCAGCGAAGTAGGCCCTATTGTAACCCATCGACAATAAAAGCACATCACAACATCCTGTTTTTAAACGTCGTTGATCAGTGTTACAATTTGTGAGGGTTTTCAGTTAAAGAAGGAACAAAGGTAAAGATAGAGTGATGTTTTTAATTAGTCAAATAGTAAAGGACAAGCTGACCAAAATTTTCATAAATTTGGAGTAGTTGCATGTAGAATAAGCGTTATATTTGTAAATATTGTATGTTTTTTTAATGTCATTTTTAATGTAGGTTAAATTCGGTTTCAAGCCGGGTTGTTTTTTTTTTAAATGGTGTACTTAATGGTTGTGATTATCGTGTTAAGTATTCTGTTCCTATATTCAGGATATTCAAGACAGATGTTTCTTTTTGATAGATTTATGTTTGCTTGCGTATGTGTCTCTATCCATTCTTTTACTTTAGTCCAAATATCTTTAACAATTGGACATTCGAAAAAGAGATGACTTATTGTTTCTATGTCTTCCTCACAGAAGCTGCATGTATGTTCGTCTTTATATTTCATCTTATACAAAAGATCATTTGTCGGGAGAATTCTATGTATTATGGAATATTGAAACCATTTTGTTTTTGAAGACAGATTACATACAAAAGGCATTTTGTTTATTGTGTTCCATTCACTTTCGTTTTTTTTGGCATTTGAGATCTCTTTCCCACTTTTATCTGTTGTTGTACCAACTCGGTGTTTTTACTGAATATTGTAATGTATCGTAAAATATCCGACATCCTTTTTTCTTACTAGCAATGTTTTAAATAAAATATGGGAATAACGGCATTTCTAGTTTTCTCTCTAATTTAATGTTGAGTTTGACTAAATACACTTTGATTGCATCGATGATACCAGCGTATTCGAGAAAGTTCGTTTTGCATTGGTACATTTGAATTAATTCTATGTAATTATGAAATTTTCCGTTTATATTGATTACGTCATTTATGAAACGAATGCCCGAGTTTGACATGTGCTTATAATGTATTGTCTTGTTATTTTTTCTTACGTTGTCATTATTCCATATTGGCTGGGAGAGTAATTCAGATTGAGTTTTTCCAAATAACCCCTTTTGCATAATAAAGCATCCCCATGCTTTAAAAACGTCTTTCCAAAAATCGTTTGTTCTTGGTGTACACACCTTTTCGATCAGGGTTGTTACACTATATTGATAAAATTCCCTGTATGCTGGAGATACGTTAATATAAAAAAGTTGCTTTAATTTTGAGTTGCTATCAGAATTGAAAAGTCTTTTAACCCATCTTATTTTCTGTGAAAAGATTGTGTTCTTATATCAGGAGCTCTAAGGCCACTGTCTTTATAATCACTAGTTATTATTTTCCGTTTTATTTTATCTGGTTTACCTTTCCAAATGAAATTATAACAGAGTTTTTCAAGATCCTTTAAGATGCCTTCATTCGGATTTTGGAGTATAGAGAAAATGTTATTTAGTTTAGGTTGGATAAGACTTTTTAAAATTGTTATCCTTCCAAGTGGCGATATATCTCTTCCAAGCCATTGATTCATAATGATCTTAATCTGTTTTAGCTTGTCTTTATAATTTTTCTCTGCCATTTCTGTTGTGTGTGAAAGTTATGCCAATAATTGTAAATTCTGTTTTCGACCAGTCGAGTTTGTAATCTTTGCACAATATCGTCCTTGAGTGTTTTAATAAACCAAACAAAATAACTTGTGTTTTACATGTATTGATTTTAAGACCTGAGAATGAGGCGTACTGTGTCAGTGTCTGTAGTGTTGCTTGTGGGCATGCTTCAGACCCATCTAAAGTTAAAGGTTATCGTCCGCAAACTGAGTAATGAGGCATTCACTTTCCCCTATTTTAATTCCTCTTATTTTTTTATTATTACGTATCATGATGCTCAAAATTTCAGCACATATAATAAATAAATATGGCGATAGTGGGTCGCCTTGTCTACATCCACGGGTTATTTCTAAAATTTCTGATGAGAAACCATTCACAAGAACACTTGATTTTATGTTTTTGTAAAACGTGTATAGCAAGTTTTAGTCGAGAACATTTTGTATAAAGGTCCAATCTACTGAATCAAAAGCTTTTACGAAGTCTATCAATAAAAGTAGACCAGGTATTTCCATACACTCTGCATAGTCCATGATGTCATAAATTTGCCTTGTACATTCTCCTAAATATATATTTGACATGAAACCTCGTTGGTCTTCATTTATTATTTTTGGAAGTACTCTCTTTATTCGATTTGCAATTGTAGCTGATGCTATCTTGTATGATACATTTAATAGAGATATAGGCCTCCAATTACTTAAGAATTGTTTTGGTTTATTCATTTTTGGGATGCATGTTATAAGACCTTGTTTTTGACAGATTTGACAATTCCTCTGTTTTGTGAGACAGGTTTAAAGATCGAATCAAGTAGGGATGGATGTCCAACCAAAAGAATTTGAAAAATTCAACTGTGAAACCTGATGGACAAGTTGTACTAATTATTTGTTTGTATGTCATGCATACTATGACCTTAAATTAAAATATATAATATGTCCTTCGAATATTTCTGTTTCATTTATAAATTAATTTAATACTTACTACATCAGCACCCCTGCACTTATGGAAAAACGTACCAAGGCGAAAGATGATCCTTTTTCTCAACCTACAACAGGTATATATAACAAATACGAACTAATATTTTTTTTAAAAAGGTATCTTTTTCGATTTATGTTTGTTTTTAATATATTTTTTTATTATGTTTGCATTCATTTTTCAGTAAAGAAAATCCACGAAGGAAGCAAAAATGAATCCTGAAATCTGGAAACCAACTGTAAACTGGGTATTAGGTGTATCCATCCGCTGAAACTAGGCAAACTAGTTTCCAACTAGAATCCATTTTGGATTCTATAATATTTACTTTTTCCATAATGGAAATGAACAGGAAACTCTGATTATGTATTTCTTGTTGGTTTCCATTCCTGGAAATTTCAACCAATGTTTCCATGAAATGGAAACCAAAATGAAACTACAATTTGAAGTTTTATGTTAGTGTCCATTCCTGGAAATTGCAAGTATTGTGTCCATTAAATGGAAACCAACATGACACTATCAAGCGAAGTTTCATGTTGGTTTCCATTCCTGGAAATTTGTATTCAAAGATTCCATGTAATGGAAACCAACATGAAACTATAATTTGGAGTTTCATGTTGGTTTCCATTCCTGGAAATTTGCATTAAAAGATTCCATGAAATCGAAACCAACATGAAACTATAATTTGAAGTTTCATGTTGGTTTTCATTCCTGAAATATGCATTCATAGATTCCATTAATGGAAACCAACATGAAACTGTCTAGTACAATGAATGGACAAGCTGAAAGAATCACAAAAATATAAATTATAAAGTCAAGGACTTTTTAATGAAAGATGTCATTGTGCTGTTGTGTATGCCTAGTGCCTACAGAATTTAATAGACATGTATTGTTTTGTGTTACATACACTGCGTGAACAGAAGCTTTTTATTACCTTTACAAATATGTTTTTGTTTGTAAATATCATCTTTAATAGATATTTAATCTTTGTAAATATCATCTTTAATCTGTATTAAATATTTGTAAATATCATCTTTAATCTGTATTAAATATTTGTAAATGTTTGTAAATATTAGTAAATATTTGTAAATATCATATTTAATCTGTATTAAATATTTGTAAATATCATCTTTAATCTGTTTTGAATATTTGTAAATATCATCTTAAATAATGTTGTAAAGGTTTGTAAATATCATCTCATATCATGCTGTAAAGGTTTGTTAATAGCAGCTTAATGTATGTAGTAATTAGTGAAGGTGACTGATAACAAGGGGGATGGGTAGTGTGGGTTGGGATTTTGGCTTTTGGGGTCAGGGTCGGTGTCGGCGGACTGCAGGGATTAGATGGGAAGGGGGGTGTCTGTTGGTTATGGGTTGTAGGTTTGGGGTGACTTGTGTGGACTGAATAGAGATTGAGGTGAGAAGAGGGAGTGTATGTTGGAAGTGGGGGTGGTTAAGTTGTGAAGTAGGATGACTGGGGTTTCGTTGTGGTTTGAGTTTGTGTGTGGGGTGGTGCAGGGGATACCATTTTTCTGTGTTGAGCTGGAGGGTGAGAGGGATGAGTGCGCGTGTGTCTGTAGGGATGGGGTTGGGCGGCAGGCGTTGCCTGTGTTGAGTTGGGGGGCGAGAGGCGAGTGCATTTGTATGTATGTTTGAGGGGTAAAACTGGCGAGGTGGGTGGCTGCCGAGTTGGGGATTGCGGGTGTTGACTGTATAGAACTGGAGGGTGATGGGAGGTAGTTTTGGGTTAGTGTTAGTTGTGGCGGGCGTTGCCTGTGTTGAGTTGGAAGGTTGGAGGGATGTGCATGTGTATGTATGTTTGCGAATGTTGACTGTATAACTGGAGGATGAGAGTGGTGTAAGTGCGTGTACATTAGCCAGGATAGTAGTCGTTGATTGTGGGTCAATTGGGGTTGTGGTATATGGTACTTGACAGGTTTAGGAGTGTGTATTTGAACAGTGGTTGAATTTCATTGTAGATGTACATGTAGACACAGTTTGTAATCTGCCCTAATGTTAGGAGTTGTGAAGAGGTCGATCTAGGTTGGGTGATAAAATGATAGGTGAAGATGGGAGCTGGGCATAGTCAGTAATGAATATAGTGAGCGACTGGGGGTTGGGAGAATGGATCGAGCCGGCCTATGGTGCAGATGAGGATGTAAGATGACTAAGGCAGTGTGGATATGGGGAGGTTGATGTAGGGAGAATGCCGACAGGGGATATTCTGGGAGCTGGGGATACATGTGCCTAGCGGTAGACGCAGGTGTGAGAGCTTAAATGTCTATGCTGAGAACATAGACAATGACTTAGACATAAAATGTAACACATGAATGGTTTGTTTAGCGTATAGTTGTATTCAGTGAAACTTATAGTTGATTATGGGTATGACACGTGATTCAACAGTTATGTCAGGGTCAAAAGACAGTGAAACATAGTCATAGTCAAGATGTATCATAGATTTAGCGATCAATGTTTTGGTTTCAAACATCATTTTAATTTCGAAAGTGCTACATTGCATTCTTGTATAATTCCAAAGATTACAGACGCATGCTAGATTTTTAATACAAATACGTATAAAAGCTTCAAATATGTTAAATGTGATAAGTCTTAACATAGGAAGATTAATAATTATTATTATTAACCATATAAATGGTCTTTTCATACTATTTTCCTCGTTTTATGCGTGAGTGGTTGTATAGTATATGTCATTCCAATGTCATTTTGTTTTCAAATACAAAGCTGTACTACCATATTGTAAATGTACCAAGTACCGTTAAGGATAACAGTATTTAACGAACCCTATTGGAATTCTGAACTGCATAGGTTATGTAGATCCTTTTGAAGAGCGAGTTTATTGGGGCAATACATTAATTAGGGAATAGTTGTTTGTACCGATAACAGTGATTAACGATCCGTAACGGAAATGTGAACTGCCTAGATTCTAAACATCCTTTTGGATAGCTTGTTTATTGTGGCAATAAAATTAATTACAGAATAAGTGCTAGCTTCATTGCAAAATTAATTGTGGGTTATTCATATTAGTAAATTTTGTGCAGAAATTAAAAATGTCAGTGTTTCAGTGTTGAAAATCTATATTAGCTTTATAATATAAGAACCACTTGTAAAATGCATGTGTTCAAATACTTGAACTCGATACACTGTCTCTACTGTGCTTATGTGTAAATAACAGTATTTCAATCAAAATGTGTACTTCCTTAAGATTTAGTTTATTTCATTTTGGGAGCATTTTCCTCATATCGCCGACAGCCTTTTATGTCTCTTTCTTTCCATCAGAAGGCTGCTTCTCCGCTGTCAACACCAACTTATATACTTTTAGCTATAATGTGATGCGTTTCCTATATGTGACGTCATCATGTAAACAATCACAATACAATTGTAATGTAATCATCATAATGTATGTTAATTTCTATGATAATGTATATACAATTGTATTATATAATATGTATGACATTCAATTGTCATCTGTCAGCCATCGCACGTATGGCTGACACTTCAAACATTTCCTAATGTTTCCATCAGAAGGCTGCTTCTCCGCATTCTTATATATAGTGAGTTGTACGTGCTACCGGTATTTGGCTCTAAGCCAAATCACGGGCTTCTACGCCTGTGACGTATGACAATTTGAATCACATTTAATTGTCATCTGTCAGCCATCGCACGTATGGCTGACACTTCAAACATTTCCTAATGTTGAATTTGTCCTTCACAGGTGAGCACTCACTCTCTATTCTTTCTCTATTCATTGTGCTAAATACCTAATTATTATCAAATATGTATCTTAAGTTAGTAATCATTATATTACTGATCGCGCATAAAGTAAGAATATCGCGTATCACTTACTAACTTAAGCACTAGCACGTATGACAGTGTATGGAAGGATAATATGATATAACATATTTTATAACCTTTTTATCAACACCAACTGTATATACTTTTAGCTATAATGTGATGCGTTTCCTATATGTTACGTCATCATGTAAACAATCACAATACAATTTTAATGTAATCATCATAATGTATGTTACTTTCTATGATAATGTATATACAATTGTATTATATAATATGCATGACATTCAATTGTCATCTGTCAGCCATCGCACGTATGGCTGACACTTCAAACATTTCCTAATGTTGAATTTGTCCTTTACAGGCAATAAAGATGATTTTTAACAAGAACGAGGATCTCCGTCCTATTTTTGTCTCGACGACTAGACACAAGGCCTGAACCCGCGACACTCATATAAACATTAGAATAACTACCACTGTGTTACTTTTCAAACATGAACTCTTTTGATATTAAGTCACGTGTAGCCTTGTTTAGAGATATCTTAATTTTATGTTTGCATATAACATTTATAACTGTACATAAACGAATTTAAACATGTTAGCGAATACAGACAGAGTCAACAAACAGGCAAAATTATAATCAAGGGAGAGTTAAATGCGTTTAATGTTCCCCCTAATTACAAAATAAGATAAGCATATAAGCATATAACGATGTGATTCATATAGAGCTTAGTCCAACCCGAAAACTATATTTCACATTTAACAATATTTGTCTACTGCTGTTAAATTCACTTTCATTATATATTCCTGTAAATGGTCAGGTAAATTTAGTTTCTAAATAGCGTAATGTATTAACTAGTAATTGTAGAAACACCCTTGTATTTTTTCTAATTACATACGAGAAGCGCTTGCGCAAAGAAAATATGTCAATTCATAATAATTATTTAATGTTTTTGTAAAATGTTATTGTTTACTCAACAAAATTGTAATGTTTAGATGCATTGTACATGGCCTAGGGCCTATAAACCGAAATAAAAGAATTGAACTATAATAAACCATACAACAGAAACATAACACTATTTATAGACAGGTAAGTAAATAAACATTTGTTCGGTGTCATTATAATTGTGTCATTTTGCAATGATATTCTTTATTTTAGAGATTTCCCTTTTTAAACATATATCGGGCTGACAGAAAGATAATAATCTAAAAACCTGAAACTTGTTGGTAGCGAATGATCCCTACTGGCTACAGTCCTTCAGTTAGGAAGACATAACTGTATTACTCTCTCACTCTCTCACTGCGAATCAATAGTTCAATTAAAACGACGACAACCACTGAAGCGTTGTGTATATACCCAATCACAGTGCGTCCTAATAAACAAATTTGTGTATTCTGTTAATAAACAAATATTTCTCGCATTCATGTACACAAATGTCTAAATAGCAGGCTGATACCCTCATCAACATAATACAAGCTATTCTATAATATAAGCAATACATTCAATAACATCCCATATTTAATTACTGACAAAACAAATAATAACGAACACTCGGTTTCAATTCTTAGTTCTGCATTAAAACAAAATGGACGGACAGGCAACTTGCAATATAATTACAATTATCATTAGACATCGAGGACGTCTTTTTATGAGTTTTGGCAATGGTTGAATACCAGAGTGCGACCAGACTGCAGTCGACTGCAATTTGTACCGGTAAATATATATGCAACCCACGGTAACGTTATCACTGCCCTATTATTATGCACATAATATAGAAGGCGAAGAACAAACTCATTCACTATAAAAGGGTCGTGTCACTGAACATAATTATAACATACAAACGGATATGAGTAAACATGCAACCTGTGGTAACCCATCAGGTTTGACCTATGAGTCACATAGTTACTAATAACGTGATAAACATTTATATTATTTTAATAAATAACCATCCTCCTACAGTACAGCAAGAAGGATTGAATAAGTTTTTATCTATAATTATTGAGTCAGGCACAGATAATAGGTAGACAACGTTAAATGTGTGATGACTATTTTGTAAAACAGTAAAATATAAAAAAGAAACTTCATAAAGTTAAGATAAAGTGCCGTAAAATAATGGATAGACTTCTCAAATATGTATCCAAATGACACATACGCGCCCAAAACACTCATAAATGTACAAATAACATAAAACTATACATTTTTTACAAATATGAGATATTGTTACTACAGTTAGTAAGAACAGATTAGATTTTTCAATTACTTATCATTCTCGTTTATTGTACTTGATGTTTTATGACCTGCAATTGCTATCTTTAGATGGTAGTCTCCCATAACCCCTACACAGCATATCCCCTACAGGTTATCAAAACAAGTTTACGGTCCACCGCACTACTAATCCCCAGCTTGTTACCTCTTACTATGCAATGGAACGGCCCAGATTAAAAACAGAGACAATGTGATAGTGCGAGCAAAAAGATTTAAAACAACTTAGCAAGGACATTTCATGCCCAGATATTGTATTCTTAACTGTCAAAACGTGCAAGCTTATTTTACAGAGAAGAACGCTTTTATTTTTTAAGATTTTAAAACTTTTTTTTACTTCCTTTGTTATGTCATAACCCTTTTGGGTGGCTCACTTTTTACACTTTTTAAAATTTGTATCATAATTATTAGTAATTCGTTTTGTAAAAATGAGGTGAGGCTTTAATAAATAATCTGTCTGTCTATCTTTCAGGTTTCACATTCATATCTCTAATGAATAAATACATACATTTGAATGTCATCACATAAACTGAGGTGAAAAAAGAAAGTATATCTCTCAGTTGTATTTATCATATATAATTTTCAAAGTCACATATCTCGACTTTTCGACGTTGTATTAAAAAACTGACTAGTTTGGCAAATTAGTCCAAAACATTAAATCAGTCAAAGAATACCTAAACGCGTTTTTTGGGTTGTTTGTTTTTTAAATTTAATTTTTAAAAAGTATGCATAAACACATATAACAATGACTTCAAGTTAAAAACATAACGGAAAGTAAATGCGAGAGTTGTATTATTGTATTAAAACAAGCCTGAATATTCAAGCACAGGTAATGACATAGAAAGTAGAACAAAATATACATCTTGGAACGAGAAATTCCAAAGTAAGTTATGAAAAGAAGTACTTATACATATTAATGATAACATACTTTAATCTGTCATTATAAAATTGACTCTCGATCAAAATCAAAATGTAAGCATTTTCTTCTTCTTCTCAACTGTAAATCTTATTTTCTCAGTCTCTTTTCTTTAAATTGTAAATTCCAACATTAGTGAAACTAATGTTTAAAAAACGTTTCCTTCTCACCATACTTGCTTCCTACTCATTTATTTCACAAACAATACTAAATCTTATTTCCCGTAATCCCCTCACTTTCAATCTTACTCGTTAGGGTGAGTTCATTATGTCAGACAGGTAACTGCCCGTGTTGTTTTAACTAATTGTAGGGGAAATGGAGTGTAGGGGATATGGGCTGTAGGGGTAATGGGCTATAACCCTTTAGATTGGCTCAATAGCGTGTATTCGCGACTTTGCATACATGTATATTCGGTTGTATATTTGCGAACTCTGATGAGAGTAGTCTTTTCTTTGACCAATACACATCCCCGTGTACACTGTATATAGTACAAGCATTCATTCTTCAACAAATTAAATTGTATTATCAAGATAGCTAACATAGGTTTTCTGTTTTATTGTTGTCCATATGTATATACTGTCTGTTTTACAATTGTGTAGGGGTATGATTTGTAAGTATTTTAATATTTTCAATAAAAATAATAAAATATGTCATGTTCTGTCCATCGTTCTTCATTTTCGGATCACAAATTACAACTTGTGGAATCAATCAAATAGTTGTATATGACGCAAGAGCGTGTCTACTGATTTTAGATATTAAGAATTATTATAAAAATTGAAAATATCGATGATAGGTATCGTTTGTGGAAATAAATTGAAACCGACTGAAGATGTGACAATTTTGAATTTGTATTTGTAAATGATAAAATGAATAAATATATGCTTTGTTTATGAAGCATATTACATTAAAACTGAATGAGTGTGCTATGTAGTACGTTCGCAGCAAACGGCCAACTAATAGCTTTAATATATATATCATACTGATGCAAATGAACACAGCTGGCAAGTTCGTATGAAATGTCACATGCAGAACATTAAAGTATATCATTCTTGTGTTCATATTGTTGCAGACAAAATCCCAAAAAGCTCATAGTTGTCATGTATACAGCTTTGATTTCTTAAAATTAGTTTAAAGATACATTTTCAATAACGAGTACGCATCCTTAAATATGTCCCATTAACACGCATTAGTTAGCTGATATGAGAAATAAGTATTGTCAAGTGGATTGTCTTATATTTGGTTGAATCAAAATGTTGGTGACATGTAAATATATTTGTTTATGTTTAAAGGATATGTTTATACAAATTGGTCCGAAACAATTAATTCATTAATTTATTTAAGTCATTACATTATTTCAAATCGGGGTTTTAGCCAGACTAGTATTTAAGTTTTTATAGTTTCAATCTTACTAAATCTATGAAAATTTAGAATCCCATTACACTCCTTAAAAACACAACATTATAGAAAGGAGTACTACATGCTGGATGAGCTATGATGTTCTAATTATTCTTCTTTTCAAATAGAAGACGAATTTTACAAATGGTTAGTTTGTGACGCTTTTGCAATCCATAAACAATGTATAATCTACTTATGTATAATGTATCTGAAAATACATTGCCATGTTTATAAAAGATTTGATGAAAACTCCGGGGTAAACAATTATCGAAGTCACGTCATCTCAAGCCCTCATGCTGAAACATGAATTGTACTTTGGGCCAGATTGTTTGGGCCTTATACATTGAATAAACCTGTCTGTAAGTGCTCCTTTCACAAATAACTATTGCATAAATGTTTTAACGATACATCAATAAAACATACATTAATTTGACCGTCCGTCTGTCCTACCAGACATTTTATAAATGACATATCATATCAACAGTATCGATTCAGGGTAATGAACCGAGAAGACGTTTTTACAAGGTTTAAAACAATCCAGTATGAATGGGTAAATTGTTTACGCACGCATACCACTGCAGGGTTTACAGTTTAAGTTCCAAAGATAAAATTGATAAGCCAAAGCTTCAAAAGAAGAAGAATCTGTAGTAAAATGTAAATAATATAAGTGGTTATAAAAATATAGAGATAGCATTACAGTATTAACGGACATCATATGGTTTAATATTAAATCAAATAATGACCAGTTTTAACTGGTTACATATTCTTACCACTTTTTCGCCGACAAAGAATATTGTACAAATAAACAACGGTATCCCAGAGAGCTAATAAACGCAACATTTAAGATAATTGTCATTATTCATATAAGGTAACATAAGAACAGGAAGATTTTCTGGATAACAACTTCTTTAGTGTGAAAATACACGACGTTTCGGAGTACATACTCACTCCTTCATCAGGTGGAATGTAAGGAAATAACAAAATACTAAAGAAGTTGTTATCCAGAAAATGTTCCTGTTCTTATGAATACCACTTCTAAATGCCCTTCAAAGACCTATATAAGGTAACATACATAGCGAGTTTCTAATTACGAAATATTCAATGTATGACGCGTAATTTCTCGCCTGGTTTATGACCCGCAATTAAGCTAACATTGTCTGGGTGACTGATCGACTAGCTGTGGTTGTGTATTCGGATGTATATTCGTCAACTCTGATGAGAGGGTTATATTTAAATACCAATACACATACACAAAGAATTGTCATTGACATAATCAGAGGAAAATGAAATATCTAGATATATCTAGCGTAGGTATTCGAGTCTGCAATTATGAACATGTATATATGAATCGCCATTCATGAATTTATTTGAGCAGGATAATATAAAACATCAACCCACCCAAACTGTTTTAAACCGGAACATGAGTCTTTGGCACATGTGTGCTTATGTTATGTTTTCATTTTATTTTATGACTTGTAGTAATACATGTTCAACTTCTATAAATACCTTATAGTATCGTTGTTTCCACAAATGTGACCTTTTATCTAGGTCTATATTGTCTATATCTTTTATTTAATAATTTTATTTGAAGTTTAGAAAATAGTCATAACTTTCACATCTATAACATGTAAATGTCATTGCAATTTTACAATTCGACATTCCAATTTTGTTTCAACATATAATGAAACATTCATGGGCTAGTGTACAGCAATAAATTACCTAATCAAGTCAAATTGCAAAGCTATTTTATGTTCAAACAATGTACGTTGTGACAAAGGCGCATAACTGGTACCTCTTTGTCATCATAACAGTTAGTTTAGATACCCATATGAAAGTGTCTATAGCGATTGTTGATAGATGAATAGCTGAATATTGCTGCAGTACAAGATAACCGAATCAAGTGTTACAGTCCACCAGGAGACCTGTTTAAGAGCGAATACACATGTTACATAACACCGACCGGAACGCATCGTTTAACAGGTGCTTCTGATAGGCATTTACACGTGACGCTTGCTCCAGTATAGAGCCAGGGACTCCAATTTGATTACAGAGTCCCTGGTTGACCGCCGTCAGTGAAGCTCAGCAAAAATGAGATTGACAAAAAGAGTCATTGCAAAATGAAATACAGATGTATATAATGTAACAACTTGACAGCATTATTATCATGATAACCGCTGCATTAGCTTGCGACATAACAATACTAAATTTAATTTGTCTTATGGCAGTATGAAACTTCCTCCAATAACAGAAACTCTTCCGCATACAATCTTAAAAATAAAGAACAGGCTGATCAACAAGTATTAGTATTTTAATTTAATACACTTAAACAACATGTGTTGAATTTCTATCATTAATCATTAATATTCAAACGTATACACTTTAATAAGAGTTAGTAGTCTGATAGTTGTAATAAGCCTATCGGCCTATGATTAATTGTTTAACTCATAATGATCTATTCATTAAATATAAGACTGTAAAGTGATCATGTCAAGATAACCGGATGAAACATCATGGAAATAGCTAATTTCACAACTGAAGGTTTTGAATAAAACTTTTGTTATAAAGAACAAGTGTAAAGGTATTGACATTTAAAGCTTTAACTTTACGTAAAACAAATCTTTGTTGACCATTCTTGTAGATGCTATCTGTGTTTGAATTTCTCATAAAAATAGTGCCGAGACACTTATACTCTGGGACAACTTCTATGATGGAATTGTCAATGAGAACAGGTTTATAGGTGTCTTTCTTCACTGTTTAATCTATATTTAATCTCATTGCCTTTATTTTCCGGGTATTAGAACTATAAGGTTGTCTCAGCACCATATACAAAGACGTTCTATGGCCTTATGGAAAGTTAAGTATACATTTTATTAAAATCATAACAAATTATTTAAGAATGAAAAAGTCAGCAATTAAAATGTTTTAATAATAGATTTTAATATAACATACTTCAAATTGGTAGTTTCTTTTCTCTCTGTGTTAATGAGCGTAAGCACGCACAATGACCTTGAAAGGCTTTGCAGCGTGATATCTGGGAAACGCGGCCGCCTTTGATGAAACTATCATGTAATTCATTGGGACAAATCGTGTGTGCAGACGGCATAATGCCGACATATGATCGCTAATTGGTTTATAATCCTCGTACTGTTTATATCAAAGACGACGATCTTTTTCAAGTGTCACAGATATGAAACCATCCATCTAAAATTGATCTAGGAGATACTAAACTTCACTATGGAACATGCTATACATAAAAATACAGTATGACAGCAAGTTACCCATTGCTCTGAATGTCGATGTGAACAGTTGAGAACAGCTTTGACACAACAAACATATGTTAATGTACATGATCGCATATCTATTCTTCATCACCTTAACTTCAAGAATGCCAATCAAAGAAATGCACATGCTCTTCGAATATTTCTTCTTTAAAATGTACACCTGGTCAATACGATCGTTTATACATAGCTTTTAGTGAAAACGAAATGGTTAGTGGTAAAGAAACCGATATTACCCCACATAGCATTAACATGGCTAATTAAGAGGTTAAGTGAACAATCTAATGTGATTGATAATATGTAAATTGATGTAGGATAATTGAAAGGCAGTCCCATGATAAACACTTAGACATATTTCTAAAATCTACCAGTAATTGAACTTAATTGATTATCAAATCTGCAAGTTAAGAAGCAGTAGTGGAGCAGTAAACATACTGTAAGATAGGTTATCATCAAGATGACACAACATACTTTGTCATAAAAGTTGTTTTAAGCTTGCTCTAGTTCTTAATATAACTCATCATTTCACAGATGTCATGTTATGTATTTTTGTGATTCAGGCAAAATGAATATAAGATTATCTTTCGGGATATGTCTGTTAAACTTATGATAATTTCGATCACTACTGCTTGGGTTTACATGCAAATCTTTCATTCATTCTCTCTGTCGTTCCATCATTCAGTCAAAGACAATGTATGTAGGACCTACTTTTTAACTTATTAACTTATGGTTAGCTAATGAAATTAAGGAATGAAATAAACATCGTATCACCTTCCCCTGTTCTATCAGTGATTAGTTACATTTCAAAGATAACAACATTACGCCCGGAGTATTGTTCATGCCCTGTAGGATCATGTAGTGTTTCGACATGGTTATAGTGATAATATTATACATCGTTATCTTTTCTTATGATGACATCAGGCTGGTCGGTTATTTGTTTTATCTTTGAACACACCTGCGCTCCTTTTTGTACATGGAAATAGTTCCAAAATATAATATGAAAAGGTAGTGAGATGTTGGATACTTAGAAATGAAACATTACCTGTCAATGTGGTCATATGCAAACGTATTATTTTAAAGATACATAAACAGTTTTGCATGATACTTTATATTGTTCTAAAATGTACATATTACAGTAGGTGCTGGTTTAAGTTATATCATCTTACTCGACGTTCTATCAACTATATATATATATATATTTATTTATTTATTTCAATGAAAACTAAGGAACAGTCTCATGAACGTGTAGTAGCCGCTCTTTTTCCGTATTTACTCGTTATAAGATCTATCAAAAGCTATAGAAGCAAATCTGTCTTCCTATCTATTTTATGAAAGTTTCCAAATATACATTTGACTTAATGGCTGCAGCATGCCAAGGTTCTATGTCCTGTTTTCGATCGTGACCACGACTTTAAATGATTGTATTTTCTTTATAATGAACTGACTGACCTTAAACTGGTTATTTTCGGTTAAAGTTGATAAATCTCACTAAATATCACAAATTTTAACATTGGACATACCGTATTTCCTTAATTACACGCCTGCCTTGAATAGACGCCTGCCTCGAATAGACACCTTTGCACAGGGCTGTCTGAAAATAATATACGCCTGCCTTAAATAAACGCCTGCCTTAATTAAATGCCTGGTAAACCGAAGTTACAGTAAATTCTACCATTGCTGTTTCCTTCCTTATTATTTTTATTATTGTACACGTGTAGAATTGATGTTGTTTTGTCGGAGAGTTAACTACGTCCAGACGAAATTTACATGATATTTGCACTAAGATATATAAGTACATGAACAAACGTTTGATATGCAGCTGTAGATTTTCTTCATTGGAACAACGATCGATATACGGTATAACTGATCAAGTGACCGTACATTCCAGCTGGCAGATGTTAAATTTAGATGTAAAAATTACCTTAACTTTCCAAAGGCATTGATGGGTTTGTGTACGGTAATACCATACCGTAATTACAATTCGGTAATCGGTACCGTATGTAATGCCAGATTCAAAAGTTTTGTTTCCAAAAGTCGCCTGTCACAACGGGTCTTATTACGAAATAGACGCCTGCCTTAATTAGAAGCCTGCCTCAAATAGACGCCTATGGTGTAGACCGTTTGAAAACAATAGACGCCCGGCGTGTAATTAAGGAAATACGGTACATGTGACCTCATCAACATGATTTAGTCGCTTTACATGATATGTAATCAAATTGGAGACACAGTATGAGTATATTAGCGTTAGTGACTTTGAAATACATAATATATTCTTGCTCGAACTACATAAAAACTAAGTGAGCAAAATTGATTAATGACAGGAAGAAATAAATACTTCATTTTATCAATGTTTTATTCATGAAATACTTTTTTTTGTCATCAAAGAACATTTTTAAAAATTCAAAGTCATGTTGTCATCAAAGTCAGTTTTTACCATCAAAGTCGGTTTTTCAATCAAAATCATTTCTTAATCAAAATATTTTTTTTCATTAAATTCATTTTTCTCATTAAAGTCATTTTTTTCATCAAATTAATTTTTCCATCAAATTTATTTTTCTCATTAACTCATTAACGCCGAGCACCGATCTTCAGCTGAACGCCTGGCCGTCACGCCTCAGGGTTAGCGTACCACAGCGACACGCTAATTAGCCTGGCACCTCTGATTCAGCGAGAGGAATTTCTTGTTATCAAACGTGTATTTATCGTTAAGCGCTTCCGTCCATTGTGTAGAATGAACTGATTGTATATTCACGGCAAGATGACATTGAAAGCCAAAAATGTGAATAGATTGCATCATTCTACATAACTGCACGTGCACGACTCTTTGTCGTCTTATCAATTATGTAATCCCGTTACATATATCTCTGATATTTGTTTCTGCTTTACCTTTCCAGATCAAACCTTAATATGCTGGGATTATAAGTTATTGACATCAAATACTTATTTATCCTTTCATACGTTTTATAAGTCATATTCAAAATAAAAATCAATTAGTAGTTCGAAACTTGCAAGTAGCATATTCATAAGTCTCAGTTTTTTATCACTTGAGTTTGGCTGAAAAGTTCCATGCATGAAACATTTATAAACAATAGCAAACTTTTTTGGATATTAAATTTCTTTATTCTGTAGAGGCGACGTTTCGAAATAGATACTAACGTCGTGTCGTTGACAAGCAAGTGATACTGTGATGGAGAGGAAGATAACATATACAAACATTGTTGTTACAATAAATTAGGATGAGTTGTTTATACAGCTGAATAGGTTGATGTACAAAGGTTGTTGAGGAGATTGAGCAGTTGATTAGAAGCCAGTTGTGATGAGCAAAGATAGCTAGAGATTTAACAATTTTGTTCACCAATCGTATAAGATATCCGTCAATGTTAGGGCTCGTGATGGGCGTGGCCAAAATCTCTAAACAGCACGTTTGATTTTTCGCTGAACAGCTTGGTCAGTTGATTGATCTAACAATAACCAATCGATACTGTGGCTCGTGATGGGCGTGGCCCAAATCTCTAAACAGCACGTTTGATATTTTGCAGGTTCACAACCTGAAATGAATTATAACAATTATGTTACTTCCGTATAATGTAAGATTGTATTTAGTAACCTGAAGGTGTATAGAAATATTGAAAGGATTTACCAAGTATGTTCTCATGAATAAAACTAACGTAGGCGTGGCTACAATAATCAAGCTCCATCATGATATAACACATGTCACGGGAGAAACGTCAGAATGTAGCCGAAATTACCAGTATGTTATTCCAAGCTAAATTACCTTGATCTTGATTGATTGAATATTCACACGCATAATTGCCGTAACGCAAATTCTAATCTGTTTTGAACATACACATATGTCGACATATACACACAATTACACGGGCGTGACAATGAATCGTGTTGTCTATCTATTGCAGGTGTTTATTCTAGCAGGTGTCACGGATCAAACAGGAGTGCCGAATTACCCCAAGGGATTTACATTTCATGGTCAATTGAGTTTCTCAAATATTGTGTTACCATAGTCTGATTGAATGGTTATTTGCAAGAACATATGTGTATTTACTATAATTTTATTGACGACGGATCACAAGAGACCGGATCCATTGATATATATGACAATGGCATTGGATTATACCAGATTGTGTCAACGTGTTTAGCTAATTTTTGAATGAAAGCATTTTATATTCATGAAAGTACCTAATAACTGTAACGGATTACCGAATCATTGTTGTACGTGTAGAATATCAATACGAATATTTCAATACCCTTGCATGAAATATCATTGAAATGAATTAGATGCAAATTATGCCACACAATGTAACAAGTACACTAAGTATCGGTAACCATGTACAATGGATAGGTTTTTGCAGACTAGTTAGGTAAACTACATTGTATATCTTATCAATAACAACAATGACATGAATGTTTACTGTGGACAACAATATTAACCTAGGAAAGTGTTATAGTACAGAAGTTATAGATAAATGAAAATACTTCAACACTCTTCTATTGGCTTAGATGTGCGTTGCGTCTTTGAAATAGTTACATAATCGTATGTAAACATGCAAAACAATAGGTATTGTAATATTGTAATTATTCTTTCTATACGCTCACTGCATAATACATATTCAGGCATTGCCTTTGTTTATACAAAGTAAAACAGACACAAAATATTGAACGGATATATAGAAAAAGCGATTACTGCAGGTAAGCCTTTGATACCTATTTCTGACTGCTATCAAAACACCTTAAATACTTCCGGCCATCAACTCTATATGTAGCAACTCTCTAAAAAAAACATGCATCTCGCATGATAGATACCTAATTGTTTTAAATTATGTGTGTTTGTGATTCAATAGGCAGCACCCCTTAAACGCGTCTCTCGCTGTGAGAAGCTGTTAATCAGCTACCCCTAATACACGTCTCTCGCTGTGAGGAACTGGCAGTTAGCTGACCCCTATAAGCGTCTCTCGCTGTGAGCGAGAGATTAACGGCCCGCCTATACGCGTCTCTCGGCGTTAATGAGTTAAAGTCTTTTTTTAATTCTAAGTCATGTTTTCATCAAAGTCAATATTTTCATCAAAGATATTTTTCCTTCATCAAAGTCATGTTTTCATTAAAGTAATTTCTTTTCATTCAAGTAATTTTTCTCATCAAAGTTGTTATTTTTCATCAAATTATTTGTTCATCAAATTCTTTTTTTTGAATCAAAGTTAGTTGTTTTCATCAAAAGTCATATTTTTTATTCAAAGTCAAAGATGATATTTACAAAACTTTTCAACGATATTAAAGATGATATTTACAAAGCTGTACAAAGCTTTACAAATGTTTACAAATTAATAAATATCTTGTAAATACAATCTTCAATAGATATTTATTACCTTTATTATTTTTGTAAAGAAGTATTTTAATATTTGTAAATAGCTTGTAAATACCATCTTTAATAGATATTTAATCCTTTGTAAATATCATTATTTCATGTAGCGATATTGGACTACTATTTAACAAATAAGCAATAACGATATCTATGCGAAAGCCTAAATTCAGTGAGCAACCTTAATTTTACTCAAATAGATGGAAGTCATGCTCTCCAGTAGTAACGCCTATATATAGATCATAACTGCTCTAATGAGGGAATCGCATATGGAGGTATTTAAAGCTGGCCACGGCCCGACCCTTCTGACTGAAAAAGGCCTTTGCTTCACCATTCACCCGATTGCCGCCAAATTTGTCCATTGGCCGACTTCAGTTGTCATGATAATCTGTGACTCAATGGAGAACTGGCAAGGAGATCAAAATCATGTCTGGTGGGTAGTGAACTTCAATGCCACAGTTGTCATTTACAGAAGGCCAAACTTCATGATATCTCTACAACCATGCAGGTACAGTGCGCATTTCATGCAATACATATAGCTTACAAAAGCTAAAGATTGAAATAACTGATTAAATTGTAAAAATGATCAACTACCTTCGAAATATTGTGGCTTGAAAAATAGAATAATTGTGAAATGTATCAGGGCACATCCTGTATGACATCCTTGCAGAATAAAAGGATAAAATAATAGAAAATAGCATTACAATAAACTACCCCATTGATTTAGGAAAATGAAAGTGTTTTTAAGGTTTAACACTTAAATGCGCATACAAGAACTTATTTGGTCATTATATATAACAAATGTACAATTTAAAAGAAAACAACAGATCTTCCAAAATGTTAACAGATATAAAAGACCGAATATATATAAAAAGTTAACACAATGCTTCGTTGAGAATTATCAGACACCAAATGTATTATATATATGACAATATGCACCATTTGACTATATTAAACAAATCACATTATATAAAACATTTCTTTATATTTACCCTGCCACATGATAATTCAGAAAGTGTTTGGTAATATAATTTAATACACTGCTAGAAAATTGGGAGTATCCTGATACAGTATACCTCGGGATACCCTAAGGGTTTAATGAGGTATCCTGATCAGGATACCCTAAGGGTTCCATGAGGTATCATGATCAGTTTACATGGAATTTCCTGAGCACAGGATACTTCAAGAAACTCAAGGAAACTCCAGTATACGGACGGAAATTATCAGTGCTATAACATAACGAGGATTTTGTATTTATTTACCAAATATACATAGTCATGTTACATTTCATTGTAAAAAATTGAGATAAGTGTGTTAAATATGGGTGGGGTGGTGTTTTAAACGATTTTTTAAATGAAAAGGGAATTATTTATACATAACATAGCAGTTTTCAATGTTTAAATCGCATTTCTAAGAAACAAAGTGAAAACTTTGTTTTTAACATTATTTTGTCACTGTTTTATGGAAGTAAGATGGAAGTAAAGATTTGATATACAAATGAAGAGGGGGATTTTGCCACATGTCTTGGCAACTTAACAAATAATGATTACCTTCACTGGTTTACCTTCTTAAGTTAATTAAACTATTTCTGCATAAACTATTAACTATAATCGTTATGAATATTGAACGATAATGTTACAATTAACAATTAATTAATTATTTATCTTCTCAACGATAACATCAAATCACATATCAGAGGGTAGCGGGATCACAATAAACAAAAGCATATCACTTATTTACTTTGTTAGTATTTATTATAAGGTTTAACAATATTCGGTTCAGAAAACACAATATATGGACAAACAAGTTTATAATAAATATAAATGACGCTCAAATTACAGTCAGCAATTTCCTTGATTTCAATATGGTTTGCTGTTACCTAAGAGTTTGGTGGTTGTTTAACTGTCGTCCTTTCAGGATAATGTTTTCATGAATAATATTTGGTAATCAAATCAAGTATCAAATATTAAGAATTAATGAAAGAAACTTACCTTATCACCGAATCCAAGCGAACAATATGAATATCCAAATACACAAGAACACAAATTGTAAACTTATAAATCCATCAATGTTAGAACTTTGGACCACAAGATTCCGAAACTTGTCCTACTTCAACAAAAGTCTTCTCGCATCTGGCAAAGTTTGCAAACAAATTGTTCTGACGATTTCATACTTAATTTAATTTCATTGGTTCCTTGGTTTACCCATTAATTGTCATTGGACAACTAGATTGAGAAAAAATAGTGTTCATGTTGTTACAACCAACTCATGACACCAAGACAGAGAGACAGACAATTGTCTCAGTACCACCTGTACTTGTTTATTCAAGTGACACTATCTGGTCAGGTGGCATACTGGGAAGCAGACATTTTGTATTACAGTCAAAATCCTTTGATGCTTAAGAGATGACAGCTTGTGTTGTTATAACGGATAAACTTTCTTGGTTATACTAATGCTGAACTACTTAACGAAATCGGCCGGTCACTACAGTTGCTTTGAAACCTATCAGGGATGTTGTCTATTGTTTCGTAGGTATCTTGTTTTCTCGTAATAACCCCTCATTATTATTTCAGTCAGTTTTTCTTGTGATAATAACCACATATAAGGTTTTTATTGTGAAAGTAAGTTTTTACTTTTGATAGTAGTAAGACCTTAAATGAGACCAAGGTTATTTTTTTCACAACTCAATTCATATCAATTATTATCGAAAAGTGTACAAAGATAACTTTTTAAGAGTGTAGATAGCGGGAATCGAACTCGATACCTATTGCTCTTTAAACCGGACGCTCTACCTCCACGCTATCGAGGAAGCCGAAAGAACTGTGTGGATTTCCTCTATTTACAGTCACACTGTCTGTGCCTCTATATAACGCTAGTCCGGGAGACATACTCTTTATAACGCAGAATTTGGGAATCAAACATTATAAATGTAAATTTTGACATTTGACAGTTAAATTTTTTTTTAAAAACTTCCCATCATTCTTCTCCTGTAAGAAAACCTCAATATACGATAAGCTCTCACATTTAAGTTTTACGGTATCTAAGTTAGATAAAACACTCTACCTCGGTTATGCTTGGAATTGAAAACCCTCGTTAAGAAAGCTTCGGGGAAGTAAGACCTCAAGCTTCGCTTTCGGTCATACTTTCCGCTCAGCTTTCTTACCTTGGGTTTTAAAATCCCAAGCATAACCTCTGTATCGTGTTTTATCCTACACTTAATTGCATTGTCTTAAAGACAGAGCAACACACAGACAAGTAAAAACATGTCATAGAATGAAAATTACATTTTTATAGCAGTACAACATATTCAGATGTTATCAATAAAGCATACTCAACCCCTTTTGATAAAATTAGGTATAGGTTTATATTAGATGGACATGAGTGAAATATCTTGTGTACAATATATTAAGGAAGATATCACTGTATTATATCTACATCACTTGTTCAATGTATTTATTTGCTTGTTTATAGCGGTTTAAACATAAGTCAAATGGGCTTGTTTACCAATCCTTTTTTGTTTACTGAATAAGATATGTTAAACTCTATCCCATAATCATTGACACGGATTATCAATGAATCGGTATTATGTTTAAAACATATTTATTCATGTATAATTAACATGAATAATGACATGTATATATATATATGTATATATATATATATATGTATGTTTGTAGGGAGCGGCATTCAGATAAGCATAGATTTGCTTGTTTGCCAATCCCGTCACTTTTTGTGAATAACTACGTTTAAACCATATCTACTTGTGTAACTACGTCTAACTTTTCATATAATACATTATATACATATATGTATGTGACAAAGCTAAAGTTGACTTCCCAGATAAACCGTTACCAGATGTTGATTATAGAAACCAAATTCATTAAGTGAATTTGTTTTGACACGAAATGAAGTTAAATAGACGTTCTCTTATCAGTTGACATAAATAAGGCAAGTGGCCCAGATACACTTAGTAATAAGTTCACCAAGCTAGCTGCATAATCAATTTCCTTGCCCCATATATATTTACATTTACATAAGTCATTGTGTGGGTATATATTTCCTTCCATATGGAAAGAAGTTTCTGTATATCCTTTGCACAAGAAAGGCAGTGTAAATGAATATGAAAATTATAGACCTGTAGTACTTCCTTCCTGTATCGGGAAGATATTTGAAAAATGCTTTGTGTTCAACTTTTTTCGAGACAACAATATCAGGGTTTATGCCAGGTGATAGTACTGCATATCAACCTACATACCTCTATGACATCATAGCAAACGCTTTAGACAATGGAAAAGAAGTAAAAGCCGTTTTTGTAACATTAGTAAAGCTTTTGACAATGTATGGTATAAGGGTATAATATATGTATATATATTGGAATAATTTTTAAGCAAAAGAACAAATCAGTATATCCTCGAATCTGTCTCTTATTGTATTCAAGAGTCACTAACATTTAAATCATCCTATACAGCATGTGTCTTTGTAGGTATTTCCCAAATAGTATTTTGGGTTTTGCCTTTGTGTAACCGATTTTGTACATTGATCTTGGATTTTAAATTGTACTTTGTTATATTTTGTGGAGCGGCACTACATAAGCCAATAAGCCAAAGTATCATCCTTTCAGTGGACATTATACCTAAATGGTTCTTTAAATAATTTCCTTATGAAAATCAAATGTTGTAAATTACTGTTATTCTATTACATGTATTCACCTTTATTTAATGTTGTGCTTTCTCAGTTTTCATGAATGAATATGTATTACATGTATTATGTACTGGAGAGGTATTTATAAAAGTGTAATGTATGTGGTTTAAACATATTTTTATTTACAAAGAATGTGGTTTGGTAAAAAGCAAACTGTTGCTTATATCAATACCTCACCAGTACATACATACATTAACAGTCACACGAGAACTGGACATAAAAACAACCATCTATAGCATAATCATATGGTTTAAACGCATTATTATTCAATAAAGAATCTGTGCACATGATTGTTGTTTATGAACATTCTCTGCATGTTTAATGTATGCATTCATTCTGCTTCGAATCACTACCCGCTCATACATTTTATTGCATCAACATGAATAAAATACTCTGTATGTATGACACATTAATAACACTATATCTCTCCTCATTTTGAGTGAGACGCTCAGGGTTCATTCATCCATAACAAGGCTACTGGTCTCGCATTCCCGGCTTAGAACCTTTTGATCAAAGGGGATTACAGCAGGAGGGCTAATTAGTGTCACAGTATGTATCCACTGCGATGAGTGAACTGTCCACTTACCTGGCCTAATCGACCTGTGTAATAAATTACACCTCGCTTGTCTTACATCTTTTGTTTGGAGGGGATTTAGCTATATTCTGTTTCTAACTCGAACAACTTAATAAAGACAAAGATAACTATTGGTTTGAATAAAAACAAAATATATCACATTGCACAGGATAATATAAATGCCAGAACCAAGAAAACAATTTTAGCATAAAAAAGCAAGATATGCCCCAAAGAACTTTATGCAAATATTGCATGATTGACAAACTAAATTTGAATTGATGAATTTTCAAATAGAAAATAACCATTTCAAACATTTAGCTCATCTTTTAAACATATTTTTAAAAGTATCATTCCAACCAATACTGAACTAAAACGCTACAGAAATTTCATAAGAAGAAATTGATGAATACCTTAAAACTCATAAACACGCACTATCATCTTCTCGGATGTTGCAGCTAATAAACAAAACGTAACTGCCATAGGCCTTTACTCAAAAAATCTAAATCCAAACTAGATTAGCATTTGCGGGACACCGCAAAAGCAGAGCAGCTCCGAAACTTAGGGTCTCGCCTTTCCCTGTTCCGTCTTCTCGTCAGCATCAATAAAATGGGAATTCTTTTCAACAAAAGTTTGTTCATTATTCGAGTTATTACTAATCATCACTGGGGTCACTTTTCACAACTTTGTTCTTAAAACCTATTTCTTCTTTCAAAATTTGATCAAAGGATTAACGTTGCCTTAACCAATATCTCATGACCTTGACCTTTGACCTTCAAGGTCACACCATCAATGATCACTTTTCATCACGTATAATAATCATGCAATGACTCAAAGTGTTCCTAGTTAAAATATGACATATTAACACAAGCATGCTTAAGTTTCGACCTCACTGTGACCTTAACCTTTGACAGGTTTGAGCGAAAACGTTTTCAAATCTTGGTCTTTCTCCATAGTTCATATATACCAAATAAAAGCCTAATAGCACAAAAAAGTTTGAAGTTATCATGTGTACAAGGATTGTTGTAGTGATTTCAGAACTCATGACCTTGACCTTTGACCTTGAATGTGAACATGTCAAAATCATTCACCAGGTGTATAAGAAAGAAATTAAGCTGAGGTGAGGAAAAAAGTTACTTAGTGACCAGTCAGTCAGTCAGTCAGTTAGTCAGCATGACCATATCTCGTGACCTTGACCTTTAAAATTCAAGGTCACACAATCAGTGATCACTTTTCATTGTGTATTACAATCATGTAATGATTCAAAGTGTTAATAGTTGAAATAAGACATTTTCGCAAAAGCCTGCTTAGGTTGTGACCTCGCTATGACCTTGACCTTTGACGGATGTTAGCGAAAACCTTTTCAAATCTTGGCCTTTCTCAATAATTAATATATACCAAATAAGAGCCTGATAGCACAAATATTTTTCAAGTTATTGTGTTTACAAGGATTGTTTTAGCAATTTCAGAACTTGTGACCTTGACCTTTGACCTTGAATATGAACATGTCAAAATATTTCCCCAGGGGCATAAGTAAAAAGTTATGTATATTAGGTGTTGATACCTCCTTGGAAAGAAGTTATTTAGTGATTTCAGAACTGGTGACCATGACCCTATCTCGTGACCTTGACCTTTAAAATTCAAGGTCACACAATCAGTGATCACTTTTCATTGTGTATCACAATCATGTAATGATTCAAAGTGTTAATAGTTGAAATAAGACATTTTCGCAAAAGCATGCTTAAGTTGTGACCTCGCTATGACCTTGACCTTTGACGGATGTTAGCGAAAACCTTTTCAAATCTTGGCCTTTCTCCATAGTTGATATACACCAAAGAAGAGCCTGATAGCACAAATATTTTTCAAGTTATCGTGTTTACAAGGATTTTTTTAGCGATTTCAGAACTCGTGACCTTGACCTTTGACCTTGAATGTGAACATGTCAAAAGAATTCCCCAGGGGTATAAGTAAGAAGTTATGTATATGAGTTCTCAAAACCTTATAAGGAAAAAAGTTATAGCCAATACAAAACGCGCCGGCGGCGGCGGCGGCGATGGAAACTTCACAAAAACTGATAGCAGCTCCGACTTAGTCGGAGCTGCTAAAAAACTATAAAACAAACTCGACATAGGGAAAGGATATATGCAATGGGGAAACCTCTGGCATACTCAAATAAGAAAATATCAATCACATCAGATGCATATCACATATATGATAAGATTTATATGAACGCGAAATTGTCATTTCTATCTTGTACATTTTATCACTTGTATTCATTTACCTGTTCATGTAAATAAGTGCCATTCTCGTGATTTTTTTCATGTTATATTGTTAAGGAGAGGTATTTATATAAGCCATCAGGCTTGTTTACCTATCCCATCCTTTTCAAGGAATGAAATACGTTTAAAACAAAACATCAGATGCACTGAATGTCATTAAAGATATCAAATATAAGCGGTCACATAGAATGGGTAACATGTAATAGAAACATTCGTTTATTTGCTGATGATACATCAATATATGTTATAAATAGATTATCATTTCACAGCAGTCGCGACTATAAATAATGATCTGGCCAAAATTGCAGACTGAGCCAAAAAGTGATAGTGATCATAAATAGATATTCACATGTCGGACTTATCAACATTTAAGAGTTAATATGTATTTTGTGGTTTAAACAATATTTATTTCAAAAATAAGTGAAAGGGATTGGTAAACAGGCTTGCAGCCTATCTTAATACCTCTCCCATACAAAAATATACATTTATATAATACATGGTGTTACATTCATCATCACTGACAATAACAATCTTATTATCTTAACAGACTTTGTAATAAGCAATAATAAATTAACTAGCAAATCGTTTTGTGAGGGTAAAATAGTAATGTACAGATTCAACAATTTTTGTCAGATCGTCAGAAATAGAATAATTTCCAAATAAAACAGTTTGAATGTCATAACCATTGACGTAAAAGAAACACTTTGATCGAAATTGGGCATACTTTTGACAAATGAATAGAAAGTGAATTGAATCTTCGTAATGATGACCACAAGGGCAACTTGACATATTTTTGTAAAAAAACGATCAAATTTATGTGCGTTAAGGTCGCTGCAGCCAAGTCGTAATTTACAGTGAATAATTTGATTGTATCTTGTTCAAAAGTTTTTGAAGATATGATGCACATTACACGATACATTTCGGTCAAAGTGTTTTTGAACGATGCAATGGAGTCAATGTTTCTTACTTCATCATTGAGTATATTCCATTCTAACATAGAAGATGGTAAAAATGATCTCTTATATGATTCTGTGCGGCAAAGAGGTACTTGTAGAATGTTAGATGATCTGGATTCATACATGGATACAGAGGATTACTTTAATGGAATTAAATCTGACAAATACTTAGGAGTTTTATTATAGAACATTTTATGAAATACACGCATTTGATGCGTCTTGGGACGTTCGCTTAGAGATGTAAAACCAGTTTCAAAATAGATTTTGGAATGACTTACTCCTCTAACGGATCCACATATGGTTCTAAGGGCATCTAAATGAAATTTTTCTAGTAATAACTCTTTGTGTTTGCGTACAATTATTCCAGATAAAATCACAATAATCAAATATCGGTAAAATAAATGAGTTGTATAAGGTCTCTAATGTTTTTCTCTGAAGGCGATATTTAAGACTCCTCAAACAATTAATCATGGGACTAACCTTAGAAATAATATCATCTATGTGTGTATTCCAGTGACCATAGCTTTGCAAAGTCAATCCCAGATGTTTATGAGAGTCAACAGATTTAGTTGGTGCACCATTCATTTCAAGATCTGGCATTAATGTAATTGTTTTCTTTCTTGAAAAAGTTATACATTCTGTTTCTGTAGGGTTAAAATCTACTTTCCATTTGTGGGCCGAATTACTTATTAATTCTAAATCATCATTCAACATATTGGAAGATAAAACAGGATCATCTATTATCACATATAAAGATTATCATCAGCAAATAGTTTAATGTTACACTGAGTATATTCAACAATATCGTTAATATACACCAAAAAGAGTAAAGGTCCTAAAACTGACCCCTGTGGAACCCCAGCTTCCATTAATTACTGTAAACTGTTTTCTATTATGTAAGTAACTTTCAAACCAAGACAAGAGAGAACCCCGTGTTCCATTAGCCCATAACTTGAGCAAAAGACCCTTATGCCATACCCTGTCAAATGCTTTACTAATATCACAAAACACAGCACGTACTTCCTTACCGCTATCCATTGCCTTAGCTATATAATCATACAAATGAGTGAGCTGGTATGAAGTAGAATCGCCAGTCGTAAAACCCGACTGAAATGGGGTGATAGTTTCATTATCTAAAAAGAAATTAGATACATGTTTAAAGACACACTTTTCAAATACTTTTGATAAACAGCTGGTAAGTGAAACAGGTCGGTAATTTGTACAATTCAGTATGACAATTTCATGCTCAATTCTTCGATTAATTTGTTTTGTTTATAATGTTGGCTTTACTGTGAGGTAAGCTGCAGTAACGTTATTCAGTATAGCACCTCATGTAGCACTTATCAACTCAAATGTTTTGATTCAAATTGTCCCAATAATATATCGATAAAAAATCATACTTACGTTCCATAAATATCCCATGCAAATTCGTAATATCCACGCTGTAAATATACATATATCCATCAGAAAGCTTCCCTCCTCACACAGATAGTTTCCTCTTCAGTCCCACACCATACCACCACGTGATAGATGCTCGTGCAGCACGCGCTTTATCCACATGCAGGTCAGATTGCCTTGCGTCTTTATTTATGTCAAAGTGACCCTTAGTCCACCAGTGTTTCTTTTCTATTTTAATGCAGATGAAGCCATCATTCTGTGTTATTTTATTTCTTTTGTTCTTTGTTTGTTATTTTGTTGACAACCTTTGTCAAAATTATATTCTAAACTCAAGAATCTACATGAGTTATCTCATCAGGTTTTTACTTATATTTTGCCTTACACCATCTATGTTACACCTGTACTTTCTACACACATTGTCCAGTTTATTTTGTCATTGTAAAACTCGATACGAGCCCACCCTGCAGAAGATTTACATTTTAATGTTCGACAATGATTGACATTATGCAATATAGACAAGCGGTGGGTTCATTTGTATGTCACCTTCATAGCAAATCTGCCCTTAAATTTAGAAAACAGCATTATCCATTCCTGATATTATGCCTATATAACAAACATATTTCCTTGTTCATAATTATTTTACTTTTGATCTGTGGTGATGTTCACCCAAATCCCGGTCCATTGCAAAACACTGATCTTAAAGTGATACATTTAAATGCGCGGAGTGTTAGAGACAAATTAGATATAATTCAGGCCGAACTTGAATCATATGATATAATCTGCATTACAGAATCCTGGTTACATCATGGCATAGATAGCATTAATATTCAAATTCCTGGTTTCCATTTACCGTTACGAAAAGATAGACAGGGTAGGGGTGGAGGGGTAGCGGTGTATATTAAAAATTACTTATTATTTGAGTGTATGGATAGCTTGGATTTACCTGCGCTTGAAGCTTTATCGGTTAAAATCAGATGCAAAAAAACGTACTTATCTCATTGGGACATTTTATAGGTCAGACAAAAGCGATGTTTATTGGGACTTAATTGAAGAATCTATTAGTAATGCTGTCGATCTTGGGTTGATAACAATTGTGACTGGTGATTTTAATGAAGATCTTCTAACTACAAATTCAAACAGACTTAACCAAATCAAATTGATGAATGGGTTATCTTAAATAATCACTGATCCTACAAGGATTACTCCTACGTCTAGTACTTTGATTGATCTTATTTTTGTTTCACATATTGCCTCCGTACTAGAATCCGGTGTTCTTGATCCTATATGTAGTGATCATTGTCCTGTGTATGTTACTTTGAAGGAAAACATTACGAAATCAGTTTCTTTTAAAAGAAAAATCTATGATTACAACTTAGTCGACATTGAAGCCCTAACGGACGAACTTAGTTATTTCAATTGGAATACCATACCTTCCTCCTGTGGCATCAACCAAGTAGCTGAACATTTAACGAATAAGATTATAGATTTGTGCGATAAACATGTACCTAATAAGATTGTTACTATCAGGCCAAAAGATGCTCCGTGGATGAACAATGAAACGCGCGGTTTGATCAGAAAACGCAATCGTTTACATAAGTTTGCTAAACAGCGTAATTTACCACCTGATTGGGCCAAATTCAGACTACTCAGAAACAAAACTATAACATCTGTCCGAACGGCAAAACAGTGATACGCGGATAAAATTGATAAACTAATTAATGAAAAGCATGGCACAAAAATCTGGTGGCGCCTGATTAAACATTACAGAAAAGGCAAAAATTCATTTAATTCGTTCCACCCCTATTCTCCGTAATAATCAACTTTATGATGATAGCGCGGAAATTGCAAATATAATGAATGAATACTTCACAAGTCAAACAAAAGTAAGTTGTCCAGACAGGAATATTGATGAAGTTGTTTTCTACACTGATAAATCCTTATGTGACGTGTATTTATGCCCTAATGAAGTTTATGATATACTTTCTTCTTTAAACACAACAAAAGCAATAGGCCCCGACGGAATTAACAATAAGTTTCTGAAAATGAATGCTATTTACTGGCTCCCCCTTTAACAGATGTATTTAATCAATCCCTTTCTGAACAAGTTTTTCCGCGAATTTGGAAAGAAGCCGCTGTAGTTCCTATTCATAAAAAGGGTAGTGTCAATGACTGTTCCAACTATAGACCGGTCGCACTGACAAGCTGTTTGGCTAAAGTTTTTGAAAAATGCGTCTTTAAACATGTCTTCAATTTTTTTTAGGGATAACAACATACTTTCTAATCTTCAATCCGGCTTTACACCAGGAGATTCAACTGTTAATCAACTAACGTATCTTTATGATTTCATTGCCGGTGCAGTAGATAAAGGTAAAGAAATTAGAGCAGTATTTTGTGATGTTAGTAAAGCTTTTGATAGGGTTTGGCATAAGGGTATTATATATAAACTTAAGGCATGTGGCATAAACGGTAATCTTCTAAAGTGGTTCGAGAGTTATCTAGAGAATAGAAGACAACGTGTTGTAATTAATGGTTCTAAATCCGATACTAACAGTCTGTTTGCTGGTGTACCCCAAGGCTCAGTTTTGGGGCCACTCCTATTTATTGTATATATAAATGATATAGATGAAGGAATAGATAGTAATATACGTCTTTTTGCGGATGATACTTCTTTATATGCAATCATTGGTGATCCCCAGGAAACTGCTGCTAATATGAACGAGGATATACAGCGAATAGCTGAATGGGCGGAAAAATGGCAGGTAACTTTTAATCCAGGAAAGACAGAATCAGTACGCTTTACTCGAAAATCACAACCAGTTCCGATGCCGAATCTAATAATGAATGATAACGCCATTACCACTGTTCAAAGTCACAAACATTTAGGCCTTATACTGCAACACGATTGTTCTTGGAATGAACACATAAACGACATTGCACAAAAAGTTGCGCCCATGCTAAATTGTCTGAGAAGCCTCAAATACCGTCTAAAACGTAAAACTTTAGAAACAATGTACAAACAGTTCATATTGCCAATTTTCGATTACTGCAGTCATATATGGGATAATTGTAACAAACAGCAAGCAGATTTACTTGAAAAACTCAATCTTGATGCCCTGAGAACAGTGTGTGGTGCTGTTCGCGGCACTAGCCATCAAAAAATTTATAATGAAACCAATTGTCATCCACTGTGTCAAAGAAGATATGTTAAAAAAATGACTATGTTTTACAAAATGATCAATAACATTGCGCCGAGTTATCTAAGTAATCTTGTACCTCCTAGATTAGCTGATGTCTCTGATTATAACCTACGCAATGATTCGAATCTTCAAACTATGAACTCTAAAACTGTAAATTATGCAAGGTCTTTTCTTCCAGATACTATTAAATTATGGAATTCATTGCCCATAGAACAGAGAGAAATACAGTCCCTGTCAAGATTCAAAAATGCCATTTCAAACAATAAAAATACAAACTGTCATTTTGATTTAAACAGTGGTAGCAGAGTTTGTCAAATCATTCATTCTCGACTCAGACTTGAATGTAGTGACTTAAATGCACACAAATATGAACGATTGACATATGATGATTTACAAGGATTGGTGTGTGTTTGTTTTTTTAAGTTTCTTTTCAGACAAAAATGTAATAGAATATATTGTACATTCATTATGACATGTTATGTAATGTTGTATCCCGGAGCGGTATTAGCATAACCTGTAAGCTTGTTTACCAATCCGGTTCCTTTTATGGAAATAAATATGTTTAAATCATTTGTACAATTATGAACTTTGTTTTTCTTATGTATAGGGACTACAGATGCGTATTTCCATTTATCATCCAAAACTGTGTTCCACATGAGATATCGCTTGTGTGAGATCAAGCGATATCTCCTAGGAGATATCGTTTTGGCAGTAGATTTTTGCACAATGCCACTACATGACATCACAATGCTTTTACATCATCGAGTAATGACATCACAATGCTATGACGTCATAAACATGATGACGTCACAATGATATGACCTCACCGCACTGGAAGTCAAATGCCAGAGATGTGCTCAGAGATGTACACTATTTTCCATTAAACGTAATAAGAATGATTTTGGATGATAAATAGAATCTCACCCTCGTGTCTTCTGATATAAAATATATCAACACTCGTTGATAAAAGTAAAAATATCCTCGGCAAGCCTCGGATATTTGTAACTTTTATCAACTCGTGTTGATATATTTGATATCAGAAGACACTTGGGTGAGATTCTCTATTTATCTGGAAATTGAGATGTTTCTAGTGAAAGATTGAATAGATTGCAAAGTCGAACACACAATTGTTCAGATAAACATTTTAGGACGCGATTACTAAGATGATCTGGTCCCGTTGCTTTTGTAACATCAAGCGACAATAAAATATCACTAACTTCAGTACGTTGTAATCTTAAATCATAAAGACAATGTTTGGCATCAATAGTGGGACAAATATCTATAACATCGTCAGAATCATTATTAACCCGTGCCATACTAATAAAATAATCATTGAATATATTAGCTTTATCAGTGTCATCTTCATATACTACGTCATCATGTTCAATGTGTGGAAAAAGTCTAGTCTTTTTTAACAATATGCCACCAACATTTGCTACCATGTTCCGTATTAACAACGTTATCAAGATTTTCAACGTACAATGCCTTGCTTCTCTGTATTTCAGAGATTAACTTATTGCGAACATTTTCTAAACTTTTCCCAGTCATCAGATGAATTACTTCGTTTTGCTGTTTTGTGAATTCTATTCTTTTTACGCATGAGTTTTCTAATAAATCCATTCATCCATGGAGCATCATTAGGACGAATAATAACAGTTTTGTTTGGGATATTTGAAGAACAAAGATCTGTTAGTACATTCACAAATTTCGGGGCAGTAATATTAATATCATAGTCTTCTGTAATGGATTCCCAATCAACATCAGTGGTATTCTGTCGAAAAGTATCTACATCAATATTGTCATAACTATATATTAATCTTGAATAGGCTTTCTTAGATTGTTTGGTAGATTTTAGCGACACACTCACCGAACAATGGTCACTACAAAATGGAGGAGTAACACCCGAGGACTTTACCATATCAGGACAAGATACAAATATTAAGTCAATAAGTGTCTCCGATTGTTGAGTAATACGTGTCGCCTCATTTACCAATAGACTTAATATGTTCTATGTTTGGGTCTAATTTATTCAATAAATTAGCATTAAAATCCCCAAGTACTAAAGTTTTAACATTAGTATCTATAGCTAAACCAATGGATTCTTCGATCATATTCCAGTAGTGGGAACTGGTATTTATACAATAAAACGTTCCTATGAGATAACTCTTGTGTTTACATGTGATCTGTGCCCACACTGCCTCTAGTCCTGGTAGTTGTAAGTTAGGCCTATGCTTACAGTGAATATAATCTTTCAAGTAAATTGCAACCCCACCTCCCCTAGTCTGTCTATCATTACGTAGTGGTGGGTAAAACCCAGTCATGTGAATATCATTGTTTGAAATACCATCATGCAGACATGTTTCTGATATACATATAACATCATGTTCGTGTAGTTCTGCGTAAACTAAATCCACTTTACCAGTGAGACCACAGACATTTGTATGTACAATACTTAGATCAGTGGTAACAGGTCCCGGGTGAGGGTGAATATCTCCACAACAGAGTAATAATACAAGAGCTATTTGGATACCCCTGATACCAAGAGTGCAAACTAACATTGCTAAGTAGAAAGTAGATATGTCTATTTTACCCTGCATTCTATTCAGACATTTACAATGATATACCCCGATTCTCTGGTGATATTGTGTGATATCAACCCCCATCTATAAGTCTTGAAAATACAGTTGTGTGTGAGAAAAGGGGTACATATAGTTGTAGGTGGGTATGTTCTGTGTTAGTATACAAGTTGTCGATGTAAATATAATCAAATATTGTCTTCTGTCCAGTGATAATGAATGACATTTGGTAGGTGTGAACATAAGTAAAAAGAAAACAGAAAACTTGAAGTAGATAGATGCATTGAATTTCTATCATGATAAAGTTAGAGGAGAGAAAGAGTGCTACGAGAACCCGACAGCATTAAAGTAAATAAATAGGTCAATGTAATACAGTGATGTATCAATTTGATCATGTGGATATTTCATGTTATGTCATATGCAAATAATCGTATAATCAATATAAGTTATTAATTTTGTCGGTTATAAGTTACCTGGATCATGTATGTATAGTGTGCAAGTATAGGCCTATAATCAAATCAGTGTCATCTATAGTTAACATGTATTTACAAATTAATCAAAATAAATATTCCCACTCAAATAGCTAGGACTAGGGGGAAAGAAGAAAAAAAATTAAATAAATAAGAATTCACCGAGTGTCATCAGAACACATTACAAACAATACAGTTCACAATAGTCTAGAAAGCAAGTCTAGGTGTGTCCCAAACACAAGCAGAAAGAAAAGTCAACACGTGGTAATCAATTTCGCAGTAATACTTATTGCATTATCAAGACGAATAACATAACCATAAAATGAACATGAAATAAAATTAAATTAAAGAAAATTAAGTTAAAATGTGTTCACATTTATTGAACAACAACAAGCACTGCCAGTAACAATACCGTGTAACTGACCCGCCGCTCCAGTTTGCATCAATCGCACGTGATGCGCGTGTCAACATACATTAATACGAGTTCATTCACCATACATCTGACCAATCAGATGGAGGTGCGTCATTTACAACTTTGCTGACAAAACAAAGACCACGTGCCCGTTGTAAAAGGGAGAAACATAGTACACGAGACATATCGTACTGTTTTTATCAATCATCATCGCTATTCTCCAAGTCAGTGTATTCCTGAAGTTGACGAGAATCGTACGGCAGACGGATTTTCATCCGAAGTCTCAATGATTCAATGAGTTTGTCAAATTGTGACCGTTTTGTCACCAACATAACACTATCGTCTAGTCTTTTGACAAATATGATTCCGTCCCTCACCCAGGTAGCCATACTAAAGAAAAAATTGGAACAATGCATTTCATATATTTCTTCTGTTTATCATAATACTCTTGTGTATATTAAGTGAAAATAAACCAATTTTAGGACCAAAGTCATCAAAATAAAGTACAAGGGTGCCATTTCAATATGGTATGTACCAGCCTTGCTCAATGGCATTTTGTCCCCTGCAACTAATATTTGGTACCATAGTCCTAAAAATCAAAAATTTTAAAAAAGAATTATTCTTTTTAGACAGTCATTATCTATGACCACCACCGGATCACAAATAAAACATGTCAATGACCAGAGTTCATGTAATAGGCATTTGGATCACTTGAAAGCAGTGTACCATTGACACAAATAAGTAAAAATTAACAGCGAACCGACTTCAGGTAGCTATCTTCACTTCATTCTTTCCGTAACTTCCCAGACTGATGTTCCTGAATAAGGAAGAAAAGAATTAAACAACAAATGAAAAAAACACATTGTCAATATTTTGTTGAAAGTCTATTTCAGTTTCAATATGAGATGAAACAAAAAAGCCATGGGCTCTGTAACTCAAACATTTCATGGTTTCTGTGAAGATTGTTACAGATTTTATGGTAAATGTGGAATGCACTGGTTGGAAGGTACCTCCCCATAAAATTTCACCTTTAAAGGTAAAGTTGTTGTGGAGTGGAGATGAAGTCGAAAATGTAAGCATTTACGGACGACGGTCAATATTAAAGCGGCTGACATTTCAGGTCTAATGAGATACAAAATTTGAATGTTGAAAATTAATTCCCTGCTTATTAATTAAACTTGATCTATTACAAAATCATTAAATATTTACTAACATATTTATAAATTCCTAGTTTTCTTGTAAATTTAAAATGATGCATATGTATCTTTAAATTACATATCATGAACTTGGGTAGAGTCTTTCAAAACATGCACAAGTAAAACCAACAAAACCTAACAATCTGAAGCCATAGAGCCCTCATTGAAATATTTAATAATTGTCAATTCTGTGTTAATTAAAGTACTACTATCTTTGTCATGAAATTAGAGAATGGTGTATGAACATTTAAAATAAGTTATCAAGTAATTTATAGCTAATATTTTTCACCTTGAACCTTTTAATATTTCATTCTTTTATAGCTTAATAAGCTTAATACATTCAAGGGCAACTTGGCTGTAAAATTTCAATGAAAAAAATACACAAAGTAATAAAAGCATGCAGTATTCAAGAGAAAACAGTTTATTCAAATAAAAAGGTGCATGTATCCTGAAGAGACTGGCTTTTGTTAAAATAAAGATTACTATGGGCTAAAAGCCAAAATAAAGATAACTATGAGCTTCATATCTTAAATATGTTAACGAGCTACATATGTTTATGTCAACTATTAAATTACCGAAAAATATAGCCATGCTCCTGTCAGGATTCAAACCCTTTAACAACACATGATAAAATAAACATAAATTCATAACCTGAACTAAAGATACTCAATGAGTTTGATTTTGTGAGTGTTGCCTTTAGAGATTCAATGAAAATGCAGAACTTTAATTCTGAATGTTAGTTAAACTTTTATCAACTGTTTGTAATCAAGAACCTTGCTTGTTTCTGTGTCTGACAGGATTTCCAAATTGCCTTCATTGAAATCATCCCCCAGGCGAAATGCGTACACTGCCTCATCATCTTCATACACCACATTGTACCACCGAGGGAATCCAGGTACTTGTGATACAACTTCCCCTTCGTATACTCCATCATCAAAGGTGTGGTTGATACGCCTCCCAACTAGACGTGGTCTGCCTTCATTTAACTCTTCCTTTGTTTCCAAACTGAGAGCTGCTTTGATTAACTTCACCAGATTCTGAGAGAGTTTATCGACAGAATACTCCTGTTTTCTGTGTCCCCATACTGAAAAACCTTTGGATCTCCATATGTCTGTCCCAGGACTTTCTGTCTGAACTTGATTTGGGCTTTCAGAGCATCCTTCTTTTGTTGTACCGTCCTCAAAGTGCTCAATTCATGTCTCACGGTCATTTCCGTCTGCCACAGCCCTAGGTCTATCACTTTACTTGTGAGTTGTTCTTTCTCTTTCAAAATTTTCTTTTCTTTTTCCTCTATTTGCCTTTGTTTGTCTCTCAATTTTGCATGCCTTTCTTCTTGTATGTTCTTGGCTCTCTGTTTGTACTTGTCCCTTAGACGACGTCCTAACTTTCTGGATTACTTTAACAGGTGTTTCCTCTCTTCTTCAGTTTTTTCTTTCAACCATTCCCCTGTTTTGTTCAAACTGAACATGATAAATGCTTCCTGGCACAACAGTGTTGCATTTGGTCGGCTCCTAATCAATCTGTCAAGCATACCAAAGACAGTTTCAGGAAACTTAGTGTGTGGAACAACAGCCTTGGCATCTTCCAGAACTTCTCTAGAGGCTTCATGATATCTTCCACTAGGAAGCTGATCTATGAGAATACTCTCAAGCTGGGTTTTCCAGGTCATGAACAAAAACTGCAAAATCCTACAAACTATGTCATCATATGGATCTGATTTCACGAGGCGTTCCCACATGAAATTCTTCTTGATACCATTTGGGAATGGCACTTTCTCTCCTGTAATGAAAGACGAAGCATCTTTTGTTGCATCATCCAAGAAGGCGACGAGACTGAGGTAGTGTACATTCATGTCTAACACGTGGATATTCTTGGACTCAAGTAATCTCCAAAGTGGTGCTGTGACAAATTTGCTGACGAGTCTCAATGCTTTGAGGCCTGCCTGGTACAGGGGGACTTTGATGTCAGCATCAACCGCTTTCTGTAGTACATCACTAGGGGGATGAACCACTTTAAAGAATTCAATAATGTCTGACAAAAGGTAGAACACTGCTTCTGCATCGTAGAAAACAATATTGAATCTGTTTCCCCGGAACTTGACAAGAAGATTCTCTTTTTTAACTTTGTCCTGACAATCTCCTTTTTCTTTTTTCTTCATGTTAACGAAAGTTGCAAAATCTTTGTAGCAGCCGCTTTTTTCATTGACACCTTTAGAAAGAGCTTTACAAGTTGTCCTTACTGTGCGAATGATGCCACTTTCTTTTGACTTTATAAACATCTTTGTTTGTGACAAGGATGCAGCCCCTAAAGACTCTTTGCTTTCAGCATTTTCAATTTGCAATAATGCCTTGTCAGTGCTTTCAGCTAGATTCACTAACAAATGCATCCCACAGTAAAAGTTGTTTAAATTTGACAGTTACTGTTGGACTTCTGGTGTTAGTGTGTCCCAGTTTTGAACAACAGAGGGTAGGATTTCTGTCCGATAACCTTCAATCAAGTCATGGAACTTTTTTTCCGTAGCAGCCCTATCACTCATAGTGTTTCGAATGCGATAGAGCAATTCATGTCCAATATGATTTGAAGGACAATCTTTCTGGAAGTGCTTGCTTGTTTCGTCAATATCATTTAGCACATCTTTCAAGGTGCTCAGACAGGTTTGAGCTGATTTGTTTTCCATTTCCCTCAATCCAAGGACCCAAAACTGTCCCTTATCATCTCCAGCATGGAAACCTTCATAACTCTGTCCAGCCTTACTTGTTTCATCACTGTGCAGTGTGAGTACACCCGGTTGGGTAAGTTCTTGGAGCTGTGTCTGAGATAAGACTAGGCGTTGGTCATTCATATTATTAACTGTCTGCAGAGAAGGAAGTCTATCTGGGGTTCGGTTACATAGCCTTGCAACAGCTGAAATGGCAGGAGAAACTGCACTTGTGGGCACACCATGCCTCAACAAAGTCATGACACAGAGCTGGGTCTCTGTGCTGAAAGCATTATCATTTTGATCAAACAGAACAAGTGGAGGATTCACCTGATCCTCGAGTAACATATTTACATAATCTAAACTTTTGCCAAGTTCTTCCTTGGACTTAACTAAATCATCATAGTCTTTTGTTTCATCTCTCATGACTTTGACTTGTTTTGTCATTTCCTTCAATGATTTGTCAAAGTTCTCATTACACATCTTCAAGACTGCACACTTATCTTGCTCATCTTTCAACTTTAACTTTAATTGTTTCCTCTCACGTTGACATTGATTAAATGAACCTTCAATATTTGACAGTTTCTTTTTCAATTCATGATTAGATCTTTTGGATGCTGACATAGCCTTATTCTGAATTTTTAATTTATCATTGGCAGTAATTAAATGGTTCTTTTTTATGTTTCTTGATTTTTGTAGCTGTAATGTTTTTCTTTGCAGGTGTTTACATGACTTTCTAAGTTGTGACACAGTTTCTTTTAATTTACTTTCAGCTTTTTCAGAAACTACTTTAGTATGCTTCTGTGTTGGACTAACAGAGACAGCTTTTTGCAATGGGAAGCACTGATCATAAAAATCTTTTAATCCTGATGGTCTTTTTTATGCTTTTTTTCAGATGATATTGTTCTATGGATTTAGGCCATGAATGAATTTCGTTCTAATGAGAAATAGTTGGAGAGGTCACTGAAGGTGATGCCAGCAGTTCCCTTGACAAACTTATACAATTTCAGCATTTCACCATTTGTGATCTGTTGTTCAGGATCATGTCGGCCAGATTTTATTGAAATGATTGTCATTGGAAACATTTTTTGTGTGCATAGGTTTAATCCATTTGTTCAATCAGATACCATTGGTAGACTGCGGATATCACCAGTATTCCTTCTGGCAATCGATGCATATAGTCATAATCATGATCATTATTGAGATGTATATTTGTGATAAATACCATTTCATCGATGAAGTCAGGAAAGGTACAGTGTCCTTTTCTTTGTGTAACTATTTCAATAATGTTTTGAAATATTGTTTTGCAACATTCAGCCTCACTGTGTTTTAGATCAAGTGATTTTAGACAATCCATGATGATGAGTTCATTGTCTGATGTTATTTTTCCTGGAAGATCTAAGATTTTCTTCAGAACTTCTTTGAATGTGTCTGTGCTTACCTGTATATGTAATGAAATGTAAATGACTGAGAAGGAATCTAAGGAATAAAAATGTTATTAATCCAAAAGTTTACCCTTCAAAGTTTCTAGTTGATAGAAGTCCGCTTATTTACACAAGGGAATGTCCTTATAACATGACGTTCAGGGAGGCTTTATTTGTTTTTACAACCTGGATTGAAGGTAGGTTTTTTACATGAATGTTAGAAGAAATCATTCTTTTACGGTTATTTTGCTATTTTCTGAAGTTTTTAAAATATTCATGAATATTTTTGTCGAGAAAATGGGGAACATTCCCGAGAAGCATTAAATAAAACATATGAGACAGTAATTGATGGTATTTCTGTTAAAAATTAGTTTCTTTAAACCATATGCTACATGTTTTGGCAAATTTTGTTCACTATTTGCTTTGGCTTGAAATCAATACAACTTCAGGGACTATTTACTTGAAAATATAACTTGAATAGGCTTACATTGCATATTTATCAACTTTATGTGTTGTTATAAAGCAATAAAATATCCATATTGCCCTGATAATTTTCCATAACAAATAATAAAGTGATTGAAAACACAATACACTGCTTTGACATTACCAATTTTGGACAGTTATTTTTATAGGCTGGTGTTGTGTAAAAAAAACTATGAGTAAAATATTTGTCAATGACATTAATGTATTTCTTACATTTATAGCCAATAAAAGTGGTAGGATGCTTTCTTGGTCATTTATTGACATGGCCTTTGATAAGGGCTAGTATTATGTAAGCTGCAGAACTGTACCTATATAACCTCTTCCTCGAGTATCATCCTGTTTATAAAAAAAAATGCGACATCAGGGTATCAAAGAGCATATTTTGGCGAAGCAACTGTAGCTAGTATTATGTGACTTAAGTCACAACACAAAGATAGTTATTTTTAGAATGAAATCATAATATGGGTAAGATTTTTTTTTAATTTTACAATCTAAAACGTATTTCTAAGTATAAAATACAATTTCAAAGTCAACTTTAAAGTTTGTAAAATTAAACAAAAGGTTAAAATTATTTACATTTAAATAAAGGCCTACTTCATAATTAAAATTATTATTGATATGCATATTAAAAATATTCAACGCCAAAATGTTCTGTAACCTCACTTTAAAAGACTGACAACAACAAAATAGATCAATAATATCAATTAAGACAAAATGCAATTTATTTCAGACAAGTTATCCATTAAAAATTCACGTCTGCGTTTTGTTCAATTGTGCGCACGAAAACTGTAACCACTGATTGTCATATTATTCGAGATAGAAATATAGATTAAAATAAACAATGACATCAAAGGGTATATCCGTAAATATGTGCACTAAAGTCTTTTGCACCATTCCACAATTCATTTATATGGTCAACACAGTGGAAAATAATCAAAACTTACCAAAACGTTTGGTGAAACTTGAGCCGTCATGCTGATGTTTGTTTAGAGTTTTGCACACGAGTCGAGTCAGTCGCTCAACTTCCGGTTGGTGGGGGAGTACTTTTCAAACATTTGTGATTGATGTGAGGCATCATTCTATAAGTTTTAGACAATTTTTAAACAATACAGTATACTTTTCTCTACATGCAAGTATGTTTTCAACCAAATATACGATCACGTAAGGAAATGGCGATTTTTCTAAAACTTCGACAAAGCAGTTAAAATTGATACGAGCTGGCTCTGAGGTCACATTTGCATATATTACAAGTTTATTATGCTATCTTTTCACCTTCACCTTCAGATTCAACCAATGACAAGCTTCTTTTAAGCTAGAAATAGCGCAAAGTCAAGGGTCAAAGTGAACCAAGTCGGCTTGGTGTCAATTAAGTACGACAAGAGTTACGTCCCTTTGCTTTAGTATGGCTAACCCAGGTCCCAGCTAGGCGCTTTTTGGAGACTAACGGCGGGCTTCTGACGCTAGGCGTGAGCGCTCCTTCGTAAGATCGTCGTTGATGAATATTTTAGGTTTTCTTCCCTTGGTTTTTTTAACACTTTTCATCAGTACACGTTTTCGCCTATTCGACACGAATTTCAAAATAATTGGACGACTTCTCTCCAACTCGTCTACTGAGAGCTGAACACCAATCTCCCGAGCCAGTTTGCAAACAATATCATCAGTATTCTCTCCACGTTTCTCCTCGATCCCAAAAATGTGAACATTATTTCGTCTGCTATACTAATAAAGTTCATCCATCTGAATAGCTTTGTGATGTAATTTATCTTCTAGGTCCTCAACCTTCCTTTCTAAGGTTTCAATCTTATCCTGATTTTCATGAGTAAGTTTGATCAGGGGGTCGAGTTTATCATCAATAGTAGCATTGATTTGAGGAAGAAGTATTTTAGCTAGTGACTGACCAACTTTCTCCAGTATTTTAGGAGATTCAAAAACCTCAGTTATCCGAGCTACAATATCATCATGATTTGACATGATCGTTTCGTCACTGGGAAGAAACACAGAACTGTCAGAGAATGATCTCGTCCTTTTGGAAAACGACACAGTAGAGTCAGTATTAGGAGAATCAGGTGAACTACGCCGACGTTTAGACAAGTAGGACGGCTGAGACATCGAACATGTCGTTATGTTGAAACAAAGTTTATTCTGCACTGTCCCGACTCAGATGGGAAATATTGAGTCACAATATGTGATTAGTGTTATGAAAACAGTTACTTACTCGTTTAGTAAGAAATCCAGCACAAAACACATGTTTACATCCCGTGATTGAATATGGCGTATCGGGCGATACGTTGTTCGATATTTCAATCCATCAAAAATTGGCCATATAAAGTGACATCGAACAACAAAGTTAGTGAAATCCGGTAGATAGTATGTATGACATTCAGTTTGAAGAGATTCACACAGTTGTAGTCATTGATTTGTATGATATTTCTTCATTATTCTGAGGTGTGTCGGGGAGCTCTCGCAAAACACGTCCGCTCACCTACCCAGCATGCATGTATTTTGTACTCGTGGGTATGATGTCCAAACAACCTTGTACGGTAATGGCTCTTTGGATAATACAACACATAACGAAATTCTGAATTCATGACACGAGTTCATTTCCAATAGTAAACATTTCGTTTAATTGTTACAAAATAAATAATAAATATATTCCACGAAATTTGAGCTGCAGCCCACTCCATTACTAGGCATACACAGCAAAATGCAAATTCCAAAAAGAATGATTGATATGTTCATTTCTATAGGTTGTTCGCTTTCTAAAGTTCATATTTCATGTTATTAGAGATGTTCTGTTTCCAGCTTGTTCATTTGTTGTACTGATGCGGTGTTCAAATAAGCCTTATGGCTTGTTCGCTAATCCAGATTTCATTTTGTGAAATAAAATATGTTCAAACCAGATATCATTTTATTTCTAACAATGGACCGAACTTATGTGTGGCATTATCAAAGAAGTTTAAAATAAGAAGCATTTAGGTATATCACTTCAAAGTGATTGTTCTTGGAAAGTGCATATTAATTAAAAACTAGTCCAGTGATCAATTGTCTGAGGTGATTGTGTCCTTGGGGATTTTGTCTGTTCGCCATTGTAGAGTGACCATTTTTGTTTCACAGAGATTAAAATTGTCAAAAAGACTTTGACTATGAACAAAATTCTTTATAAATTATGAGGTCTTTAATTAAATATCAGTATTTTTGGGGGTTTCTTAAATTAATTATGACAGTGAACTGAGTTCTTCTGATAGTGAGAGCTGGTCAGCAGTGGCACTAATTAAAACAGGTTACAGCCACACAATCACAGTCAAGTAACCATCTAATCCCCTCTTAATCCCTGTCAAAACATACAGATGTGTGACAGGGTGAGGTGTCACCATCACACAAGATCAAAGTTATTCTGTATGTGTTTATAACAAGGAGACTGAGAGTGGATGTACTCTCTCTACTAACTGAACATAATTAGAAGATTAAAACGAACCAAATATTTAAGAATACATTACAAAAACAACTTACTAAAATATATCATACTCTGCACCAACATTATATATACTAATATATTATATAATTTGTGACTTTTTTTTTGGTAACATGTGTCCCTACATTCAACTGTACACGGCAATATTATAATTGTAAATTAGTTCCTTATTCAGACAGAAAGTAGTTAGCAAACTTTCGAGTCAACTCACATAACTTTGAAAGTTGAAAGTTGAAACCGGTAATTGAATTACTTTTCATATTATCAGGTCCTTGTTATAATGATTTCAGGAAAGCTTATATTCAACCTAGATATTTGAATAAAGCTAGTTGTTTAAGAAGTGAAATAATTGTTAGAAATAAAATTATATTCTCTGCATTCTCCTCAACATATCTGTTTATAATCACTTTGGTTTAAACATATAGCAGACTAGGAGAATCTAACAATAAACTAAAACAAAAAGCCACAAAACAAATCTACTTAAATATCTCATATGGATCCAGATTCTGCCAGATAATTCATTCTCGTCTTCCGCTTGGGTATAGTGGAATGGAGAATGTAGTAAATGGAGATAGATTCACAAGATGTATTTCAAACAACTCTGCATGTAACTGCGGAAATGATGCGCTTCACTTTTTCCTCATCTTCAGTGATATAAGGTTAAATGCACATTTCTTTTCCAAAGGGTTTAATTCTCTTCAATTTTATATGGCTATTCTAACTCATCAGAACATGTTAATTTAGAACTGTTAAAATCTGTACATAGTTTCGTAATATCATCAAAGAGATATTTGGAATTTACCTGAGTATTGAATCTCTTTTTTTTATGTTTCTGCCGTGCCTTGCTGGCGTTACCTATATCCTGATATCTATTCTGCTGACATCATAACACCTAGTTTTGTTTGGTGTTTTTGTTTCTTATAATATTACTTGCCTTTAAAGTTTTCTTAGCAAATCCACCATAAATGTATATATTGATGTGTTTTTGTATGTTGTCAATGTGTACGTCACGTTTTATATGTGGTTTAAACATATTTTTATTTAAAAAAGAAAACGGGATTGGCAAACAAGCAAATAATGCTTATGTTAATGCCGCTCCCTAACAAAATACAGTTAAATCAAAATGACGTACACATGGACAGGTCATTACACATACAATATACAAAGACAAAATTGAAACAATAATTTGAAAATATAGCAATCTAAGACTCAGGCACACTTTTTAATATAATGATATAAAAATAAGGATAGTCCAGGGAAGTAAGATCAAATTAATATTGTTAATCGTGTTATGTGAAATCTGAAAATCTCTTTGATATAACGATATAATGATGTACTGACTTCAGTATTTCTTCGTTTACATTGTTATGTCTATGTATATTTTAAAATCTAAATCCTTTAACAAGTGGAGTCTTCAAGTATTGGTTAGCTTATGGGGCCATTGTTCTTTTAATTGACTGTGTTGCTTGTGTCTTCTCACTATACTTTATCTTGTGTTAAAGCGCTTGGGTAATTGCTGTTAATTAGAGCTTGCAGAATTCATTGACATGTATAAAATGGGCATTGCAATATTGTAAGTTAGTTGTTGGATTGTGCATGTATCAGGTCGGTTGAGCCATGTCGGTGATTAGTCTATTTTTATATTGTTAAGCCCTATATATTTTGTTAGCCTGCCAGTTAAGCTTTGGGAATTTATGCATTGTAATATATTTGCATTTAGAACTTGTATCATACCCTTATCCTATATTGTATTAAACCCATGTTAACTTTTCAAATTGTTGTGTGATATCTTTCTAAATACTTGTTATGTGGCAGATTGGGGTTATACCCATTTAACTTTCCTATCTGACACATAACAATTGGGGGCTCGTCCAATTTTGAACCTTCTAATTTATAACTTGTAATGGGTTAAAGGGAAAGCAGTTTTGCTCTCATTCTATTTGTCATTTTGTTTGCTATTCCAAATTTTATTCAGATGATCACAACAATTTCATTAGCTCATTATGAGTTTTGATGTAGCTAGTTATGTTCAGAACATTACTGAAGCTAGTATTCTCCAGCTTAAGGTTTCTGAGTTACTTGAAGTCACAAGTCATTATGGAATAAGTGTAGACAAGTCAGCTCGTAAACCTACAATTCAGAATGTTCTCCTGGATTATTTGGTTAGCCATAAGATTGTGGAAGGAGTTGGTGATGAATGTGTTCAGGATTTTGAGACTAGTACAACAGAGAGGCGTGAGGCGCGTCAGTTTGAGTTGAGGAAGTTGGAGTTGGAACATAGGGAGCGTGAGAACTTGAGAAAGATAGAGTTGGAACATGAATTTCAGATGGAGAAGTTGAAATTACAAGGTAATTCTCACAGTGATGTTGATATCACAAGGTATGTCAGGTTAGTTCCTCGATTTAGAGAGAGTGATGTTGACACTTACTTTCTGCATTTTGAGAAGATAGCTAACAGTTTGAAGTGGCCTGTTCGGTTGTGGAGTACTTTATTGCAAAGTGTTCTGATAGGCAGAGCTCAAGAGGTTTATGCGTCGCTGTCTCTGGAACAGAGTGCTGATTATGAGTGTGTGAAAGCTGCTATATTGAAGGCCTATGAGTTAGTTCCTGAGGCTTACCGTCAGAAGTTTAGGAATTACAGGAAGTTTGACAATCAGACATATGTTGAGTTTGCAAGAGGCAAGATTACCACGTTTGATAGATGGTGTTCTTCTGAGGCGGTTCAGAAAGATTATGAGAAGTTGAGACAGTTAATGCTGGTTGAAGAGCTTAAGAGGTGTATTCCCAAAGAGGTTAAAGTTTACTTGGATGAGCAGAAGGTTTGTTCAATAGAGGCGGCTGCTTCAATGGCAGATCATTATGCGCTCACTCATAAGAGTTCATTTGGGAGAGGTGTTGATAATCAGAACTATCAGGATAGGAAGGACCAAGGTCGTGACATGTCTCATTTCCAAGGTATTTCTCATAGCAGCAGTTATCAGTCACCTAGTTTACAGAAGGCTAATTTTGGTCCAAAGAGTGGTTTTCCTGAGGGTACTGTTGGTAGTAATTCGATGCAAGTCGGTTACAGGGGTAAACAGTTTTCGGATAACAAGTTTGGTTATCGCCAGAGTGGTCCTCCAGGGTTTACAGGTCAGTCTAATCAGCAAGGTTTAGAGTCAACAGGTCCATCATGTGCTTACTGCAAATCAAAGGGTCACTTGATCAGTGAATGTGATAAGCTTAAGAATAGAGGTCAAGGTTCCAATTTCAGTGATCCTCAAGGTCATGCTTGTATCACAGTTTTTAATAGGTCTCTAGATACACTATCTTTTGATGAGGTTCCTTCGGTGTCATCGAAGGTTGCACCTGAAGCGGCTGTTACTGTAGGATCGTATGACCCCTTCTTGTCTCAAGGTCAAGTTTCTCTGGGTGAAGTTGAGTCGGAGACAATTACCATTCTCAGAGATACTGGAGGTTTGCAGACACTGTTACTGGAGGGTGTTTTGCCATTGTCAGAGGAGACCTATACAGGGACTAGTGTTCTCATGCAGGGCATTGAATGTGGAATGGTCAAGGTTCCTCTTCATACTATTCACCTCAAGTCAGAACTTGTTACAGGCAAGGTTGTTGTAGGTGTTAGGTCACAGTTTCCGGTGCCAGGAGTTCAGCTTTTGTTGGGTAATGATTTGGCTGGAGGTGAAGTTAGAGCTGTTGATCCAGTGGTGTGTGAGGTTCCGCTAGTTGAGGATGATAGTCAAGAAACGGTGGATGGTGTAGAGGTGTATCCTTCATGTGCTGTTACGAGAGCTATGGCTAAGGTCAAATCTATGTATTTACCTGAGGTAGGCGATTTGTCTGACACATTTATGTGCAATCTGGATGATGTATGTGCTACAAAAGGTACTTCTGAGACTGTAGATGGCATATCTAGTGGTGTTTTGTCCAGGGACAGTCTTGTCGAGGCTCAGAAGGCTGATCCAGAGTTGAGACAACTTAGGGATAAGGCTTTGTCTGAGGATGAGATTCAGTCTGTAGCTATTGGGTACTATTTGAAGTCGGATGTTCTTATGCGGAAGTGGAGGCCTCCAGAGAGCCCAGTGGATGAGGTTTGGCAGGTTCAGCACCAGATTGTAGTTCCACATTGTTATCGCCAGGAAGTTCTCAGTTTAGCTCATGATACTCTTTTAGCTGGTCATCTTGGAGTCAGTAAGACTTATCAAAAGGTGTTGAGTCATTTCTACTGGTCAGGGTTACAGAGTGACGTCAAGGAGTTCTGTAGGACATGTCACACCTGTCAACTGGTTGGCAAACCTAATCAGAATATTCCAAAGTTTCCATTACATCCCATACCAGCTTTTGATGAGCCATTCAGTCGGGTTCTGGTTGATTGTGTTGGTCCTCTTCCTCGTACTAAGTCAGGAAATAACTATTTGCTGACAATCATGTGTTCTTCTACACGATTTCCAGAGGTGATACCATTGAGAGATATCAAGGCAAGGACAGTTTGTAAAGCTTTAGTGAAGTTCTTTACATTTGTTGGTTTGCCTAAGTCCATTCAGTCAGATCAGGGTACCAATTTCATGTCAGGGATATTTCAGCAAGTGATGAGTGAATTGGGTATCAAACAGTATAGATCAAGTCCATATCATCCTGAGTCACAAGGGGCTCTAGAGCGTTTCCATCAAACACTGAAGAATATGCTTAGAACATATTGCTTAGATCATGGTAAATATTGGGATGAAGGAGTCCCTTTTGTGGTGTTTGCTGCTCGAGAGACTGTTCAGGAATCCTTAGGGTTCAGTCCATTTGAGTTGGTGTTTGGAAGGACAATGAGAGGTCCTTTGAAGTTGCTAAAAGAGAAATGGTTAGCAGAGGAATCAGACACTAATCTTTTGGATTATGTTTCAAACTTCAAGGAAAAGTTTGTTAGTGCGTGTGACATGGCTAAAGAGAAGCTTAGAGAGAGTCAATGCAAGATGAAATCATGGTATGATCAGAAGGCAGTTACCAGAGAGTTTCATACTGGGGACAAAGTTCTTGTTTTGCTTCCATTACCTGGACATCCTTTGAAGGCTAGGTATTATGGTCCTTACACTGTACACAAGAAGGCTAGTGATACAGATTACATCATCGAAACTCCAGATCGGAGAAAGTCTAAACGTTGGTGTCATGTAAATATGATAAAGCCTTACCTTCAGAGAGGTGAAACGGTTGTCAAACCTGTTTGCATTTCCAAAGTTCAGTCTGGGGATACTGATAGTGCTTATGTGGCTAGTGAAGAGCTGTTTGCAGGCAAAGATATACCTGAAACCAGGCTGAATAATTCTGCAGTGTTGACCAAATTAGACGCTAAGCTTTCCCATCTAGAAGATGACCACAGGTCACAGCTTGTACAATTAATTCAGCAGTTTACCAATTTGTTCCCTGATGTGCCTTCAAGGTCAGGTTTACTTGAACATGATGTAGACATAGGAGACGCTACACCTGTTAAGCAGCATGCTTATCGCATGAATCCTATCAAGCTTGGACAACTTAACTCTGAGATTCAGTACATGTTGGATAATGACATCATAGAGCCAAGCAGTAGCCCATGGAGTTCACCATGTATTCTCGTACCAAAATCTGGAGGAGGTGTACGTCTATGTAACAATTTTAAGAAGGTCAATTCTTTGTCAAGGTCAGATAGCTATCCATTGCCTAGAATAGATGATTGTATAGACAGGATAGGGAATGCTAAGTTTGTTAGCAAGTTTGATCTTCTTAAGGGATACTGGCAGATCCCATTAAGTCAGAGGGCTAAACAAGTTACTGCTTTTGTAACACCACATGGTTTGTACCAATATAAAGTCATGCCTTTCGGTCTCAAAAATGCACCAGCAACTTTTCAACGTCTTATCAACAACGTCACTGCTGCCATCAACCATTGCGATGCCTACATTGATGACGTCATCGTTGCCACAGAGACGTGGGAAGAACACATTCAGGTGATCTATGAGTTGTTTGAGAAGCTATCACATGCACAGCTGACCATCAACCTGAATAAGACTGAATTCGGAAGAGCCACTGTGACGTATCTTGGACATGTCGTCGGCCAAGGTCAGGTTCAGCCCGTACAAGCCAAGGTGGAGGCGATTACCAAATTTCCAGCGCCCAAGAACAAGAAACAACTCATGAGTTTCCTTGGAGTAGCTGGATACTACAGAAAGTTTTGCAGGAACTTCGCTCAAATTGCTGCACCGCTGACATCCTTGCTGAAGAAGAATGAGCAGTTCCATTGGGATAATAGTCAGGTACAGGCTTTCCTCCAGCTGAAAGCAGTGTTGTCAAATTCCCCTGTTCTTGTAACGCCAGAGTTCGAGAGGCCGTTTAAGTTGTACGTGGATGCATGTGATCTTGGGGCTGGAGCTGTGTTACAACAGGAAGATGCTGCTGGAGTCGACCATCCTATTTGCTTCTTCAGCAAGAAGTTCGACAAACATCAAAGGAACTATTCCACAGTAGAGAAGGAAACACTTGCTCTCGTGCTTGCTCTCCAACACTTTGATGTGTATCTGTGCACCACTGTGCACCCGGTTCAAGTCTTCACGGATCACAATCCGCTTGTCTTCATTTCGAAAATGAAGAACCGAAACCAAAGACTCATGCGATGGAGCATATCACTGGACTCATACAACATGCAAATCCAGCACATTAAAGGCAAGGATAATGTCCTAGCCGACGCACTCTCGCGTGGAGTGTGTGACACGTGACTCTGATCTATTGTGCTTTGTGAAGTGATGTGACTCTGATACCTGTGATTTTATCTATGAAACAAACAAAAAAATGACTGTTTATTCAATAACAATGTGTTGAATATCTTATGTGTAAAAATGAACCTATATCACCTATATCATTTTGCATTACTTTTGTATTGTCTGTGTACAACTATACGAAATATTCTATATTATATTTGCTACTTATTTTTCATATAACAATGTAGTTTACAGATTTGTTCATGATGCATTTTACTTTTATATAATGAAAGATTCTATACTTTATTATAGAAGTTGTCCATTATATTTCATTTCACAGAAAACTTCTTTTTCAAAGGGGGGAGTGTTATGTCTATGTATATTTTAAAATCTAAATCCTTTAACAAGTGGAGTCTTCAAGTATTGGTTAGCTTATGGGGCCATTGTTCTTTTAATTGACTGTGTTGCTTGTGTCTTCTCACTATACTTTATCTTGTGTTAAAGCGCTTGGGTAATTGCTGTTAATTAGAGCTTGCAGAATTCATTGACATGTATAAAATGGGCATTGCAATATTGTAAGTTAGTTGTTGGATTGTGCATGTATCAGGTCGGTTGAGCCATGTCGGTGATTAGTCTATTTTTATATTGTTAAGCCCTATATATTTTGTTAGCCTGCCAGTTAAGCTTTGGGAATTTATGCATTGTAATATATTTGCATTTAGAACTTGTATCATACCCTTATCCTATATTGTATTAAACCCATGTTAACTTTTCAAATTGTTGTGTGATATCTTTCTAAATACTTGTTATGTGGCAGATTGGGGTTATACCCATTTAACTTTCCTATCTGACACATAACAACATGTTTTGATGAGCCTGGATGTCCATAGAAAATTGAAGACAAGTTAAACCCTTTTTTGAAGAAGAATGCATCGGCTCTTATGTCACTGAAAGTGGAACAAGTAAAAAAGAAATGAAGAGCATCTTCAGTGTGATACCCGCAATTACATTCAGAGCTATTTGAAATAAATCTATTAAACTTATCTCGGTTCAGATCGCTACACTCAAGCCGAAGACGTGAGTGAATAATTTGGCAAAATCTAGACCCATCGAAGATGTCGAAATAAAAAACTGTGTTGTTTTGTTCTTTAAGTTTGTTCTTGAATTCCCCTATAGTATTAGCATTTACTATATCTTGTGGAAGAGAATTCCAAATATGTATCGTATCTGGGATAAAAGATTAAGAATAAAGACTTGTGTTGCATTTGATAGTTTGAAGATGAGAAGTATTTCTCAGTTCATTCCAGTTAGAGAAGATACATTTGGTGGGATTAAACTTGACAAGTAATCCGGAACTAATCTGTTGACCATCTTATAAAAAAGATATAATTTCTGACGGCGGCGTCTACTCTCTAATGAGGAAATATTTGTTTCAGAGTATAGTTTCTAGTTTAGCTTTTCTAGAAGAAGTGATTGTTCTTTCGTGCAATTATCCCAAAAATGGCAGGAGTAGTCGAAAATTGGTAAGATAAATGATTTATACATTGTTTGCAAAGTTTTTCTGTTGAGACGGTATTTAAAGCTCCTTAAGCAGTTTATCATTGGACTAACTTTTTGGATGATGTTATCAATTTGGCCATGCCACATACAGTCCTTTTGAAGAGTTAATCCTAAATGTTTATGCAATGAAACATCATCTACATGTATGTTGGTGTTAGCCATAGATAGAACAGGATTAATATTTTGAGTAAGCTTACGAGTAAATTGAATTGAAACTGTCTTGTTTGGATTAAAATCAACTTGCCATAATTTAGCCCATTCAGATATTACTGCTAAATCATTGTTCAGACAATGAGCAGCAGCAAATAGTCGAATGTTACTGTTAATATCATCTACATATTATATAAACTAAGAACAGAAGTGTTCCAAGTACGGAACCCTGCGGGACGCCGGCTTTTACTGGTTGTAATTCCGAACTGTACCGAACTGTACCCATTTATTACAACGCGTTGTCTTCTTTTGTCGAGATAGCTTTTAAACCTTTAAATAAGTTTTCCGCCGATACCATATGCTTTCAACTTTTGGATTAATCCCCTGTGCCATACTTTATCGAAAGCTTTGCTTATATCACAGAAAACTGCTCTTATTTCCTTTCCTTTATCTAGTTCTTTAGCAATGAAATCATAGAGATATGTCAATTGGTTTGAGGGAGAGTCTCCTGGAATACATCCGGATTGAAGATTTGTTAGTAAGTTGTTATCTCTAAGATAGTTGAAAACATATTTGGAGACACACTTTTCAAAGACCTTACCTAAACAACTTGTTAGCGCTACTGGTCTATAGTTATTACACTCATTTATATCACCTTTCTTATGAATAGGTATTACGGAAGCTACTTTCCAGGGGTCCGGGAAAGTAGACAAATTTAATGACGTATTAAAGATTTCAGTCAATGGCTTTGATACAACTTCTGCTGTGAGTTTTAATAGTTTATTAAAGCTTCCATCGTGTCCGGTTGCTTTAGTAACATCAACAGAAAGTAGAATATCTTTAACTTCTTTGAAATTCAAAATGATTGAGGATAAATTTTTATTTGTTTTCGTCCGTATTTCCAGTAATATTTGGTCAGGATTATCAACAACAGCCTGCATACAGAAGAAATCGTTCATAATTGTTACTATATCTGGTAGATAATCAACAACTACATTTTCATGTTTGATAGGCGGGAATATCGTGTTGTTTCTCGTGCATTTTAAGTAGTTTTTTACAAGACGCCATCAAAGCTTACTGCCATACGCATCGTTTATTTTACTGTCGATTTTAGAAATATACCTTTTCTTTGCTGTGCGAACAACTGATACAACTTTCTTTCTGAGATGACGAAACTTTACCCAGTCCGAGGGTCGATTTAGCCTTTTGGCGGTCGAGTGTGCACGGTTACGTTTTCGTATCAATTTACGTACTTCGCCAGACATCCACAGAGGATCATTTGGTCTAATTGTAATTATTTTGTTTGGTATATGCTTATCACATATATCTACGAAAGTATTTGAAAACATCCTTGCTACTTCATCGATTGTGTCGTGTTTCAAAACGTCTTCCCAGTGGAACAAAGATAAATCTTCAATAAGGTTGTCTTTGTCAATCATATTATAATTATACACCTTTCTTTTAAAGGTACTATCGTTAGGAACATGTTCTTTTATGGTTACAAATATTGGACAATGGTCGCTACAGAAAGGTTCAGAGACACCAGAACTTAAAACGCTGTCGGCATTAGTGACAAACAGATCAATCAACGTTCTAGAGGTGGGTGTGATTCTTGTTGGTTCATTTATCAGCTGTTTTAAACCATACACAGCTTCCAATGTTTTAATTTTATCAGGTTTTCTATTTAAGATATCAAGATTAAAGTCCCCTAAAATTATTGTTTTAACATTTAATGCCATGGCATTACATATTGATTGGTTTATTTATTCCCAATAGGTTTCACTTTTATCTGCGCCATAAATGGTTCCAATTAGATATTTTTGGTGTTTACATATAAGTTGTATCCATTTTGCTTCGAGTGGTGGGATAGATAGTTGGACCATATCGTTAACAAGAAATTTATTTTTGACGTATATAGCTACACCCCCTCCCCGGCTTGGGCGATCAATACGATATGGAGGATGAAAATTTGGTATAAGAATATCATTTTGTGAAATATTGCAATGTAACCAAGTTTCTGTCAGACAAATGACATCATATGAAACAAATTCAATTGAAAATAAATCCTTTTTATCTTTAAGACTCCTTACATTCAAATGCACAATCTTCAAGTTAGCAGAAGCTGTTGAAAAGGGGCCCGGATTTATATGGATATCACTGCAGCATAATAATAGGATCAGAAAGTAAATATAAATTGGGGTTTTAAGTTTATATATACAAAGTGAATTGTAAAGTAAAGAGAGGGAAATGAAAGTGCAAAATGCCTTGCTGGAGACATGCAAGTAAAATAACCCAACCGCCAGCCTGTACTGAGTTATATCAACCGGCATCAAACAAGTAGGAAAAGGATAATCTCAGAATGGCGGTTGGGTTAGGACTATAGCAAAAGAGAAAATATGTGAGCCAAACACATGTTACAGTTTACAATGACATACAAGAAAACACAAGTACAGAGAAAGGGCATTCATCAAAATCAACAAAATATGTTTAGAAATTGTAATGCGTAACCAACAAGTTTCTTGAATAAAACAAACCACAAAATAAGAAAAGAAAATGAGAGATAAATATCATTATCTGTGTTAGAAAAATAGAGTGTCGGTGGAATATAACCAGAAAAGGCGAGAGTAAGCGACCGCGTATTGTTTTGTAAGCGAGGTGATCATGCCGTGGATTACATGACGCTCGTGCATGCTTTCTACAGTGGTGTTTGTCGTATAGCAAGCATGTGGGATGCATATTATTGGAAATTACTGTGATTGGATTTTCATAAATGTGAGTAATTATTCACACTCAGTTTAATGTTAAGTAAGTAGTCTTTAGTTAATTGCAGTTTAGTATATTTTAGGAATATATTAAAAAGTGATATTTATACTACTCTGTCGATATGGTTATGGTGTTTATACAATGCTTAAAAGTGATATTATAGAGTAATCACACAATAAATGATTAAAAAGAACATGGACAACAAAAGATACACACATAACGGTCAAATATATCAATAAGACAGCAATAGCAACAAATTAGTAATACGAATGTAACGATATGTCCAATAGCTTTATATTTCTTATTATTCTTTTCATATATACAAAAGCAAAAAGCAAAAGCGTGCACAAGGTCACTCATTTTGTGGAAATTGTTATGCACAACCAATCGAGAAACATGAAGTTACAGTAAAATATGTAATCATTGTAAAGAGCGTTAAATCGTCCCGGGTTTAAGTGTTTACATTTCAATGTAAATGTCACATATAGATGATATTGAGTGCTTTCATGACACATCAATAGAAACATTAAGTTCAATCAACACTGTAAGGACAAACCCTAGCTTACTATTTATTTTGTTGCTGACTCAGATTTATGGTCATTTTTAGTCCTGTAGCTTCGATGACCTCCTCAAAGTGAGTGTCATTTGCCACTTTCTTAACGCTTCCATCCTTGAGTTTGATTAGGATCACACCGCGGGTGACCCATGAAGACTCAAACCTACCCTTAGACACCAACTCACGTGCCTGCCGGGCTATGTCTGCTCTGGCTCTAGTTAAGTCCTCATTTATGAATACTTTCAGAGTTGAAGGGGCACGAATTACAGTTTTCAGTTTAGATCTTGACTTCAAAAGTAAACGTTGTGTTGCGTTACTGACGAATGTCACCAGTATTGCATGTGATCTCTCCTGGGGTGTTGTCGGGCGTCGTGGCACTCTGTGACTGACGTCGATATCGCGGCTTGTGATGTCGAGACCAAAAGATTTAGCGACTTCAGTGATGATCGCGTCGGTGTCTTCCCCTTCTTCCTCGGGGATACCCGAAATCCTCAGGTTGTTGCGTCGTGAATATTGGTCACTACGGTCAAGTCGGTCACCAAGGGCGTTGATCTCCTCACGCTGACCATCTATTTTCTGATTTAGATCTGCCACAGTTGCCTCTAACTCAATATTTTTTATCAAGTCGGTCCCCAAGGGCGTTGATCTCCTCACGCTGATCATCTATTTTCAGATTTAGATCTGCCACAGTTGCCTCTAACTCAATATTTCTCTCAATAAGAGACTCCATCTCCTCTCTAAACATCGGCCTTATGGTTTTAGCTACTGTAGTGCAAATCGCTGCCAGTACTTCTTTACTTTGCAACATATTCAAAAGTTTATCATGAAAAATCTTCTCGTTATTGGAGTCTTCCATATTGCTAGGATCAATCAAACCTGCGGAGATATTACACTGTCGCTTTGCGTCTTCTCGGGTGTTGACACGTCCGAACGGTTACGTTTTCCCGCGGATGGTGTTTCGTCTATATCCATCTAAGCTTATATTACAACTGCTGGTATTAAAGTTTGTAAAACAGGAGATGAAAGGCAATGAGAGTACCGTGAATTATTTCCTTTCTTTCAACAGAGGCACAGGGGGACTTCAAGCATGGAGATAGTAACGGGTTGAAAAATTTCAATGTTGGTGTATAATCCTGAAGGAATCACAAAAGTCAAAAGTCATCCTTTCTTCACATAGAATATATAGGATAATTAGTATGTGTTTTCATACATACCAGACATCTGCGGTCATATTTGAACAAAGAAAACCACCAAAATTGAAGAAAAATCACTCCATAGTTTGAGAGCTCACACGGACACGTCCTTGCATCGTGATGTCACCGGAAGTAGTTTTATATGTAACTGCTTATATGTACGGGAGCGGCATTCAAATAAGTGTTTGCTTGTTTGCCAATCCAGATTTCATTTCATGGAAATAAAAATATGTTTAGACAAAACATATATTTATTTCTTTGCTTTGCCTTGCTTTGATTTTCTGTAAAGCTAAAAGTAATATCAAATCTGCGTATGAAGATGCATATCATTATGGTTTAAACGTATTTTATTTCATAAACATGAAAATAGGATCGGCGAACAAGTCAAAATGGTTATTTCAACGAATGTATGAAAACAAAGTTCAGGAAAAAAGTAACAGTTTTTATATAAAGAAACAATTAGAGTATGGTATTGACTTGAATTAATTTTGAAAATCTTGTCATTGAAAAAGTTATGAAAACAACATTGATAGTACTTTTAAGGATAAATTAAGTAAAGTAAAATTAAAGTAAACTCGTTATTTGTAATAATATAATTAAAACAGGATTATCTTTTTACTCCTCACCTGATCAGCTAACTTTACTTTTAGCTTAACCGAGTACACCAATTAACTATAACAACAAACAACATTTGTCACCTTTGATCTTGAAGACTGGCTTGAGTGTTTCTTTACAATGTAAGTTAATACAAAGGCTGTCATTCATGTATTTGAAGAAATACGGTGCCAAATAATAAAGATATGAAGCGTGTATCGTATATAATAAACTCTTATTATACTGTTGCAAAGACTCACAATATGTTTTAAAAGTATTGTTGTTGACTTTTGTAAAGTTATGCTATATTTTAAATTCATAATTTCCTGTATTCTGGAGCGGTATTCAGATAAACTTTTAAAGCTCGTTTACAATCCATTTCATGAATGAAATAAATATGTTTAAACCATATTTAAACGTATATTATTTCATAAACATTAACAAATTATTGGCGAACCAGCCACATGCCGCTCCGGCACATATATAATTTTTAAAAGCTGGTTACAAGATCAATGAGACAGAAAAACGAAAATTAACGTTTGTATAACATGGTTTAAACATATTTATTTCCAAGAACGGAACCGGATTGGTAAACAAGACAAAGCTTATGTGAATACCGCTCCGGGATACAAAGAGTTATAAACATGACATGATGGATATACAATTTCAATAAAATGTTTGAAAGAAAAGAACACAAATCATTGCAAAATAATGGATACACAACATGAATAATATGTCTGAGAGAAAATCACCAATCATTGCTAAATATCATTATTCATTGTAATACTACTTAGAGTCAAATTTGCCTGTTAAGTTTATAAACGAGTGAACGGATATTAAAAGTTCTTTGTTTACATTCGGGGATGATAATTGACTTCCAAAAAGAACTGATTTTAGGTCGAATCCTTTCGTATAATAGTACATGGTTTGACGTATGCTGCTATATAGAGGACAAAGAAAGAAATAATGCAATGAATCTTCATAATAATGGCCACAAGTGCAGGATGCAGAAGGGAATATAAATCATTCGTATTTGTGTGCACTAAGGTCACTACATTCCAGCCGTAGTCGAGTATGTGTAATTTGACAAAATCTACTAACACTGTTCAAATCAAAATGACTGTATATATTAGTATCTTTTTTAATCACACTTTTAAATGCTGTCAGTTACTGTATTTCTCTTAAATTAATTGGCCATAAATTCCATAAATTGACAGAGCTTGGAAGAAACGATCTTGCATAATTCACAGTTTTACATTGTAAGGTCTGAAGATTCGAATCATTACGTAGATTATAATCACTTACCTCAGATAACCTAGGCGGTACTAGATCACTTAGATAAGTTGGCGTTAATTATTCACTCACGTCTTCGGCTTGGGTGTAGCGATCTGAACAGAGATAAGTTTAATAGATTTATTTCAAATAGCTCTGAATGTAATTGCGGGTATCACACTGAAGATGCTCTTCATTTCTTTTTTACTTGTCCCACTTTCAGTGACATAAGAGCCGATGCATTCTTCTTCAAAAAAGGGTTTAACTTGTCTTCAATTTTCTATGGACATCCAGGCTCATCAAAAAATGTAAACGAAGAAATACTGTCAGTACATCATTATATTGTTACATCAAAGAGATTTTCAGATTTCACATAACACGATTAAAAATATATATATATATAATTTGATCTTGCCTCCCTTGACTATCCTTATTTTTATATCATTTTATTAAAAAGTGTGCCTGAGTCTTAGATTGCTATAGTTTCAAAATCATTGTTTCAATTTTGTCTTTGTATATTGTATGTGTAATGACCTGTCCATGTGTACGTCACTTTGATTTAACTGTATTTTGTTAGGGAGCGGCATTAACATAAGCATTATTTGCTTGTTTGCCAATCCCGTTTTCTTTTTGAAATAAAAATATGTTTAAACCATAAGTTGGCGTTATATTATTGACCATTTTATAAAACATAGTCATTTTATGAACATATCTTCTTTCGCAAAGTGGCTGACAATTAGTTTCTTTATAGATCTTATTATGACTAGTACCACGAACAGCACCACAAATAGTTCTTAAAGCATCAATATTAAGCTTTTCGAGTGTATATGCTTGCTGGATGGTACAGTTGTCCCAAATATGACTGCCATAATCAAAAATAGGAAGTATAAATTGTTTGTACATGGTTTCTAATGTTTTCCGATTTAAACGATATTTAAGACTCCTGAGCAGTTACCATTAGCGCAACCTTTTTTGCAATATCGTTTATATGCTCATTCCATGAGCAATCATGGTGTAAAATGAGGCCTAAGTATTTATGATTTTGAAAAGAAGTAATGTACTTACCATTCATGTTTAGATTCGGCATCGGAGTTGGTTGTGATTTACGTGTAAATTGAACAGATTCTGTCTAAGTTGGGTTAAACGATACTTGCCACTTTTCTGCCCATTCAGCAATACGCTGTAGATCCTCGTTCATATTGAAAGCTGTTTCCTCGGGATCACCAATGATTGCATACAAAGAAGTATCATCCGCAAAAAGGCGTATGTTACAACTTATTCCTTCAACTATATCATTCATATAAATAATGAATAACAGTGGTCCTAAGACTGAGCCCTGGGGTACGCCAGCAAAAATAGTACTATTATCTGATCTACATCCATTAATAACAACACGTTGTTCTATTTTATCAAGATAACTCTCAAACCATCTTTTTAATTTGAATATAATACCTTTGTGCCATACCTTGCCGAAAGCCTTGCTAACGTCACAAAATATAGCTCTTATTTCCTTACCTTTATCTACTGCACCGGCAATGAAATCATAAAGATAAGTAAATTGATTAATAGTTGAATCCCCTGGTGTAAAACCTGATTGGAGGTTGGTGAGTATATCGTTATCTCTAAAGTAATTGAAAACATGTTTGAAAACGCACTTCTCAAAAACCTTTGCTAAGCAGCTGGTCTATAATTCGAACAGTCATGGTGTTACCTTTTTTGTGAATAGGAACCACTGAGGCCTCTTTCCAATCTTGAGGGAAAATATTTCCTGAAAGAGACTGATTAAAGACATCTGTTAGGGGAGAAGCCAGATGTTGAGCATTCATTTTAAGAAACTTGTTGCTAATTCCGTCAGGACCTAATGCTTTTGTAGTGTCTAAAGATGAAAGAATATCATACACTTCATTAGAGTATAAATACACATCACATAAAGATTTATCAGTGTATGACACATCTTCATCAATATTTCTATCTGGATAATCAACTTTTGTTTGGTCGATGAACTATTCGTTCATTATATGTGCAATTTCAGTACTATCATCATAAAGTTGATTGTTATGAATAATAGGGGGTAAAGAGTTCAAAGAGGTCTTACCTTTTATGTAGTTCTTAATAAGACGCCACCAGATTTTTGTTCCATTCTTATCGTTAATGATTGTATCAATTTTATGAATATATGACTGTTTTGCAGATCTGACAGATTTAATAGTTATATTTCTAAATTGTCTAAATTTGGTCCAATCGGTGGGTAAATTCCGCTTTTTAGCAATTTTATGTAAGCGGTTACGCTTTCGATTCAAACTCCGAGTTTCATTATTCATCCATGGGGCATCATTTGGTCTGATAGTAACAATTTTATTTGGTACATATTTGTTGCAAAGGTCTAAAATCAATTTGGTTAACTGATCTGCTACTTTATTTTTCTTCAAATATTTTTATTCACATGAGTAGGTACATTCACACAAGATTGTCCTAATATTTTACATACATTATGGCAGATTGTACAGGGTTCACAGTTCGAGTTTGACATGTCAATTGAATAAATTCTGCAATAGTACATTCACATAAAATTGTCATAATATTGTACATACTTTGTGGCAGATTGCGAAAGCTTCACATATTGGAGTTTAAATTGAATAAACTCTGCAATGGAAAGCATTTTCTTGTAAATTCATTTGGTTGGTTTTTCATTCTGGCAATATATCTCTCAACTTGAAAAATATCTTTCAATGTGACAATGAATGTTTTAAAAGACAATGGTTCATTTCTAATACAACTTATATAAATGTGTCTCTTTCCAGCTAGAAGAATATGATTCAGCAGCTTGAAATTTGCAGTCTCCTGAATGCCGAATAAAATGTTTTTAAGGCTCAATTGAGTCACAAAACCCAAATGTTGTCTTAGAAATATTTCAAGTTCAGTCCAGAAAGGAACAACCAATGGACATTCAAAATAAACATGTACTATAGATTTTTCTTCAAGGTTGCATCAATAACAAATACTGTTGTCAATTAATTTCATTTTAGCCAGTTCGTGTTTAGTATATATAATACGATGCAAAAATTTATATTGAAAATCTTGTAACTTAATATCTCTAGGTGGGTTGGGCAAGGCAGAGAAAATGTGTACTAGTGTAGATAGAGCCAGTGTTTTTATAACAGTTATTTTCCTAATTAGTGTCAAGTTACGTTTTCGCCAATTTTCCAGTATTCTTTTTATATTTTCTAATCTTTTTCTGGTATTGATCACCCATCGTCTCTCTAAACTTGCATTTAACTGAATGCCCAACACTTCAAAGTCACCTTGAAGCCAGTCCAAATTAACATCCTCACATACTTTAATTTTGGTTCCAATCATAATATTGATCCTAGCCATACTGCCTTAGTTTTATCTGAATTCATTTTTAATCCTGAAAAGTAGTAGAAAGTTTCCAAATTATCTAAAGCAGCTCTTAAACTTTCTTTGGAGCCATCTAAAAAAAGCTGTGTATCATCGGCATACTGTCCTAATTTATGTTCTGTCTTTTGTAGGTAAATACCTTTAATCTTAGAGTTATTTATTATCATTGAAGCCAATATTTCTGCAACAAAAAGGAATAAATATGGTGAAATGGGGTCCCCCTGTCTACAGCCTCTTCCGTTATTAAAGAATGAAGAGAGATGACCGTTTTGTATAACACAAGAAGTTGCATTACTAATCAAAATATTCACCCACTTCAACATATGAGGGCCAAACCCAAATCTTTTCAGGACTTTGAGAATAAATATTTTCGACACAGAGTCAAAGGCTTTTTCAAAATCAATAGACAGTAACATACTCTTTTCATTTTTAGATTTAGTTTCCAGGATAATATCATACATTAGTCTAATGTTATCTGCTAAGGATCTACCAGGAATAAAACCGGTTTGATTTTCATGTATCAAGTTGTCCAAAACATTTTTTATTCTCCTGGTAATACAAGAGCTAATAATTTTGTATAGACATTTTAGGAGGGTTATTGGTCTCCAATTTTTAAGATATTTCCTATCCTTGTTCCCTTTGGGCAAACATGTTATGATTCCTCTATTAATATTCAAACTCAAATGCCCTTTATTAAATGATTCTTGAACAAATCTGTGGATCCACCCTTTCAAGTCTTTCCAGAAAAACTTAAAAAATTATATTGGAAAGCCATCAATACCTGGGCTTTTGTTATTTTTCATTTCTTTCACTGCTTTTGAAATATCATTCTGTGTTATTTCTTGTTCAAGTTCATCTCTTTGATGTTTGTCTAAAGCAGAGACAGAAGTACTAGAGAGGAATTCTTCAATTTCAATTTCTGAGGCTATTTCCTTTTCAGTGTATGAATTGTTATAGAATTGTTTTTGTTCTTCTAAAATAAGTTTGCCATCTAGTGTTCCTTCTCCCATATCATCGATTAGTTGATTAATCAACTTGCTGGTGTAGTTTCTTTTCTCAAGATGACAGAAATACTTTGTTGGCTTTTCCCCTTCTTCGTACCATTTTATTCTATTTCTTACTTGGATCCCTCTAATCTCTTCACCCCTTAGTGTTTCCAGTTCTTTCTGAAGATCTGTAAGTTCTTTTAATGTTTCTTCATTAATATTTTGGAAATTTTCTCGGATTTTATTTTGAACTTCATTTATGTTTTTCTCTAAATGTTCAATTTGTTGACAACGTTTTTTCTTTAAAAAAGCAGACATGGATATTGATTCCCCTCTAACTTTCATTAAGAAAGTTTCCAGAAAAAGAGTATCTGTAATTGTTAGTGCAAGGTCCTTGTCTTTTATTAAGGATTCAGCCATTAGGCTGAATCCTTATTGTTATTGGCGTGTTTATTATTATTATTATTATTTTTATTATTATTATTATTTCAAGATTTTTGTGTACACGACTTCTACAAGAAGGATTGCAGCTATTACAACCAAACTTTACAGGCTGATAGCCCTAACTATGTAGTTATACCGCGAAGCTTTTGGGCCCAATTGGTTCAGCCATTTAGGGTCAGGTTCGAATCTAAAAGTCAATTTTTAACATGGGAAAAAACTGAAAATTTCAGCTAGAGACTTGCAACTTTTTTTAAAAGATGCGCAATAACCATGCGAGAAAAAAAGTTAACAATGACGAATGTGTAAGTCACGTGGTTTCGCCGCCATCTTGATTTTAAAAACTTTATAAAATCTCCGGACCCCATGCATCTTTGACGATCTTCTCCTCTAAAGATATAAATTCTACAGAGCTGATATTTGCACATAATGTAGCTGAGACATGATATATATTGTGAATCTCCCCAAGGGGCACTTATGCACAATACTTTTTTCATACAGAGTACTTGAAATCTGACAATTTCGAAAAAAGTTCAAATTTCAAACCTCAATAACTCGAAAACTTAATAAGATAATTTCATAAAACTTTCACCAAAATGTGGGCAACAACATTCCCCATCGATTTCGCCCATAGAGGTTTCGGCTGTAATAATTGATTTTTTGCTATTTCGAAAAAACTGAAAAACAGGTGAATTTGCGCAAATTTGATGGTTCGCTTCTTCAAAAATTTTCTCCTAAATAACGGCATTACATACAGACACATAGTATAGCTCATTTTGAAGCTGAATCTTTGCTGTTTATATGAATCTACATTTAATAGTTTATGAGTTACAGCATTTTAAAAATTGAACTTTAAAAAAAAAAAAAATCGGCCTTTGATTCTAAAGGGACATTACTCTGTCAGAAATTGTTTAATTTGTAATCTGTTTCTTGCAATCTGCTTAACATGAATACCTTTACAACTCCACTGCAGAATATTATCATATAAAAGTTTATGGTTTGGGCACAATGTAAGCAGTTTTAAAAGAAATGGAATTTTTATGAACTTTCGCAAATTTGAGGGTACGCATCTTCAAAAATCTTCTCCTAAATAACGGCAACACATACAGACACATATTATAGCTCATTGTAAAGCTGACTCATTCTTGTTTTCAAAGCTCTACATTTAATAGTCTATGAGTTACAGCATTTTAAAAATTGAACTTTAAAAAAAAAGATTTTTTGGCCTTAGATTCTAAAGGGACATAACTCTGTCAGAAATTGTTTGATTAGTAATTTATTTCTTGCAATCTGTTTGACATAGTTCCCTATACAACTCCACTACAGAACATTATCATATAAAAGTTCATAGTTTGGGCATAATTTAAGCAGTTTTAATAACATTTGTAATTTGATGATTTTGCGACTTTTTTAAGTACATTTTCTTTGGAGAATTATTTCTCTTCAACCAATAAAGATACAAACATGAATCTTATATCATTTCAAAGCGGAAATATATTATATTAAGTAGAATATTATTCAAGCATTGATCTATCAAGGTTTCCATGTTACGGTCCATTGAATATTGACATTTTTCGAAAATCGTAATTTTCGACAAAATTCAAACGTACACAAGTGCTAAACTATATGAAGAAGTGACACATTATTTATACGTGCGTATGCACAATTTCAAGAGCAACAACTTTTGTATTGAACGCTTTCATCAAAAAGTTGATAGTTAAGCTTCAAGCATCGCAAATGTCGTATAGGGGTAAAAAAATAAGCATTTTTTAGTATTTTCTTGAATATTTAAAACAACATTACTCATAAAGTATGTATTCAATCTATATGATGATTATATCTACTTAAGGGGAAATACAAGCCCAACATTTCCTATGTGACACCTTAGTATGAAAATATTAACCGTTTTATCTTAATCATGAGAAACATAATGTAGGGGTCTATTAGTGTATGATTTTTTCCATTTTCACTTAGAGACATTGCCAAAACTTTCAAAATACATCTACAGACTTGTAACTTGTTTTGAACGATGGACAATGTCAAGAACTTTTAGAATAAGTGTGTCATTTATGCGCTGAATCCTTTTATCGTCACTTGTGACTATATTTTCATTTATATTTTGATGAATATCTCTGTTAAAGTATTCATGTTTCATGTCATTGTCCCCCGCCGCAACGCGGAACCGGGGACTATGTATTCAGCGGCGTCCGTCCGTACGTCACATTTCTTGTTTCCGCGATATCTTATGAAGCGTTCCATCCAAAGTCTTCAAATTTGATGTCTGCCTACATTGTGGGAAGACGCAGACACCAGTCAATTTTGGTGACATTGGTCATATTTTCAAGGTCAACACGACACTTTGACCCCTCTTTGAACTCTTGTTAAGGCGATATCTCATGAAACATTGCATCCAAAGTCTTCAAATTATTTGTCAGCCTACATTGGGAAAGACACAGACACCAGTTGATTTTGGTGACCTTGACCTTACTTTCAAGGTCACCGCGACACTTTGACCACTTTTCAAACGCTTGCTTATGCGATATATCATGTCCGCTTGGACCAAGTGTTTTCAAATTTGGTGTCAGTCAACATTGGAGGATGACGCAGACACCAGTCGATTTGATGACCTTGACCTTATTTTCAAGGTCACCTCTACACTTTGACCACTTTTTGAACTCCTGTTAACGCGATATCTCATTAAGTGTTGCATCCAAAGTCTTCAAATTTGGTGTCAGCCTACAGTGGGGGATGACACACACACCAGTACATTTTGGTGACCTTGACCTTATTTTCAAGGTCACCACAACACTTTGACCACTATTCAAACTCTTGCTTACGCGATATATCATGACCGGTTGGACCAAATGTTTTCAAATTTGGTGTCAGTCTACATTTGAGGATGACGCAGACACCAGTCGATTTGGTGACCTTGACCTTATTTTCAAGGTCACCTCTACACTTTGACCACTTTTTGAACTCCTGTTAACGCGATATCTCATGAAGTGTTGCATCCAAAGTCTTCAAATTTGGTGATCATCATGGCACTTTTTACCAGTAATGCAATATATGAAGTAGCTCCAATGATGTGTCTTACTAACTCCATGTCACCGGCGGGGGACATTGCCATGTTAGTGGCAAACACTTGTTAGGTCTTCAAGACGAATGTCGACAGTCTGGAAGACCTATTGTTATTATCCGGTTTTTTAGGTCTTCAATACGAATGTCTGGAAGACCTATTGTTATTATCCGTTTTTTTCTTCTTTATTATGTGTACGTTTTTTGTGATCGCGATTCTGAAGTAACGGCTCAACCGATTTGCACGAAATTTTCAGGGATAATAGCCTGTAACAAAAACTAGCCTTGTACGTCGGCCGAATTTTGATTTTCGACTTCTGTCTTGAGTTATCTCCCCTTGAAGTCAAAACTTTAAACCTCAATAGCTCGAAATCTAATCAAGATATTTTTATAAAACTTTCACCAAAATGTGGGCACAAACATTCCCCATCGATTAGGCCTATAGCGGTTTTCGGCCGTAATAATAGATTTCGAGCTATTTCGAAAAAACTGAAAATTGTGTGAACTTTCGCGGTTTTCAGGGTACGCGTCTTTAAAAATCTTCTCCTAAATCACGGCAATACATACAGCTATGTGTGATAGCTCATCTGAAAGCTAAATGAATGTACAAAAACATGATCTTTTCCTAATTTTGAATTTCGTCCTCCAATTTCAGGAATATGTCCTTGAATATGGGCCTTTTTGAAAAAGGCGTTTTTCGGATGGATGTTCAAAGGGGCATAACTTTGTTACAAATGAAGTTATGTCAAAGTTACTTATTACTGTCTCTTTCATATAACTAGTTAAACAATTCCACAATATATCATTGTCATGTAAAAGTTGATAGTATCGACACAATTTGGACGTTTTCCAAAAAAAGTAAAATTCTGTGATTTTGAGACCTTTCGAGGGGTATATTCTTTGAAGAATTTTCGATTGTAAACCACTAAAGGTACAATTATGTCTAATACCCCAAGTTGAAGCAAATACGTCATTTATTAAGAACAATAAATGTCAAGCTTGTATCTGTCATACTTTACGTGTGACAAGTCATAGAACATTGTAATTTTTCGAAAATCGCCATTTTCAGCAAAGTTCAAAGGATCATAACTGCTTAACTAATCAATATAATTGAATTATAGTTACAACTTCGCATGCACAAATTCAAGAACAACAACTTTTCTGTTGAACACTTTCATCAAAAAAGTGATAGTTAAGCTCCAAACATCGAAAATGTTGTCTTGGGGTCCAAATTGTATCATTTTTGAGTATTTTCTTGAATATTCAGATGAATATAACGCATTACCTATGTATACAATCTTAATGATGATTACATGTACTTAAGTGGAAATTAAAGCACAACATTTTCTATGTTGTACCTTAGTATGAAAATATTAGCCATTTTGTATTAATCGTGAGAAAAATCATGTAGGTGTCCACTAATAAGCGAATGTTCCATTGTCAGAGGGTCATTGTCTTTGGAGAATTTTTGTAAAATAACTACTGAAGATAGAGACATGTTTGATAGCTCATTTTAAAGCAGAGAAACTGATGAATAACCGAGAGTCCAACATGGAGTTCTAAGTCAAGCAGAAGTCTTGAAAACCTAAGTATTGCCTGTTGCAATCCTAGTTCTTCTTTATTATTATTATTTGTACGTTTTTTGTGATCGCGATTCTGAAGTAACGGCTGAACCGATTTGCACGAACTTTTAAGGGATAATAGCCTGTAACAAAAACTAGCCTTGTACGTCGGTCGAATTTGGATTTTTGACTTCTTTCTTCAGTTATCTCCCCTTGAAGTCAAAATTTTAAACCTTAATAGCTCGAAATCTAATTAAGATATTTTCATAAAACTTTCACCAAAATGTGGGCAACAACATTCCCCATCGATCATGCCTATAGCGGTTTTCGCCGTAATAATAGATTTTTTGCTATTTCGGAAAAACTGAAAATTGTGTCAACTTTCGCGGTTTTAAGGGTACGCGTCTTCAAAAATCTTCTCCTAAATCACGGCAATACAAACAATTATGTGTGATAGCTCATCCGAAAGTTAAATGAATGTACAACAACTTGATCTTTTCCGAATTTTGAATTTCGTCCTCGAATTTCAGGAATATGCCCTTGAATATGGACCTTTTTTTAAAAGAGCGTTTTTAGGCTATATGTTCAAAGGGGCATAACTCTGTTACAAATGAACTTATGTCAAAGTTATTTATTGCTATCTCTTCCATATAACTAGTTAAACAATTCCACAATATATCATTATCATGTAAAAGTTGATAGTATCGACACAATTTGGACGTATTTTCAAAAATGTAAAATTTTGGGATTTTGAGACTTTTCGAGGGGTACTTTCTTTGTAGAATTTTCCATTGTAAACCACTGAAGATACAATTATGTCTAATATATCATCCTGAAGTAGAGATGTCCTTTATTAAGGTAAATAAATTTCAAACATTTTTCTGTCATAGTTTATGTGTGACAAGTCATAGAAGATTGCCATTTTTTAGAACTCGCCATTTTCAGCCATGTTAAAAGGATCATTACTGCTTAACTTCTTACGCTATTGAAATTTTGCATACACCAACGTATGCACAATTTCAAGAAAAACAACTTTTATGTTGACCGCTTTCATCAAAAAGTTGATAGTTAAGCCTCGAACATCGTAAGCGATGTCTAGGGTTCATAATTTAAGCATTTGTGAGTATTTTCTTGAATATTCAGAACAGCATAACGCATTAATTATGTATGCAATCTAAATGCTGATTACATCTTCTTAAGTGGAAATTAAAGCACAGCATTTTCTATGTTACACCTTAGTATGGAAATACTAACCATTTTGTCTTAATCGTGAGAAATGTAATGTAGGGGTCCATTAATATGTGATTTTTCCGTTTTCAGAGGGGTACCTTCTTTGGGGAATTTTTGTAAAAAAAACTACTGAAGATAGAGACATGTTTGATAGCTCATTTTAAAGCTGAGAAACAGATGTATAACTCTAAGTCCAACATGGAGTTCTAGGTCAAGCAGAAGTCTTGAAGACCTAAGTATTGACGCGTCAATCCTAGTTATTATTATTATTTGTACGTTTTTTGTGCGCAAGATTCTGAAGTAACGGCTGAATCGATTTGCACGAAATTTTCAGGGATAATAGCCTGTAACAAAAACTAGCCTTGCACGTCGGCCGAATATTCATTTTCGATTTTTCTTTTGAGTTATCTCCCCTTGAAGTCAAAACTTTAAACCTCAATAGCTCGAAAACTAATCAAGATATTTTAATAAAACTTTTACCAAAATGTGGGCAACAACATTCTCCATCGATAATAGATTGTTTGCTATTTCGAAAAAACTGAAAATTTTGTGAACTTTCGCGGTTTTCAGGGTACGCGTCATTAAAAATCTTCTCCTAAATCACGGCAATACATACAGTTATGTGTGATAGCTCATCTTAAAGCTAATTGAAAGTAGAAAAAAGTGATCATGAAAGCATTTTAAATTTCGTCCACGAATTTCAGTAATATGCCCTTGAATATGGACCTTTTTGAAAAAGGCTTTTTTTGGCTGCATGTTCAAAGGGGCATAACTCTGTTACAAATGAAGTTATGTCAAAGTTACTTATTACTATCTCTTTCATATAACTAGTTAAACAATTCTACAATATATCATTATCATGTAAAAGTTGATAGTATCGACACAATTTGGACGTATTCCCCAAAAAGTAAAATTATGAGATTTTGAGACTTTTCGAGGGGTATATTTTTGAAGAATTTTAGATTGTAAACCAGTGAAGGTACAATTATTTTTAATACCTCAGGTTGAAGCCAGTATGTCCTTTATTAAGAACAATAAAATTCAAAGTTGTATCTATCATACTTTACGTGTGACAAATCATAGAACTTTGTCATTTTTCGAAAATCGCCATTTTCAGCAAAGTTCAAAGGATCATAACTGCTTAACTAATCAATATAATTGAATTATAGTTACACCTGCGCATGCACAAATTCAAGAACAGCAAGTTTTCTGTTGAAGCCTTACATCACAAAGTTGATAATTAAGCTCCAAACATCGCAAATGTTGTCTTGGGGTTCAATTTAAGCATTTTTTTAGTATTTTCCTGAATATTCAGAAGAATATAACGCATTACCTATGTATGCAATCTTAATGATGATTACATCTACTTAAGTGGAAATTAAAGCACAACATTTTCTATGCTGTACCTTAGTATGAAAATACTAACCGTTTTGTATTAATCAGGAGAAATATAATGTAGGGGTCCATTAATATGCGATTTTTCCATTTTCAGAGGGGTATGTTCTTTGGAGATTTTTTGTAAAATAACTACTGAAGATAGAGACATGTTTGATAGCTCATTTTAAAGAAGAGAAACTGAAAAATAACCAATATGAACTTCAAGGTCAAGCAGAAGTCTTGAAGACCTAAGTATTGACGCGTCAATCCTAGTTTAAAATTGTATTTACTTTCTCCACATATTCTTTATTATGCAGTAAAGAAGTATTAAATTTCCAGTACCCTTTACCCTTTTCTTTGCACAAGGAGTTTGATATTGAGATAGTAATTGCTGAGTGGTCGGACTTATATCCTGGGAAAATGTCACTTTCTATAGTTAAATTTGCCATGTCCTGGGAAACTAAAAAGAAGTCTAGCCTAGCCTGTTGTCTTGGATTTTTTTCCACCATGTAAAACGTTTTGAGTTTTTGTTCTGTTGTCTCCAGATGTCCGACAGATCATAGTTTTCAATCATGTCTAAGATTACTTGTCTAGCTTTTGGATTATTAATATTTCGATAGTTCTCCAAATCAATTGTAGGGTCAAGAACAAGATTCCAGTCACCACAGATTACCAAAGATTCGTTTTCAAACTGTCAATAATTTTAAAAATATTCTCATAAAAAGTTGGATCATCATTGTTAGGGCCATATATATTTGAAAGGGCGAATTTTATTCCTTCAATGGTTTCATTGTTCTATGTATTTTAATTTCGATATTATTGTTAAATAGAATGGCAACTCCCCTTGAATTTGATTTATAAGGAGCAATACTACATTCTAGTCCCCATTCATTTCTCATAACCAATTCATCTTTTTCCGCTATATGGATATCTTGTAGACAAATGACAGAAGTACATATTTTTCTCCAAATGTTCATTATCTCTTTGCGCTTATTTTTTCCCCCGAGGCCCCTACAGTTTGCCAATACTATCTTAATTTTGTTATCCATAATCATATTGACCGATTTGTAATTTTAGAATTTTGGATTTTTCCAAGGCAGTATGGTTAATTTTAGATACAAGGGAGACATAGTATGAAGTACCCACTGATGCAAAGTTTTTAATTAGGAAACAAAAGTATAAAAAAAACAACAACAAAGAAAATAAAAACAAAGAAAAGACTTTGGAGCGATGTTCATAGGCCTAGGTTTTCCACCCTGCTCACTTAAATAAAGATCCGTTATCGGAGTTGCTTATTAAATAAAGTTATCAAAATATTACATATAATAACTGAAGCTTTTCGTGGCCTAATTTCTGAATAGAAAAGAGAAGATATTGGGAAGAGCAACCCAACAACAGTAGTAACTTAACCCGGAAGTGTTGTTCACTGTCAACATCCTGTGTAAACAAAACTAGTTTAAAACATATTAGGCGCATGCGCTCCTTTCCAGTATATAGCCAAGTGCTAGTTTATACCAAATCACGTAAAATCAGTGTAGAACTTCTTCGATATAAATTTCTTAATTCTGAACAGAGTATGTTTACTCTACACTTATGTCAAACAAATAATTAATGTAGCATATAGCGGTTATATGTACCGCTTATATTATAATACATCTGTTTATGAGAAAACCCTAGCCAAGTACAGATAATATTATATTTCTATTGGCATATATATATAAACAAGGTAAAGTGATTGCATGATAACCAAGTACTTGACGAAATAATTTCACTTTCTTATTCGATATTTACCGGTACCTTTTATGGCATTCCATGTATATCCGTGAAAGTACAGACAAGTACGAGTCAACGATATGTCAAGGTTATGTCAAATATTTTCATAATTTACAAGAAAAAGTCCATAACCTGCACATAAATATAATTTCACTTTCTTATTCAATATTTACCTTTTATGGCATTCCATGGATATCCGTGAAAGTACAGACAAGTACGAGTCAACGATATGTCAAGGTTATGTCAAATATTTTCATAATTTACAAGAAAAAGTCCATAACCTGCACATAAATATAATTTCACTTTCTTATTCAATATTTACCTTTTATGGCATTCCATGGATATCCGTGAAAGTACAGACAAGTACGAGTCAACGATATGTCAAGGTTATGTCAAATATTTTCATAATTTACAAGAAAAAGTCCATAACCTGCACATAAATATAATTTCACTTTCTTATTCAATATTTACCTTTTATGGCATTCCATGGATATCCGTGAAAGTACAGACAAGTACGAGTCAACGATATGTCAAGGTTATGTCAAATATTTTCATAATTTACAAGAAAAAGTCCATAACCTGCACATAAATATAATTTCACTTTCTTATTCAATATTTACCTTTTATGGCATTCCATGGATATCCGTGAAAGTACAGACAAGTACGAGTCAACGATATGTCAAGGTTATGTCAAATATTTTCATAATTTACAAGAAAAAGTCCATAACCTGCACATAAATATAATTTCACTTTCTTATTCAATATTTACCTTTTATGGCATTCCATGGATATCCGTGAAAGTACAGACAAGTACGAGTCAACGATATGTCAAGGTTATGTCAAATATTTTCATAATTTACAAGAAAAAGTCCATAACCTGCACATAAATATAATTTCACTTTCTTATTCAATATTTACCTTTTATGGCATTCCATGGATATCCGTGAAAGTACAGATAAGTACGAGTCAACGATATGTCAAAGTTATGTCAAATATTTTCATAATTTACAAGAAAAGGTCCATAACCTGCACATAAATATAATTTCACTTTCTTAGTCAATATTTACCTTTAAGGGCATTCCATTCCACGAATATCCATGAAAGTTTACACACATAATACACTATATTTGAAGTCAACGATATTTCACTTGTTAGTTGTTTATAGTCCGAGATTTTCATAACGAGAAAACGTCCGTAGCCTGAAAAATAAACTCGCAAACATTTTAATAAAGTTCAATTATCCATGCCGCTGTTTGGAAAACATTGGTGTACATAAGTCTATGGATCCTCGTCGAGTTTGACTGGTTTCCATGGGGAATCGAAATTCTTCCTGACCAATAGTTGAATATCAGTTCCTTTTTCCTGGATTCTGGTTTGGAATTTCCTGGTTGTACGGAGTTCATACGCCTTCGCCGCTAGTTTTCCCCTGAATTTCTTTAGTTTCACTTGTTTCACACAAGTCCGTCCTGATAGATATCTTCGATTCTAGAAGAAGCAGATATTTCTTGTAGCTTGCTTGAAGAACGGCATTTCTCTCGTCGAGTTTGACGAATTTCGCAAGCACCGGCTTTGGTTGTTTCGCAGTGTATGGATTTGTCGATGTCCGGGGAAGACGATGAATTGCGACGAATTGCATGTCTTCTACTTTCACGCCAAGCGAAGTGAAAACTTCTTTACAGGCAGGTTCAGCGTCTTTCGCATCAGGAATGCCGTACACAAGCAAGTAAGTCTTTCGCATGTATAGTTCTTGTTGTAGGAATTGTTGTTCATTGGCCGCCTTCAAATTTGTAATTTCCGCACGAAGTTCGTCAACTTCTGCTTTATTGGACTGAATTTTCGCCGAGTTGAAATTCACTGTCTCTAGAACGTCATTTAAATTCTTTCTTAGTTCAGATATTTCTGTTTTTATTTCATCCGTTATGAGCGTAGTCTGTGCTTTCAGCGAACTGGTGATAACTATCCTCATAGCTTCGTCGCACATGGTTTCGGTCTCAAACATGGCGGGCGTCGGATTTTCTGATATATCTTCCGGCTGGTTTTCTCCTGTTGTCAGGAATGGAGTTAAATCTTTCTGTATATGTGTTGACGGTAATTTGCTTGTAGCCTTATTTTTATTTGTTTTGCGTAGATTTGGCATATTTTCCAAGATTGCTATGGATTGAGCGGAGCGGGTGTGAAACTGATCTGCTACTTGATAAATATCACTTGAGGAAAGGATTGTGTTCCAATCAAAAGAACTAAGTTCATCGGAAAGGGATTCAATATCAGTTAAGTTATAGTCATAAATTTTCCGTTTAAAAGAAAGTATTTTTGTAACGTTTTCTTTTAACGTAACAAACACAGGACAGTGATCACTACATACAGGATCAAGTACACCGGATTCTAGTACAGAGGCAACATGTGAAACAAAAATAAGATCAATCAAAGTACTAGAATGGGGAGTAATCCTTGTAGGATCGGTAATGATTTGAGATAATCCATTTATCAACTTTAGTTGGTCAACTCTGCTTGAATGTGTGTTAAGAAGATCTTCATTAAAGTCTCCAGTTATAATCGTAATCATTCCTAAGACAGTAGCGTTATTTATAGATTCTTCTATTAAGTCCAAATAATCATTGCTTTTGTCTGCCCGATAAAAAGTTCCAATGAGATAACTTCGTTTTTTACATCTTGTTTTAACCCAAAATGCTTCAAGCCCATGCATGTCTAGGGTAGGCATGGATTCAAATGATAAATGTTTTTTAATATATATCGCTACACCCCCATTTTTAATATATATCGCTACACCCCCACCTTTGCTTTGTCTGTCTTTTCTTAATGGTAAGTGAAATCCGGGAATGTTTACATCTGTGTTGTTAATACCGTTATGTAACCATGTTTCTGTTACACAAATAATATCATATGATTCCAATTCGGCCTAGAGTAGGTCTAAGTTATCTCTTATGCTCCGTACATTTATATGAACTACTTTCAAGTTAACGTTTTGAAATGGTCCTGGATTTGGATGAACATCGCCACAAATCAAAAGTAAAAGATCAATAATCAGGGAAATCTGTTTGCTATAAAGACATAATACTAAGAGTGGGAAACACTGTTATCTAAACTTAACGGCAGATTCGTTATGGATTATACATACAAATGAACCCACCGCTTGTCTACATTGCATTAAATCAATCATTTTCTAGAAAAGTGATGTCTAATTTTTGTTGGGTGGGTTCGCGCAAAATGTTACAATGACAGGAAACAAAGCATGAAATATATACAAGGTACACATGTAACCAGTTACCTGGCGAAAGACACAGCATTGAAACTTTTTTCAGACAATCAATAATGTAGTTTTTTGAGTTTATAGACAGACATTGACAAATGGTTTCAACAAAATATAAAGCAAGAATAGAAAGAAAAAGGAAAAGGATTCTACAGAATGAGGTTCTCATTTGTAGAGAAAATGAACAAAAACAATATCTCTCATGGATATGATAAAACACCTACGATACGCAGCTTATGTCAATAGGATGATATGCCAAATAATATATCAAAGAAGAGCACGGTCAGTTGTAATAGAACTTATGAAAATTCCCATACAAAACTATCAAATATCAAGTTACCACACGTAAGCAATTACGTTTTGTTGATACCCTCTGGTGCATCCTGGGACACATTCATATATGTAAGTTAATTAATTAAAAAAAAACTGCAGATATTTAAGATACTAGTTTTTATTGTTGATCTGGTACTCAGTGAACATTTCATGAGCATTTCATGAGCATTTACAAGAATTACAACCTCCCTATACAGATTAGTAAGTTCTCAGTGGTCCAGGTGTGTAGAAATGGGAGTCACGTGACACCTAAAACCCGGTTACTGGTGTGATTTTCGTGGCGAGTGTGCTTTGCACGAGACAGACACGAATGTCATGCTGCTTCTAGCTTAGTGCGCATGTTTGAAGCGGGTATCTTGCAGGATTTCTATTGTTAGACACAGTTTCAAGTGAAGAGGAGAACATGAATGAGAGATTGAATAATATGGAAGGGGATCTGTGCCAAAATTCAAGACATGTAAACTTGTAACATGTCAAATGTAACATGTCGTTCTCAACCATACAAGTCTCGAAAAGACAAGTCCAACCATGCAAAACTAACATTTTAATTATGTCAAACGTAACTTCGCATTCTCAACTTTACAAAGTTGAAAGGTAATTCTAGAAATCGTCAAAGTCGAAAAGTCAACTTGTCATTTTTAATTATTAAATTTAAACAATATGCACATTTTGTAATGTTACAAGTTACGTTTGACAAATGAAAAATGGAAAATGCAGAGTTGTAAAGTCAGCCTTGCAAAAGGAACTTTGACATTTCGAGACTGACATGACTTGCATAGTTACGATAGCAATGTTTCGAAATACATCTCTACATGATTTCGCTATGACCATATTTGGAAGTTTCCCGAACAATGCCGATGTTTACCGAGAACGAGAGGTATTTGCAAACAACGAGACCTCCCCTAGCTCCATACAGCGATGTGTTCCAATGGCTATGCTTGATTCGTTTTGGCGGCGTATACACCGGTCACATGTCCGGCGTACGCCGTTCCTCTACTAGGCTCAGTTGAAACAAGTGTATCGGCGTACAGACAGGAAGACGTCATCATCCCTCAAACTAGCTTAAAAAAACATATCATTTATATTATATAACTATTTTTTTTTAATTATTTCAAAACATTGATTTATATATTATTAGCGTGTAATGCAATGTTTTAAATAAGCAGTGACATTTAAAAATAAATCAGTCAACTATTTAATTGTACAACGCAACTTCATAAACAAAAGGGTTATTGAATGTCGCAAGGGTAACATTTGTCCGCCATTACATGCCGCCTTCGCCGGTCATTTCCAACCGGCGCATTCGGAGTACGCCTAAGGCGTACACCGGGTTCCAATCAAGTGATTTGCCGGTTGCGCCGCTTCCGGCGGCGTACGCCGGGTAGTGCGCCGGGTCCCGAATCAAGCATAGCCATTAAGGGAGCTGGCCTCAGTCCACAATTAATTTCCAGTGCATTTATCATTAGTGACATGGGTCGCTGCAAAGCTACCTGACATTGCGGGACTGGGGGACTTGTTTTGAAATGAAAATACATACTCTCGACACTACAAAATCGCAGACTAAACATGGTGTTGACCAGGCCGATTTTGAAATATGAATGAAAAATGTAAATAAACACTGGCATGCCAGAGAAAACACATGAAACTGCCCAAAATATGCACAATCTATGACCCTCACCAATCCAAAAATATTCACTCCAAATTTTTAAAAGAATTACAGCTGAAAGGACCAAATCTTACCTCTCCATGAAATCCGGAAACACATGTCTCCAATGTAAACAAATCTAGAAAAAACATATCCCACAACACCCTATCATTTCATCATTTCCTCCTCGCCCACAACCAGTTCCGGGTCAAATTAACTGTGACCTGAGGCCTATAAGACCTCAATATGTGCTTAGATTTGGTTGAAATTTACCCACATAGTACATCAATGTATTAGGATTCACCATTCCAAATACAAAATCACTCACTTCACTAACAGCCAAATGACAGCCATTCTGCAATACGTACCCTATGACCAATTTGGCTTCAGCAAAAGCCGGCCGTCCAAGATTTCGCACATGCGCAATTCATCACAGCAGTGTCTCCTGTAGGAATTAAGAAACAAAGTAAAGTTTTTATAAATAGTGGATTATCAATCTACTACAGCACACAAGTTTCATAGAAATAAACATTAAATTTGATAATTGAGTAAAAAAAATTCAAAACTAGTCAATTTTATACCAAAAATATTGATTTAATACAAAATTACCAAAAATCTTAGATTCTCAACCTGCAAAATTTCTATTTGTGATAAAGATGCCTTTTCAGGGATTCTAATGAGCTATTACACCAAGGCACCTGTTCACTGGGTATCTCTTAACGAGGCCCTAAATTGTCCCTCCTCACAGGACAGTATACAAACAAACAACATGGCAAGGGAGGAGATACTCTGTTATGGCAGGCAGGGGTCAGATTTGACAGACATAGGGGGTGTTTTCAAATCATTACCTACCCCTGGGACTCCAATAACTATAAAAGAGAGGTGGAAAACTTGAGTGATCATTCCCTTCCATGACTAACCACCATGAAAGGCGATAAGCGAAGAAAAGCATCCCAGATGAAGAAAGGCCATCCACAGTTAAAGAAGAGTCAAGATTCTAACTCAGAAGAACCCATGCTACCTCCAAGCGACCCGGTAGAACGGCAGTACACTAGACTTAGTCCAGAAGAATCTGAAATGGTCAGCACATCCACTATGGGAGGCGCCAGTCTATCAGCGGCAAACATTGACAGCAAAGTCTCATCCATTTGCCTGTTGCGTCCAAGGTCTGGTAATCACCCAGAAGGGCAAGGAACATCCAGGCAGAGTGAACTTGAGGGCAACAGAGTCATAGATGTCACCAAGATGACTGAGGCGGTCAATTCTGCCCTAGAAATGCACCACATATCATCACCCGACTGCCGAGTTCCGCAACTAGTTGTGCACCGAGAGAGAAAATGGGGTCTCGCCTGGAAGATTACACTGAAATGCACTGAGTGTCATCTCATATCACCAGAAATGAAGATGTATAAGGAGGTTGAGACAAACCAACCTGGTCCAAATGCAGCAGCGCAGAATGTCGGCCTTGCCGTAGGGTTGCAAGACACACCAATAGGGAACAGCAGAGCCAGACTCCTGATGGCTAACATGGACATCCCTCCTCCCTGTCACAGTGCCATGCAGAGAACATCTAATAAGGTCTCCAAAGCAGTGACACAGCTCAACACTCAAGACATGGCAGAGAAAGTGAAGATTGTGCAAAATATCAGTGAAAAGATGGGCAACAATCCTAATGAAATGAACATTGCCATGGACGGTCGGTACAATTCAACTACAATTACGAGTCGGAAGAAGCCGGGGCAGAATGCGTCACAAGCTATTGGTTTAGCCTGCGAAACCATGACAGAAAAAAAGTATATAGTGGCTGCAAGTTTCCAAAACAAGCTATGTTGGACAGGGGCCTGGTTACGAGGCAAGGGAATAGAAGTTAGATGTCCGGACGGCCATCCAGAGTGCACTGCCAACATCTCAGCATTCGCTCCACTCTCTGAGCTGAACATGGGGACAGATATCGGCAATCAACTTACAAGACAGGGGATTCTCATCAGGTATGCTACAACTGATGGAGATGCAAGATCTGCAGAGGGCTTAAACAAGGCCATGAGAGTCCTAGATCCCATGTGGAAGGTTCAGAGACAAGCAGACCCCACCCATCTAGCCCAGGGACAATTCCGACAATGTTATAAGGCGCAGTTCAGTGCTGACATGTTTCCAGGGGCCACTACAAGGGATCAGAAGATGGCTGCAAAGAGGACGTTAAGTCAGGACGTAAAAGCTCGATGCAGTCTTGTACTCAAAGAGATAATGAAACAACATGCTGGAGATATGCGGTCGCTCTCAAATATCTTACCTAGGGTGCTTGAGACGACACTGAAGTGTTATGATGGGGACTGCTCGCAATGTGGCCGTCACTCGGTGGTGTGTGGAGGTGGGGTCACTAACAGTTGGTGGCAGCGCTCCATGTTCCTAGCCTGCAATGGAATTGAACAATTAAACATGAATGACAGTGACAGACATCTTCTCCTTGAAATTCTTAAGATGAAACTTAGTGTACATGTTGTTGAGAGTATGAAACTGTATACAAACACTCAGAAGTGTGAGGCTTCTAATAGATCATTAAGTGTGTCTGTGCCAAAAAATGTGAATTTTCCTAGAAATATGACTGGTCGCGCTTCATCGGCCATCCATAGACTTAACAATAACCAGGGATCATCAACAATAGCTAAATGTGAGGCTACGGGTGTCCAACTCTCTCCACGGTGTTTGCGTACACTGACCAAGATGGACAAGGACCAAGAGTATCAGAAGCGATATCAAAAGGACCCATCCAATGTTAAAAGAAAGTTGATAAAGCATGGCAGGGACATTGTTAAACATTGTGAAACTCGGAAAAACAACGGGGAAAAGTCTGACTATCAGAAAGGACAGCTAGATCCGAAACCGTCTCACAGCCGAGATCATCCCTACTCCCGATGAGTCTAAACAATATTGTAAATATCCATTAATATATTGTATAATTTGCATATCATAATACATTTAATGACATTTCTTTGAGAAAAGCAAACATTGATGTTGTAAAAAAGCAAAATAATTCATGTGAATGATTGTATTTCCTGAATGAAATTCAATAAAATAATATATATCATGCTATTTTTTTATATTATTCATTGGTTGTGACATATCATTGGAAGGAATCAAAGAGTAGTGAAGTATAAGTAATGAACTGCTTACAAAAGATTGAAGTGATTTTCTTAACACTTGTTTTGCAATAGACAAGGTGGGTAGGGGCCATGAGTGGAGCAGTTATTGCGGTTGACACACCGCACCCTCTCGGCATTTATGACGGCGGCCTCTGCGGACAGGTGTTGTGGTTTCACACACAACTGATTGTGGCATAGGTGACTTACATGGAGACCAGCAAGGTTGTCAGACCTGCTATCTACCATGTAAGCCAGCCTATGAGCATGAATTGTGTGCCATCCTGTCACTGGGTGCTTATATTTTAAAACACCATAGCCATCTTTACTTAAACCCCTTGTCCAAAAAATGCACTGCCCATGTGGCATGGAAAATTGAGCAATTTTTTCAGAGTATTTGAGATAAAACTCCTCCATGATGTGAAAAAACTGAGTAACAATACACTTTGAGAGTATTCCAGTGCTAACTCTGGTATGAAAGGGCATCTAACCAGCAAAATTAAAATATTCACAAATTTTAGAGTGAAAATGCAATAAAACATCCAAAATATAAAAAATTATGTGATTCAAATTAAAATAAAGTGCATTTCCTAGTAATTTCAAGTGTAATAGACTTACATCCACAATTTTGGCAATGTAGTTCCATTAGTTTTTGAGTTATTGCAAAAATAGAATTTACATACCAGTTCTATATCAGGCCTCAGTCCACAATTAATTTCCAGTGCATTTATCATTAGTGACATGGGTCGCTGCAAAGCTACCTGACATTGCGGGACTGGGGGACTTGTTTTGAAATGAAAATACATACTCTCGACACTACAAAATCGCAGACTAAACATGGTGTTGACCAGGCCGATTTTGAAATATGAATGAAAAATGTAAATAAACACTGGCATGCCAGAGAAAACACATGAAACTGCCCAAAATATGCACAATCTATGACCCTCACCAATCCAAAAATATTCACTCCAAATTTTTAAAAGAATTACAGCTGAAAGGACCAAATCTTACCTCTCCATGAAATCCGGAAACACATGTCTCCAATGTAAACAAATCTAGAAAAAACATATCCCACAACACCCTATCATTTCATCATTTCCTCCTCGCCCACAACCAGTTCCGGGTCAAATTAACTGTGACCTGAGGCCTATAAGACCTCAATATGTGCTTAGATTTGGTTGAAATTTACCCACATAGTACATCAATGTATTAGGATTCACCATTCCAAATACAAAATCACTCACTTCACTAACAGCCAAATGACAGCCATTCTGCAATACGTACCCTATGACCAATTTGGCTTCAGCAAAAGCCGGCCGTCCAAGATTTCGCACATGCGCAATTCATCACAGCAGTGTCTCCTGTAGGAATTAAGAAACAAAGTAAAGTTTTTATAAATAGTGGATTATCAATCTACTACAGCACACAAGTTTCATAGAAATAAACATTAAATTTGATAATTGAGTAAAAAAAATTCAAAACTAGTCAATTTTATACCAAAAATATTGATTTAATACAAAATTACCAAAAATCTTAGATTCTCAACCTGCAAAATTTCTATTTGTGATAAAGATGCCTTTTCAGGGATTCTAATGAGCTATTACACCAAGGCACCTGTTCACTGGGTATCTCTTAACGAGGCCCTAAATTGTCCCTCCTCACAGGACAGTATACAAACAAACAACATGGCAAGGGAGGAGATACTCTGTTATGGCAGGCAGGGGTCAGATTTGACAGACATAGGGGGTGTTTTCAAATCATTACCTACCCCTGGGACTCCAATAACTATAAAAGAGAGGTGGAAAACTTGAGTGATCATTCCCTTCCATGACTAACCACCATGAAAGGCGATAAGCGAAGAAAAGCATCCCAGATGAAGAAAGGCCATCCACAGTTAAAGAAGAGTCAAGATTCTAACTCAGAAGAACCCATGCTACCTCCAAGCGACCCGGTAGAACGGCAGTACACTAGACTTAGTCCAGAAGAATCTGAAATGGTCAGCACATCCACTATGGGAGGCGCCAGTCTATCAGCGGCAAACATTGACGGCAAAGTCTCATCCATTTGCCTGTTGCGTCCAAGGTCTGGTAATCACCCAGAAGGGCAAGGAACATCCAGGCAGAGTGAACTTGAGGGCAACAGAGTCATAGATGTCACCAAGATGACTGAGGCGGTCAATTCTGCCCTAGAAATGCACCACATATCATCACCCGACTGCCGAGTTCCGCAACTAGTTGTGCACCGAGAGAGAAAATGGGGTCTCGCCTGGAAGATTACACTGAAATGCACTGAGTGTCATCTCATATCACCAGAAATGAAGATGTATAAGGAGGTTGAGACAAACCAACCTGGTCCAAATGCAGCAGCGCAGAATGTCGGCCTTGCCGTAGGGTTGCAAGACACACCAATAGGGAACAGCAGAGCCAGACTCCTGATGGCTAACATGGACATCCCTCCTCCCTGTCACAGTGCCATGCAGAGAACATCTAATAAGGTCTCCAAAGCAGTGACACAGCTCAACACTCAAGACATGGCAGAGAAAGTGAAGATTGTGCAAAATATCAGTGAAAAGATGGGCAACAATCCTAATGAAATGAACATTGCCATGGACGGTCGGTACAATTCAACTACAATTACGAGTCGGAAGAAGCCGGGGCAGAATGCGTCACAAGCTATTGGTTTAGCCTGCGAAACCATGACAGAAAAAAAGTATATAGTGGCTGCAAGTTTCCAAAACAAGCTATGTTGGACAGGGGCCTGGTTACGAGGCAAGGGAATAGAAGTTAGATGTCCGGACGGCCATCCAGAGTGCACTGCCAACATCTCAGCATTCGCTCCACTCTCTGAGCTGAACATGGGGACAGATATCGGCAATCAACTTACAAGACAGGGGATTCTCATCAGGTATGCTACAACTGATGGAGATGCAAGATCTGCAGAGGGCTTAAACAAGGCCATGAGAGTCCTAGATCCCATGTGGAAGGTTCAGAGACAAGCAGACCCCACCCATCTAGCCCAGGGACAATTCCGACAATGTTATAAGGCGCAGTTCAGTGCTGACATGTTTCCAGGGGCCACTACAAGGGATCAGAAGATGGCTGCAAAGAGGACGTTAAGTCAGGACGTAAAAGCTCGATGCAGTCTTGTACTCAAAGAGATAATGAAACAACATGCTGGAGATATGCGGTCGCTCTCAAATATCTTACCTAGGGTGCTTGAGACGACACTGAAGTGTTATGATGGGGACTGCTCGCAATGTGGCCGTCACTCGGTGGTGTGTGGAGGTGGGGTCACTAACAGTTGGTGGCAGCGCTCCATGTTCCTAGCCTGCAATGGAATTGAACAATTAAACATGAATGACAGTGACAGACATCTTCTCCTTGAAATTCTTAAGATGAAACTTAGTGTACATGTTGTTGAGAGCATGAAACTGTATACAAACACTCAGAAGTGTGAGGCTTCTAATAGATCATTAAGTGTGTCTGTGCCAAAAAATGTGAATTTTCCTAGAAATATGACTGGTCGCGCTTCATCGGCCATCCATAGACTTAACAATAACCAGGGATCATCAACAATAGCTAAATGTGAGGCTACGGGTGTCCAACTCTCTCCACGGTGTTTGCGTACACTGACCAAGATGGACAAGGACCAAGAGTATCAGAAGCGATATCAAAAGGACCCATCCAATGTTAAAAGAAAGTTGATAAAGCATGGCAGGGACATTGTTAAACATTGTGAAACTCGGAAAAACAACGGGGAAAAGTCTGACTATCAGAAAGGACAGCTAGATCCGAAACCGTCTCACAGCCGAGATCATCCCTACTCCCGATGAGTCTAAACAATATTGTAAATATCCATTAATATATTGTATAATTTGCATATCATAATACATTTAATGACATTTCTTTGAGAAAAGCAAACATTGATGTTGTAAAAAAGCAAAATAATTCATGTGAATGATTGTATTTCCTGAATGAAATTCAATAAAATAATATATATCATGCTATTTTTTTATATTATTCATTGGTTGTGACATATCATTGGAAGGAATCAAAGAGTAGTGAAGTATAAGTAATGAACTGCTTACAAAAGATTGAAGTGATTTTCTTAACACTTGTTTTGCAATAGACAAGGTGGGTAGGGGCCATGAGTGGAGCAGTTATTGCGGTTGACACACCGCACCCTCTCGGCATTTATGACGGCGGCCTCTGCGGACAGGTGTTGTGGTTTCACACACAACTGATTGTGGCATAGGTGACTTACATGGAGACCAGCAAGGTTGTCAGACCTGCTATCTACCATGTAAGCCAGCCTATGAGCATGAATTGTGTGCCATCCTGTCACTGGGTGCTTATATTTTAAAACACCATAGCCATCTTTACTTAAACCCCTTGTCCAAAAAATGCACTGCCCATGTGGCATGGAAAATTGAGCAATTTTTTCAGAGTATTTGAGATAAAACTCCTCCATGATGTGAAAAAACTGAGTAACAATACACTTTGAGAGTATTCCAGTGCTAACTCTGGTATGAAAGGGCATCTAACCAGCAAAATTAAAATATTCACAAATTTTAGAGTGAAAATGCAATAAAACATCCAAAATATAAAAAATTATGTGATTCAAATTAAAATAAAGTGCATTTCCTAGTAATTTCAAGTGTAATAGACTTACATCCACAATTTTGGCAATGTAGTTCCATTAGTTTTTGAGTTATTGCAAAAATAGAATTTACATACCAGTTCTATATCAGGCCTCAGTCCACAATTAATTTCCAGTGCATTTATCATTAGTGACATGGGTCGCTGCAAAGCTACCTGACATTGCGGGACTGGGGGACTTGTTTTGAAATGAAAATACATACTCTCGACACTACAAAATCGCAGACTAAACATGGTGTTGACCAGGCCGATTTTGAAATATGAATGAAAAATGTAAATAAACACTGGCATGCCAGAGAAAACACATGAAACTGCCCAAAATATGCACAATCTATGACCCTCACCAATCCAAAAATATTCACTCCAAATTTTTAAAAGAATTACAGCTGAAAGGACCAAATCTTACCTCTCCATGAAATCCGGAAACACATGTCTCCAATGTAAACAAATCTAGAAAAAACATATCCCACAACACCCTATCATTTCATCATTTCCTCCTCGCCCACAACCAGTTCCGGGTCAAATTAACTGTGACCTGAGGCCTATAAGACCTCAATATGTGCTTAGATTTGGTTGAAATTTACCCACATAGTACATCAATGTATTAGGATTCACCATTCCAAATACAAAATCACTCACTTCACTAACAGCCAAATGACAGCCATTCTGCAATACGTACCCTATGACCAATTTGGCTTCAGCAAAAGCCGGCCGTCCAAGATTTCGCACATGCGCAATTCATCACAGCAGTGTCTCCTGTAGGAATTAAGAAACAAAGTAAAGTTTTTATAAATAGTGGATTATCAATCTACTACAGCACACAAGTTTCATAGAAATAAACATTAAATTTGATAATTGAGTAAAAAAAATTCAAAACTAGTCAATTTTATACCAAAAATATTGATTTAATACAAAATTACCAAAAATCTTAGATTCTCAACCTGCAAAATTTCTATTTGTGATAAAGATGCCTTTTCAGGGATTCTAATGAGCTATTACACCAAGGCACCTGTTCACTGGGTATCTCTTAACGAGGCCCTAAATTGTCCCTCCTCACAGGACAGTATACAAACAAACAACATGGCAAGGGAGGAGATACTCTGTTATGGCAGGCAGGGGTCAGATTTGACAGACATAGGGGGTGTTTTCAAATCATTACCTACCCCTGGGACTCCAATAACTATAAAAGAGAGGTGGAAAACTTGAGTGATCATTCCCTTCCATGACTAACCACCATGAAAGGCGATAAGCGAAGAAAAGCATCCCAGATGAAGAAAGGCCATCCACAGTTAAAGAAGAGTCAAGATTCTAACTCAGAAGAACCCATGCTACCTCCAAGCGACCCGGTAGAACGGCAGTACACTAGACTTAGTCCAGAAGAATCTGAAATGGTCAGCACATCCACTATGGGAGGCGCCAGTCTATCAGCGGCAAACATTGACGGCAAAGTCTCATCCATTTGCCTGTTGCGTCCAAGGTCTGGTAATCACCCAGAAGGGCAAGGAACATCCAGGCAGAGTGAACTTGAGGGCAACAGAGTCATAGATGTCACCAAGATGACTGAGGCGGTCAATTCTGCCCTAGAAATGCACCACATATCATCACCCGACTGCCGAGTTCCGCAACTAGTTGTGCACCGAGAGAGAAAATGGGGTCTCGCCTGGAAGATTACACTGAAATGCACTGAGTGTCATCTCATATCACCAGAAATGAAGATGTATAAGGAGGTTGAGACAAACCAACCTGGTCCAAATGCAGCAGCGCAGAATGTCGGCCTTGCCGTAGGGTTGCAAGACACACCAATAGGGAACAGCAGAGCCAGACTCCTGATGGCTAACATGGACATCCCTCCTCCCTGTCACAGTGCCATGCAGAGAACATCTAATAAGGTCTCCAAAGCAGTGACACAGCTCAACACTCAAGACATGGCAGAGAAAGTGAAGATTGTGCAAAATATCAGTGAAAAGATGGGCAACAATCCTAATGAAATGAACATTGCCATGGACGGTCGGTACAATTCAACTACAATTACGAGTCGGAAGAAGCCGGGGCAGAATGCGTCACAAGCTATTGGTTTAGCCTGCGAAACCATGACAGAAAAAAAGTATATAGTGGCTGCAAGTTTCCAAAACAAGCTATGTTGGACAGGGGCCTGGTTACGAGGCAAGGGAATAGAAGTTAGATGTCCGGACGGCCATCCAGAGTGCACTGCCAACATCTCAGCATTCGCTCCACTCTCTGAGCTGAACATGGGGACAGATATCGGCAATCAACTTACAAGACAGGGGATTCTCATCAGGTATGCTACAACTGATGGAGATGCAAGATCTGCAGAGGGCTTAAACAAGGCCATGAGAGTCCTAGATCCCATGTGGAAGGTTCAGAGACAAGCAGACCCCACCCATCTAGCCCAGGGACAATTCCGACAATGTTATAAGGCGCAGTTCAGTGCTGACATGTTTCCAGGGGCCACTACAAGGGATCAGAAGATGGCTGCAAAGAGGACGTTAAGTCAGGACGTAAAAGCTCGATGCAGTCTTGTACTCAAAGAGATAATGAAACAACATGCTGGAGATATGCGGTCGCTCTCAAATATCTTACCTAGGGTGCTTGAGACGACACTGAAGTGTTATGATGGGGACTGCTCGCAATGTGGCCGTCACTCGGTGGTGTGTGGAGGTGGGGTCACTAACAGTTGGTGGCAGCGCTCCATGTTCCTAGCCTGCAATGGAATTGAACAATTAAACATGAATGACAGTGACAGACATCTTCTCCTTGAAATTCTTAAGATGAAACTTAGTGTACATGTTGTTGAGAGCATGAAACTGTATACAAACACTCAGAAGTGTGAGGCTTCTAATAGATCATTAAGTGTGTCTGTGCCAAAAAATGTGAATTTTCCTAGAAATATGACTGGTCGCGCTTCATCGGCCATCCATAGACTTAACAATAACCAGGGATCATCAACAATAGCTAAATGTGAGGCTACGGGTGTCCAACTCTCTCCACGGTGTTTGCGTACACTGACCAAGATGGACAAGGACCAAGAGTATCAGAAGCGATATCAAAAGGACCCATCCAATGTTAAAAGAAAGTTGATAAAGCATGGCAGGGACATTGTTAAACATTGTGAAACTCGGAAAAACAACGGGGAAAAGTCTGACTATCAGAAAGGACAGCTAGATCCGAAACCGTCTCACAGCCGAGATCATCCCTACTCCCGATGAGTCTAAACAATATTGTAAATATCCATTAATATATTGTATAATTTGCATATCATAATACATTTAATGACATTTCTTTGAGAAAAGCAAACATTGATGTTGTAAAAAAGCAAAATAATTCATGTGAATGATTGTATTTCCTGAATGAAATTCAATAAAATAATATATATCATGCTATTTTTTTATATTATTCATTGGTTGTGACATATCATTGGAAGGAATCAAAGAGTAGTGAAGTATAAGTAATGAACTGCTTACAAAAGATTGAAGTGATTTTCTTAACACTTGTTTTGCAATAGACAAGGTGGGTAGGGGCCATGAGTGGAGCAGTTATTGCGGTTGACACACCGCACCCTCTCGGCATTTATGACGGCGGCCTCTGCGGACAGGTGTTGTGGTTTCACACACAACTGATTGTGGCATAGGTGACTTACATGGAGACCAGCAAGGTTGTCAGACCTGCTATCTACCATGTAAGCCAGCCTATGAGCATGAATTGTGTGCCATCCTGTCACTGGGTGCTTATATTTTAAAACACCATAGCCATCTTTACTTAAACCCCTTGTCCAAAAAATGCACTGCCCATGTGGCATGGAAAATTGAGCAATTTTTTCAGAGTATTTGAGATAAAACTCCTCCATGATGTGAAAAAACTGAGTAACAATACACTTTGAGAGTATTCCAGTGCTAACTCTGGTATGAAAGGGCATCTAACCAGCAAAATTAAAATATTCACAAATTTTAGAGTGAAAATGCAATAAAACATCCAAAATATAAAAAATTATGTGATTCAAATTAAAATAAAGTGCATTTCCTAGTAATTTCAAGTGTAATAGACTTACATCCACAATTTTGGCAATGTAGTTCCATTAGTTTTTGAGTTATTGCAAAAATAGAATTTACATACCAGTTCTATATCATGATATGGCCTCAGTCCACAATTAATTTCCAGTGCATTTATCATTAGTGACATGGGTCGCTGCAAAGCTACCTGACATTGCGGGACTGGGGGACTTGTTTTGAAATGAAAATACATACTCTCGACACTACAAAATCGCAGACTAAACATGGTGTTGACCAGGCCGATTTTGAAATATGAATGAAAAATGTAAATAAACACTGGCATGCCAGAGAAAACACATGAAACTGCCCAAAATATGCACAATCTATGACCCTCACCAATCCAAAAATATTCACTCCAAATTTTTAAAAGAATTACTGCTGAAAGGACCAAATCTTACCTCTCCATGAAATCCGGAAACACATGTCTCCAATGTAAACAAATCTAGAAAAAACATATCCCACAACACCCTATCATTTCATCATTTCCTCCTCGCCCACAACCAGTTCCGGGTCAAATTAACTGTGACCTGAGGCCTATAAGACCTCAATATGTGCTTAGATTTGGTTGAAATTTACCCACATAGTACATCAATGTATTAGGATTCACCATTCCAAATACAAAATCACTCACTTCACTAACAGCCAAATGACAGCCATTCTGCAATACGTACCCTATGACCAATTTGGCTTCAGCAAAAGCCGGCCGTCCAAGATTTCGCACATGCGCAATTCATCACAGCAGTGTCTCCTGTAGGAATTAAGAAACAAAGTAAAGTTTTTATAAATAGTGGATTATCAATCTACTACAGCACACAAGTTTCATAGAAATAAACATTAAATTTGATAATTGAGTAAAAAAAATTCAAAACTAGTCAATTTTATACCAAAAATATTGATTTAATACAAAATTACCAAAAATCTTAGATTCTCAACCTGCAAAATTTCTATTTGTGATAAAGATGCCTTTTCAGGGATTCTAATGAGCTATTACACCAAGGCACCTGTTCACTGGGTATCTCTTAACGAGGCCCTAAATTGTCCCTCCTCACAGGACAGTATACAAACAAACAACATGGCAAGGGAGGAGATACTCTGTTATGGCAGGCAGGGGTCAGATTTGACAGACATAGGGGGTGTTTTCAAATCATTACCTACCCCTGGGACTCCAATAACTATAAAAGAGAGGTGGAAAACTTGAGTGATCATTCCCTTCCATGACTAACCACCATGAAAGGCGATAAGCGAAGAAAAGCATCCCAGATGAAGAAAGGCCATCCACAGTTAAAGAAGAGTCAAGATTCTAACTCAGAAGAACCCATGCTACCTCCAAGCGACCCGGTAGAACGGCAGTACACTAGACTTAGTCCAGAAGAATCTGAAATGGTCAGCACATCCACTATGGGAGGCGCCAGTCTATCAGCGGCAAACATTGACGGCAAAGTCTCATCCATTTGCCTGTTGCGTCCAAGGTCTGGTAATCACCCAGAAGGGCAAGGAACATCCAGGCAGAGTGAACTTGAGGGCAACAGAGTCATAGATGTCACCAAGATGACTGAGGCGGTCAATTCTGCCCTAGAAATGCACCACATATCATCACCCGACTGCCGAGTTCCGCAACTAGTTGTGCACCGAGAGAGAAAATTGGGTCTCGCCTGGAAGATTACACTGAAATGCACTGAGTGTCATCTCATATCACCAGAAATGAAGATGTATAAGGAGGTTGAGACAAACCAACCTGGTCCAAATGCAGCAGCGCAGAATGTCGGCCTTGCCGTAGGGTTGCAAGACACACCAATAGGGAACAGCAGAGCCAGACTCCTGATGGCTAACATGGACATCCCTCCTCCCTGTCACAGTGCCATGCAGAGAACATCTAATAAGGTCTCCAAAGCAGTGACACAGCTCAACACTCAAGACATGGCAGAGAAAGTGAAGATTGTGCAAAATATCAGTGAAAAGATGGGCAACAATCCTAATGAAATGAACATTGCCATGGACGGTCGGTACAATTCAACTACAATTACGAGTCGGAAGAAGCCGGGGCAGAATGCGTCACAAGCTATTGGTTTAGCCTGCGAAACCATGACAGAAAAAAAGTATATAGTGGCTGCAAGTTTCCAAAACAAGCTATGTTGGACAGGGGCCTGGTTACGAGGCAAGGGAATAGAAGTTAGATGTCCGGACGGCCATCCAGAGTGCACTGCCAACATCTCAGCATTCGCTCCACTCTCTGAGCTGAACATGGGGACAGATATCGGCAATCAACTTACAAGACAGGGGATTCTCATCAGGTATGCTACAACTGATGGAGATGCAAGATCTGCAGAGGGCTTAAACAAGGCCATGAGAGTCCTAGATCCCATGTGGAAGGTTCAGAGACAAGCAGACCCCACCCATCTAGCCCAGGGACAATTCCGACAATGTTATAAGGCGCAGTTCAGTGCTGACATGTTTCCAGGGGCCACTACAAGGGATCAGAAGATGGCTGCAAAGAGGACGTTAAGTCAGGACGTAAAAGCTCGATGCAGTCTTGTACTCAAAGAGATAATGAAACAACATGCTGGAGATATGCGGTCGCTCTCAAATATCTTACCTAGGGTGCTTGAGACGACACTGAAGTGTTATGATGGGGACTGCTCGCAATGTGGCCGTCACTCGGTGGTGTGTGGAGGTGGGGTCACTAACAGTTGGTGGCAGCGCTCCATGTTCCTAGCCTGCAATGGAATTGAACAATTAAACATGAATGACAGTGACAGACATCTTCTCCTTGAAATTCTTAAGATGAAACTTAGTGTACATGTTGTTGAGAGCATGAAACTGTATACAAACACTCAGAAGTGTGAGGCTTCTAATAGATCATTAAGTGTGTCTGTGCCAAAAAATGTGAATTTTCCTAGAAATATGACTGGTCGCGCTTCATCGGCCATCCATAGACTTAACAATAACCAGGGATCATCAACAATAGCTAAATGTGAGGCTACGGGTGTCCAACTCTCTCCACGGTGTTTGCGTACACTGACCAAGATGGACAAGGACCAAGAGTATCAGAAGCGATATCAAAAGGACCCATCCAATGTTAAAAGAAAGTTGATAAAGCATGGCAGGGACATTGTTAAACATTGTGAAACTCGGAAAAACAACGGGGAAAAGTCTGACTATCAGAAAGGACAGCTAGATCCGAAACCGTCTCACAGCCGAGATCATCCCTACTCCCGATGAGTCTAAACAATATTGTAAATATCCATTAATATATTGTATAATTTGCATATCATAATACATTTAATGACATTTCTTTGAGAAAAGCAAACATTGATGTTGTAAAAAAGCAAAATAATTCATGTGAATGATTGTATTTCCTGAATGAAATTCAATAAAATAATATATATCATGCTATTTTTTTATATTATTCATTGGTTGTGACATATCATTGGAAGGAATCAAAGAGTAGTGAAGTATAAGTAATGAACTGCTTACAAAAGATTGAAGTGATTTTCTTAACACTTGTTTTGCAATAGACAAGGTGGGTAGGGGCCATGAGTGGAGCAGTTATTGCGGTTGACACACCGCACCCTCTCGGCATTTATGACGGCGGCCTCTGCGGACAGGTGTTGTGGTTTCACACACAACTGATTGTGGCATAGGTGACTTACATGGAGACCAGCAAGGTTGTCAGACCTGCTATCTACCATGTAAGCCAGCCTATGAGCATGAATTGTGTGCCATCCTGTCACTGGGTGCTTATATTTTAAAACACCATAGCCATCTTTACTTAAACCCCTTGTCCAAAAAATGCACTGCCCATGTGGCATGGAAAATTGAGCAATTTTTTCAGAGTATTTGAGATAAAACTCCTCCATGATGTGAAAAAACTGAGTAACAATACACTTTGAGAGTATTCCAGTGCTAACTCTGGTATGAAAGGGCATCTAACCAGCAAAATTAAAATATTCACAAATTTTAGAGTGAAAATGCAATAAAACATCCAAAATATAAAAAATTATGTGATTCAAATTAAAATAAAGTGCATTTCCTAGTAATTTCAAGTGTAATAGACTTACATCCACAATTTTGGCAATGTAGTTCCATTAGTTTTTGAGTTATTGCAAAAATAGAATTTACATACCAGTTCTATATCAGGCCTCAGTCCACAATTAATTTCCAGTGCATTTATCATTAGTGACATGGGTCGCTGCAAAGCTACCTGACATTGCGGGACTGGGGGACTTGTTTTGAAATGAAAATACATACTCTCGACACTACAAAATCGCAGACTAAACATGGTGTTGACCAGGCCGATTTTGAAATATGAATGAAAAATGTAAATAAACACTGGCATGCCAGAGAAAACACATGAAACTGCCCAAAATATGCACAATCTATGACCCTCACCAATCCAAAAATATTCACTCCAAATTTTTAAAAGAATTACAGCTGAAAGGACCAAATCTTACCTCTCCATGAAATCCGGAAACACATGTCTCCAATGTAAACAAATCTAGAAAAAACATATCCCACAACACCCTATCATTTCATCATTTCCTCCTCGCCCACAACCAGTTCCGGGTCAAATTAACTGTGACCTGAGGCCTATAAGACCTCAATATGTGCTTAGATTTGGTTGAAATTTACCCACATAGTACATCAATGTATTAGGATTCACCATTCCAAATACAAAATCACTCACTTCACTAACAGCCAAATGACAGCCATTCTGCAATACGTACCCTATGACCAATTTGGCTTCAGCAAAAGCCGGCCGTCCAAGATTTCGCACATGCGCAATTCATCACAGCAGTGTCTCCTGTAGGAATTAAGAATCAAAGTAAAGTTTTTATAAATAGTGGATTATCAATCTACTACAGCACACAAGTTTCATAGAAATAAACATTAAATTTGATAATTGAGTAAAAAAAATTCAAAACTAGTCAATTTTATACCAAAAATATTGATTTAATACAAAATTACCAAAAATCTTAGATTCTCAACCTGCAAAATTTCTATTTGTGATAAAGATGCCTTTTCAGGGATTCTAATGAGCTATTACACCAAGGCACCTGTTCACTGGGTATCTCTTAACGAGGCCCTAAATTGTCCCTCCTCACAGGACAGTATACAAACAAACAACATGGCAAGGGAGGAGATACTCTGTTATGGCAGGCAGGGGTCAGATTTGACAGACATAGGGGGTGTTTTCAAATCATTACCTACCCCTGGGACTCCAATAACTATAAAAGAGAGGTGGAAAACTTGAGTGATCATTCCCTTCCATGACTAACCACCATGAAAGGCGATAAGCGAAGAAAAGCATCCCAGATGAAGAAAGGCCATCCACAGTTAAAGAAGAGTCAAGATTCTAACTCAGAAGAACCCATGCTACCTCCAAGCGACCCGGTAGAACGGCAGTACACTAGACTTAGTCCAGAAGAATCTGAAATGGTCAGCACATCCACTATGGGAGGCGCCAGTCTATCAGCGGCAAACATTGACGGCAAAGTCTCATCCATTTGCCTGTTGCGTCCAAGGTCTGGTAATCACCCAGAAGGGCAAGGAACATCCAGGCAGAGTGAACTTGAGGGCAACAGAGTCATAGATGTCACCAAGATGACTGAGGCGGTCAATTCTGCCCTAGAAATGCACCACATATCATCACCCGACTGCCGAGTTCCGCAACTAGTTGTGCACCGAGAGAGAAAATGGGGTCTCGCCTGGAAGATTACACTGAAATGCACTGAGTGTCATCTCATATCACCAGAAATGAAGATGTATAAGGAGGTTGAGACAAACCAACCTGGTCCAAATGCAGCAGCGCAGAATGTCGGCCTTGCCGTAGGGTTGCAAGACACACCAATAGGGAACAGCAGAGCCAGACTCCTGATGGCTAACATGGACATCCCTCCTCCCTGTCACAGTGCCATGCAGAGAACATCTAATAAGGTCTCCAAAGCAGTGACACAGCTCAACACTCAAGACATGGCAGAGAAAGTGAAGATTGTGCAAAATATCAGTGAAAAGATGGGCAACAATCCTAATGAAATGAACATTGCCATGGACGGTCGGTACAATTCAACTACAATTACGAGTCGGAAGAAGCCGGGGCAGAATGCGTCACAAGCTATTGGTTTAGCCTGCGAAACCATGACAGAAAAAAAGTATATAGTGGCTGCAAGTTTCCAAAACAAGCTATGTTGGACAGGGGCCTGGTTACGAGGCAAGGGAATAGAAGTTAGATGTCCGGACGGCCATCCAGAGTGCACTGCCAACATCTCAGCATTCGCTCCACTCTCTGAGCTGAACATGGGGACAGATATCGGCAATCAACTTACAAGACAGGGGATTCTCATCAGGTATGCTACAACTGATGGAGATGCAAGATCTGCAGAGGGCTTAAACAAGGCCATGAGAGTCCTAGATCCCATGTGGAAGGTTCAGAGACAAGCAGACCCCACCCATCTAGCCCAGGGACAATTCCGACAATGTTATAAGGCGCAGTTCAGTGCTGACATGTTTCCAGGGGCCACTACAATGGATCAGAAGATGGCTGCAAAGAGGACGTTAAGTCAGGACGTAAAAGCTCGATGCAGTCTTGTACTCAAAGAGATAATGAAACAACATGCTGGAGATATGCGGTCGCTCTCAAATATCTTACCTAGGGTGCTTGAGACGACACTGAAGTGTTATGATGGGGACTGCTCGCAATGTGGCCGTCACTCGGTGGTGTGTGGAGGTGGGGTCACTAACAGTTGGTGGCAGCGCTCCATGTTCCTAGCCTGCAATGGAATTGAACAATTAAACATGAATGACAGTGACAGACATCTTCTCCTTGAAATTCTTAAGATGAAACTTAGTGTACATGTTGTTGAGAGCATGAAACTGTATACAAACACTCAGAAGTGTGAGGCTTCTAATAGATCATTAAGTGTGTCTGTGCCAAAAAATGTGAATTTTCCTAGAAATATGACTGGTCGCGCTTCATCGGCCATCCATAGACTTAACAATAACCAGGGATCATCAACAATAGCTAAATGTGAGGCTACGGGTGTCCAACTCTCTCCACGGTGTTTGCGTACACTGACCAAGATGGACAAGGACCAAGAGTATCAGAAGCGATATCAAAAGGACCCATCCAATGTTAAAAGAAAGTTGATAAAGCATGGCAGGGACATTGTTAAACATTGTGAAACTCGGAAAAACAACGGGGAAAAGTCTGACTATCAGAAAGGACAGCTAGATCCGAAACCGTCTCACAGCCGAGATCATCCCTACTCCCGATGAGTCTAAACAATATTGTAAATATCCATTAATATATTGTATAATTTGCATATCATAATACATTTAATGACATTTCTTTGAGAAAAGCAAACATTGATGTTGTAAAAAAGCAAAATAATTCATGTGAATGATTGTATTTCCTGAATGAAATTCAATAAAATAATATATATCATGCTATTTTTTTATATTATTCATTGGTTGTGACATATCATTGGAAGGAATCAAAGAGTAGTGAAGTATAAGTAATGAACTGCTTACAAAAGATTGAAGTGATTTTCTTAACACTTGTTTTGCAATAGACAAGGTGGGTAGGGGCCATGAGTGGAGCAGTTATTGCGGTTGACACACCGCACCCTCTCGGCATTTATGACGGCGGCCTCTGCGGACAGGTGTTGTGGTTTCACACACAACTGATTGTGGCATAGGTGACTTACATGGAGACCAGCAAGGTTGTCAGACCTGCTATCTACCATGTAAGCCAGCCTATGAGCATGAATTGTGTGCCATCCTGTCACTGGGTGCTTATATTTTAAAACACCATAGCCATCTTTACTTAAACCCCTTGTCCAAAAAATGCACTGCCCATGTGGCATGGAAAATTGAGCAATTTTTTCAGAGTATTTGAGATAAAACTCCTCCATGATGTGAAAAAACTGAGTAACAATACACTTTGAGAGTATTCCAGTGCTAACTCTGGTATGAAAGGGCATCTAACCAGCAAAATTAAAATATTCACAAATTTTAGAGTGAAAATGCAATAAAACATCCAAAATATAAAAAATTATGTGATTCAAATTAAAATAAAGTGCATTTCCTAGTAATTTCAAGTGTAATAGACTTACATCCACAATTTTGGCAATGTAGTTCCATTAGTTTTTGAGTTATTGCAAAAATAGAATTTACATACCAGTTCTATATCAGGCCTCAGTCCACAATTAATTTCCAGTGCATTTATCATTAGTGACATGGGTCGCTGCAAAGCTACCTGACATTGCGGGACTGGGGGACTTGTTTTGAAATGAAAATACATACTCTCGACACTACAAAATCGCAGACTAAACATGGTGTTGACCAGGCCGATTTTGAAATATGAATGAAAAATGTAAATAAACACTGGCATGCCAGAGAAAACACATGAAACTGCCCAAAATATGCACAATCTATGACCCTCACCAATCCAAAAATATTCACTCCAAATTTTTAAAAGAATTACAGCTGAAAGGACCAAATCTTACCTCTCCATGAAATCCGGAAACACATGTCTCCAATGTAAACAAATCTAGAAAAAACATATCCCACAACACCCTATCATTTCATCATTTCCTCCTCGCCCACAACCAGTTCCGGGTCAAATTAACTGTGACCTGAGGCCTATAAGACCTCAATATGTGCTTAGATTTGGTTGAAATTTACCCACATAGTACATCAATGTATTAGGATTCACCATTCCAAATACAAAATCACTCACTTCACTAACAGCCAAATGACAGCCATTCTGCAATACGTACCCTATGACCAATTTGGCTTCAGCAAAAGCCGGCCGTCCAAGATTTCGCACATGCGCAATTCATCACAGCAGTGTCTCCTGTAGGAATTAAGAAACAAAGTAAAGTTTTTATAAATAGTGGATTATCAATCTACTACAGCACACAAGTTTCATAGAAATAAACATTAAATTTGATAATTGAGTAAAAAAAATTCAAAACTAGTCAATTTTATACCAAAAATATTGATTTAATACAAAATTACCAAAAATCTTAGATTCTCAACCTGCAAAATTTCTATTTGTGATAAAGATGCCTTTTCAGGGATTCTAATGAGCTATTACACCAAGGCACCTGTTCACTGGGTATCTCTTAACGAGGCCCTAAATTGTCCCTCCTCACAGGACAGTATACAAACAAACAACATGGCAAGGGAGGAGATACTCTGTTATGGCAGGCAGGGGTCAGATTTGACAGACATAGGGGGTGTTTTCAAATCATTACCTACCCCTGGGACTCCAATAACTATAAAAGAGAGGTGGAAAACTTGAGTGATCATTCCCTTCCATGACTAACCACCATGAAAGGCGATAAGCGAAGAAAAGCATCCCAGATGAAGAAAGGCCATCCACAGTTAAAGAAGAGTCAAGATTCTAACTCAGAAGAACCCATGCTACCTCCAAGCGACCCGGTAGAACGGCAGTACACTAGACTTAGTCCAGAAGAATCTGAAATGGTCAGCACATCCACTATGGGAGGCGCCAGTCTATCAGCGGCAAACATTGACGGCAAAGTCTCATCCATTTGCCTGTTGCGTCCAAGGTCTGGTAATCACCCAGAAGGGCAAGGAACATCCAGGCAGAGTGAACTTGAGGGCAACAGAGTCATAGATGTCACCAAGATGACTGAGGCGGTCAATTCTGCCCTAGAAATGCACCACATATCATCACCCGACTGCCGAGTTCCGCAACTAGTTGTGCACCGAGAGAGAAAATGGGGTCTCGCCTGGAAGATTACACTGAAATGCACTGAGTGTCATCTCATATCACCAGAAATGAAGATGTATAAGGAGGTTGAGACAAACCAACCTGGTCCAAATGCAGCAGCGCAGAATGTCGGCCTTGCCGTAGGGTTGCAAGACACACCAATAGGGAACAGCAGAGCCAGACTCCTGATGGCTAACATGGACATCCCTCCTCCCTGTCACAGTGCCATGCAGAGAACATCTAATAAGGTCTCCAAAGCAGTGACACAGCTCAACACTCAAGACATGGCAGAGAAAGTGAAGATTGTGCAAAATATCAGTGAAAAGATGGGCAACAATCCTAATGAAATGAACATTGCCATGGACGGTCGGTACAATTCAACTACAATTACGAGTCGGAAGAAGCCGGGGCAGAATGCGTCACAAGCTATTGGTTTAGCCTGCGAAACCATGACAGAAAAAAAGTATATAGTGGCTGCAAGTTTCCAAAACAAGCTATGTTGGACAGGGGCCTGGTTACGAGGCAAGGGAATAGAAGTTAGATGTCCGGACGGCCATCCAGAGTGCACTGCCAACATCTCAGCATTCGCTCCACTCTCTGAGCTGAACATGGGGACAGATATCGGCAATCAACTTACAAGACAGGGGATTCTCATCAGGTATGCTACAACTGATGGAGATGCAAGATCTGCAGAGGGCTTAAACAAGGCCATGAGAGTCCTAGATCCCATGTGGAAGGTTCAGAGACAAGCAGACCCCACCCATCTAGCCCAGGGACAATTCCGACAATGTTATAAGGCGCAGTTCAGTGCTGACATGTTTCCAGGGGCCACTACAAGGGATCAGAAGATGGCTGCAAAGAGGACGTTAAGTCAGGACGTAAAAGCTCGATGCAGTCTTGTACTCAAACAGATAATGAAACAACATGCTGGAGATATGCGGTCGCTCTCAAATATCTTACCTAGGGTGCTTGAGACGACACTGAAGTGTTATGATGGGGACTGCTCGCAATGTGGCCGTCACTCGGTGGTGTGTGGAGGTGGGGTCACTAACAGTTGGTGGCAGCGCTCCATGTTCCTAGCCTGCAATGGAATTGAACAATTAAACATGAATGACAGTGACAGACATCTTCTCCTTGAAATTCTTAAGATGAAACTTAGTGTACATGTTGTTGAGAGCATGAAACTGTATACAAACACTCAGAAGTGTGAGGCTTCTAATAGATCATTAAGTGTGTCTGTGCCAAAAAATGTGAATTTTCCTAGAAATATGACTGGTCGCGCTTCATCGGCCATCCATAGACTTAACAATAACCAGGGATCATCAACAATAGCTAAATGTGAGGCTACGGGTGTCCAACTCTCTCCACGGTGTTTGCGTACACTGACCAAGATGGACAAGGACCAAGAGTATCAGAAGCGATATCAAAAGGACCCATCCAATGTTAAAAGAAAGTTGATAAAGCATGGCAGGGACATTGTTAAACATTGTGAAACTCGGAAAAACAACGGGGAAAAGTCTGACTATCAGAAAGGACAGCTAGATCCGAAACCGTCTCACAGCCGAGATCATCCCTACTCCCGATGAGTCTAAACAATATTGTAAATATCCATTAATATATTGTATAATTTGCATATCATAATACATTTAATGACATTTCTTTGAGAAAAGCAAACATTGATGTTGTAAAAAAGCAAAATAATTCATGTGAATGATTGTATTTCCTGAATGAAATTCAATAAAATAATATATATCATGCTATTTTTTTATATTATTCATTGGTTGTGACATATCATTGGAAGGAATCAAAGAGTAGTGAAGTATAAGTAATGAACTGCTTACAAAAGATTGAAGTGATTTTCTTAACACTTGTTTTGCAATAGACAAGGTGGGTAGGGGCCATGAGTGGAGCAGTTATTGCGGTTGACACACCGCACCCTCTCGGCATTTATGACGGCGGCCTCTGCGGACAGGTGTTGTGGTTTCACACACAACTGATTGTGGCATAGGTGACTTACATGGAGACCAGCAAGGTTGTCAGACCTGCTATCTACCATGTAAGCCAGCCTATGAGCATGAATTGTGTGCCATCCTGTCACTGGGTGCTTATATTTTAAAACACCATAGCCATCTTTACTTAAACCCCTTGTCCAAAAAATGCACTGCCCATGTGGCATGGAAAATTGAGCAATTTTTTCAGAGTATTTGAGATAAAACTCCTCCATGATGTGAAAAAACTGAGTAACAATACACTTTGAGAGTATTCCAGTGCTAACTCTGGTATGAAAGGGCATCTAACCAGCAAAATTAAAATATTCACAAATTTTAGAGTGAAAATGCAATAAAACATCCAAAATATAAAAAATTATGTGATTCAAATTAAAATAAAGTGCATTTCCTAGTAATTTCAAGTGTAATAGACTTACATCCACAATTTTGGCAATGTAGTTCCATTAGTTTTTGAGTTATTGCAAAAATAGAATTTACATACCAGTTCTATATCAGGCCTCAGTCCACAATTAATTTCCAGTGCATTTATCATTAGTGACATGGGTCGCTGCAAAGCTACCTGACATTGCGGGACTGGGGGACTTGTTTTGAAATGAAAATACATACTCTCGACACTACAAAATCGCAGACTAAACATGGTGTTGACCAGGCCGATTTTGAAATATGAATGAAAAATGTAAATAAACACTGGCATGCCAGAGAAAACACATGAAACTGCCCAAAATATGCACAATCTATGACCCTCACCAATCCAAAAATATTCACTCCAAATTTTTAAAAGAATTACAGCTGAAAGGACCAAATCTTACCTCTCCATGAAATCCGGAAACACATGTCTCCAATGTAAACAAATCTAGAAAAAACATATCCCACAACACCCTATCATTTCATCATTTCCTCCTCGCCCACAACCAGTTCCGGGTCAAATTAACTGTGACCTGAGGCCTATAAGACCTCAATATGTGCTTAGATTTGGTTGAAATTTACCCACATAGTACATCAATGTATTAGGATTCACCATTCCAAATACAAAATCACTCACTTCACTAACAGCCAAATGACAGCCATTCTGCAATACGTACCCTATGACCAATTTGGCTTCAGCAAAAGCCGGCCGTCCAAGATTTCGCACATGCGCAATTCATCACAGCAGTGTCTCCTGTAGGAATTAAGAAACAAAGTAAAGTTTTTATAAATAGTGGATTATCAATCTACTACAGCACACAAGTTTCATAGAAATAAACATTAAATTTGATAATTGAGTAAAAAAAATTCAAAACTAGTCAATTTTATACCAAAAATATTGATTTAATACAAAATTACCAAAAATCTTAGATTCTCAACCTGCAAAATTTCTATTTGTGATAAAGATGCCTTTTCAGGGATTCTAATGAGCTATTACACCAAGGCACCTGTTCACTGGGTATCTCTTAACGAGGCCCTAAATTGTCCCTCCTCACAGGACAGTATACAAACAAACAACATGGCAAGGGAGGAGATACTCTGTTATGGCAGGCAGGGGTCAGATTTGACAGACATAGGGGGTGTTTTCAAATCATTACCTACCCCTGGGACTCCAATAACTATAAAAGAGAGGTGGAAAACTTGAGTGATCATTCCCTTCCATGACTAACCACCATGAAAGGCGATAAGCGAAGAAAAGCATCCCAGATGAAGAAAGGCCATCCACAGTTAAAGAAGAGTCAAGATTCTAACTCAGAAGAACCCATGCTACCTCCAAGCGACCCGGTAGAACGGCAGTACACTAGACTTAGTCCAGAAGAATCTGAAATGGTCAGCACATCCACTATGGGAGGCGCCAGTCTATCAGCGGCAAACATTGACGGCAAAGTCTCATCCATTTGCCTGTTGCGTCCAAGGTCTGGTAATCACCCAGAAGGGCAAGGAACATCCAGGCAGAGTGAACTTGAGGGCAACAGAGTCATAGATGTCACCAAGATGACTGAGGCGGTCAATTCTGCCCTAGAAATGCACCACATATCATCACCCGACTGCCGAGTTCCGCAACTAGTTGTGCACCGAGAGAGAAAATGGGGTCTCGCCTGGAAGATTACACTGAAATGCACTGAGTGTCATCTCATATCACCAGAAATGAAGATGTATAAGGAGGTTGAGACAAACCAACCTGGTCCAAATGCAGCAGCGCAGAATGTCGGCCTTGCCGTAGGGTTGCAAGACACACCAATAGGGAACAGCAGAGCCAGACTCCTGATGGCTAACATGGACATCCCTCCTCCCTGTCACAGTGACATGCAGAGAACATCTAATAAGGTCTCCAAAGCAGTGACACAGCTCAACACTCAAGACATGGCAGAGAAAGTGAAGATTGTGCAAAATATCAGTGAAAAGATGGGCAACAATCCTAATGAAATGAACATTGCCATGGACGGTCGGTACAATTCAACTACAATTACGAGTCGGAAGAAGCCGGGGCAGAATGCGTCACAAGCTATTGGTTTAGCCTGCGAAACCATGACAGAAAAAAAGTATATAGTGGCTGCAAGTTTCCAAAACAAGCTATGTTGGACAGGGGCCTGGTTACGAGGCAAGGGAATAGAAGTTAGATGTCCGGACGGCCATCCAGAGTGCACTGCCAACATCTCAGCATTCGCTCCACTCTCTGAGCTGAACATGGGGACAGATATCGGCAATCAACTTACAAGACAGGGGATTCTCATCAGGTATGCTACAACTGATGGAGATGCAAGATCTGCAGAGGGCTTAAACAAGGCCATGAGAGTCCTAGATCCCATGTGGAAGGTTCAGAGACAAGCAGACCCCACCCATCTAGCCCAGGGACAATTCCGACAATGTTATAAGGCGCAGTTCAGTGCTGACATGTTTCCAGGGGCCACTACAAGGGATCAGAAGATGGCTGCAAAGAGGACGTTAAGTCAGGACGTAAAAGCTCGATGCAGTCTTGTACTCAAAGAGATAATGAAACAACATGCTGGAGATATGCGGTCGCTCTCAAATATCTTACCTAGGGTGCTTGAGACGACACTGAAGTGTTATGATGGGGACTGCTCGCAATGTGGCCGTCACTCGGTGGTGTGTGGAGGTGGGGTCACTAACAGTTGGTGGCAGCGCTCCATGTTCCTAGCCTGCAATGGAATTGAACAATTAAACATGAATGACAGTGACAGACATCTTCTCCTTGAAATTCTTAAGATGAAACTTAGTGTACATGTTGTTGAGAGCATGAAACTGTATACAAACACTCAGAAGTGTGAGGCTTCTAATAGATCATTAAGTGTGTCTGTGCCAAAAAATGTGAATTTTCCTAGAAATATGACTGGTCGCGCTTCATCGGCCATCCATAGACTTAACAATAACCAGGGATCATCAACAATAGCTAAATGTGAGGCTACGGGTGTCCAACTCTCTCCACGGTGTTTGCGTACACTGACCAAGATGGACAAGGACCAAGAGTATCAGAAGCGATATCAAAAGGACCCATCCAATGTTAAAAGAAAGTTGATAAAGCATGGCAGGGACATTGTTAAACATTGTGAAACTCGGAAAAACAACGGGGAAAAGTCTGACTATCAGAAAGGACAGCTAGATCCGAAACCGTCTCACAGCCGAGATCATCCCTACTCCCGATGAGTCTAAACAATATTGTAAATATCCATTAATATATTGTATAATTTGCATATCATAATACATTTAATGACATTTCTTTGAGAAAAGCAAACATTGATGTTGTAAAAAAGCAAAATAATTCATGTGAATGATTGTATTTCCTGAATGAAATTCAATAAAATAATATATATCATGCTATTTTTTTATATTATTCATTGGTTGTGACATATCATTGGAAGGAATCAAAGAGTAGTGAAGTATAAGTAATGAACTGCTTACAAAAGATTGAAGTGATTTTCTTAACACTTGTTTTGCAATAGACAAGGTGGGTAGGGGCCATGAGTGGAGCAGTTATTGCGGTTGACACACCGCACCCTCTCGGCATTTATGACGGCGGCCTCTGCGGACAGGTGTTGTGGTTTCACACACAACTGATTGTGGCATAGGTGACTTACATGGAGACCAGCAAGGTTGTCAGACCTGCTATCTACCATGTAAGCCAGCCTATGAGCATGAATTGTGTGCCATCCTGTCACTGGGTGCTTATATTTTAAAACACCATAGCCATCTTTACTTAAACCCCTTGTCCAAAAAATGCACTGCCCATGTGGCATGGAAAATTGAGCAATTTTTTCAGAGTATTTGAGATAAAACTCCTCCATGATGTGAAAAAACTGAGTAACAATACACTTTGAGAGTATTCCAGTGCTAACTCTGGTATGAAAGGGCATCTAACCAGCAAAATTAAAATATTCACAAATTTTAGAGTGAAAATGCAATAAAACATCCAAAATATAAAAAATTATGTGATTCAAATTAAAATAAAGTGCATTTCCTAGTAATTTCAAGTGTAATAGACTTACATCCACAATTTTGGCAATGTAGTTCCATTAGTTTTTGAGTTATTGCAAAAATAGAATTTACATACCAGTTCTATATCAGACCTCAATATGTGCTTAGATTTGGTTGAAATTTACCCACATAGTACATCAATGTATTAGGATTCACCATTCCAAATACAAAATCACTCACTTCACTAACAGCCAAATGACAGCCATTCTGCAATACGTACCCTATGACCAATTTGGCTTCAGCAAAAGCCGGCCGTCCAAGATTTCGCACATGCGCAATTCATCACAGCAGTGTCTCCTGTAGGAATTAAGAAACAAAGTAAAGTTTTTATAAATAGTGGATTATCAATCTACTACAGCACACAAGTTTCATAGAAATAAACATTAAATTTGATAATTGAGTAAAAAAAATTCAAAACTAGTCAATTTTATACCAAAAATATTGATTTAATACAAAATTACCAAAAATCTTAGATTCTCAACCTGCAAAATTTCTATTTGTGATAAAGATGCCTTTTCAGGGATTCTAATGAGCTATTACACCAAGGCACCTGTTCACTGGGTATCTCTTAACGAGGCCCTAAATTGTCCCTCCTCACAGGACAGTATACAAACAAACAACATGGCAAGGGAGGAGATACTCTGTTATGGCAGGCAGGGGTCAGATTTGACAGACATAGGGGGTGTTTTCAAATCATTACCTACCCCTGGGACTCCAATAACTATAAAAGAGAGGTGGAAAACTTGAGTGATCATTCCCTTCCATGACTAACCACCATGAAAGGCGATAAGCGAAGAAAAGCATCCCAGATGAAGAAAGGCCATCCACAGTTAAAGAAGAGTCAAGATTCTAACTCAGAAGAACCCATGCTACCTCCAAGCGACCCGGTAGAACGGCAGTACACTAGACTTAGTCCAGAAGAATCTGAAATGGTCAGCACATCCACTATGGGAGGCGCCAGTCTATCAGCGGCAAACATTGACGGCAAAGTCTCATCCATTTGCCTGTTGCGTCCAAGGTCTGGTAATCACCCAGAAGGGCAAGGAACATCCAGGCAGAGTGAACTTGAGGGCAACAGAGTCATAGATGTCACCAAGATGACTGAGGCGGTCAATTCTGCCCTAGAAATGCACCACATATCATCACCCGACTGCCGAGTTCCGCAACTAGTTGTGCACCGAGAGAGAAAATGGGGTCTCGCCTGGAAGATTACACTGAAATGCACTGAGTGTCATCTCATATCACCAGAAATGAAGATGTATAAGGAGGTTGAGACAAACCAACCTGGTCCAAATGCAGCAGCGCAGAATGTCGGCCTTGCCGTAGGGTTGCAAGACACACCAATAGGGAACAGCAGAGCCAGACTCCTGATGGCTAACATGGACATCCCTCCTCCCTGTCACAGTGCCATGCAGAGAACATCTAATAAGGTCTCCAAAGCAGTGACACAGCTCAACACTCAAGACATGGCAGAGAAAGTGACGATTGTGCAAAATATCAGTGAAAAGATGGGCAACAATCCTAATGAAATGAACATTGCCATGGACGGTCGGTACAATTCAACTACAATTACGAGTCGGAAGAAGCCGGGGCAGAATGCGTCACAAGCTATTGGTTTAGCCTGCGAAACCATGACAGAAAAAAAGTATATAGTGGCTGCAAGTTTCCAAAACAAGCTATGTTGGACAGGGGCCTGGTTACGAGGCAAGGGAATAGAAGTTAGATGTCCGGACGGCCATCCAGAGTGCACTGCCAACATCTCAGCATTCGCTCCACTCTCTGAGCTGAACATGGGGACAGATATCGGCAATCAACTTACAAGACAGGGGATTCTCATCAGGTATGCTACAACTGATGGAGATGCAAGATCTGCAGAGGGCTTAAACAAGGCCATGAGAGTCCTAGATCCCATGTGGAAGGTTCAGAGACAAGCAGACCCCACCCATCTAGCCCAGGGACAATTCCGACAATGTTATAAGGCGCAGTTCAGTGCTGACATGTTTCCAGGGGCCACTACAAGGGATCAGAAGATGGCTGCAAAGAGGACGTTAAGTCAGGACGTAAAAGCTCGATGCAGTCTTGTACTCAAAGAGATAATGAAACAACATGCTGGAGATATGCGGTCGCTCTCAAATATCTTACCTAGGGTGCTTGAGACGACACTGAAGTGTTATGATGGGGACTGCTCGCAATGTGGCCGTCACTCGGTGGTGTGTGGAGGTGGGGTCACTAACAGTTGGTGGCAGCGCTCCATGTTCCTAGCCTGCAATGGAATTGAACAATTAAACATGAATGACAGTGACAGACATCTTCTCCTTGAAATTCTTAAGATGAAACTTAGTGTACATGTTGTTGAGAGCATGAAACTGTATACAAACACTCAGAAGTGTGAGGCTTCTAATAGATCATTAAGTGTGTCTGTGCCAAAAAATGTGAATTTTCCTAGAAATATGACTGGTCGCGCTTCATCGGCCATCCATAGACTTAACAATAACCAGGGATCATCAACAATAGCTAAATGTGAGGCTACGGGTGTCCAACTCTCTCCACGGTGTTTGCGTACACTGACCAAGATGGACAAGGACCAAGAGTATCAGAAGCGATATCAAAAGGACCCATCCAATGTTAAAAGAAAGTTGATAAAGCATGGCAGGGACATTGTTAAACATTGTGAAACTCGGAAAAACAACGGGGAAAAGTCTGACTATCAGAAAGGACAGCTAGATCCGAAACCGTCTCACAGCCGAGATCATCCCTACTCCCGATGAGTCTAAACAATATTGTAAATATCCATTAATATATTGTATAATTTGCATATCATAATACATTTAATGACATTTCTTTGAGAAAAGCAAACATTGATGTTGTAAAAAAGCAAAATAATTCATGTGAATGATTGTATTTCCTGAATGAAATTCAATAAAATAATATATATCATGCTATTTTTTTATATTATTCATTGGTTGTGACATATCATTGGAAGGAATCAAAGAGTAGTGAAGTATAAGTAATGAACTGCTTACAAAAGATTGAAGTGATTTTCTTAACACTTGTTTTGCAATAGACAAGGTGGGTAGGGGCCATGAGTGGAGCAGTTATTGCGGTTGACACACCGCACCCTCTCGGCATTTATGACGGCGGCCTCTGCGGACAGGTGTTGTGGTTTCACACACAACTGATTGTGGCATAGGTGACTTACATGGAGACCAGCAAGGTTGTCAGACCTGCTATCTACCATGTAAGCCAGCCTATGAGCATGAATTGTGTGCCATCCTGTCACTGGGTGCTTATATTTTAAAACACCATAGCCATCTTTACTTAAACCCCTTGTCCAAAAAATGCACTGCCCATGTGGCATGGAAAATTGAGCAATTTTTTCAGAGTATTTGAGATAAAACTCCTCCATGATGTGAAAAAACTGAGTAACAATACACTTTGAGAGTATTCCAGTGCTAACTCTGGTATGAAAGGGCATCTAACCAGCAAAATTAAAATATTCACAAATTTTAGAGTGAAAATGCAATAAAACATCCACAATATAAAAAATTATGTGATTCAAATTAAAATAAAGTGCATTTCCTAGTAATTTCAAGTGTAATAGACTTACATCCACAATTTTGGCAATGTAGTTCCATTAGTTTTTGAGTTATTGCAAAAATAGAATTTACATACCAGTTCTATATCAGACCTCAATATGTGCTTAGATTTGGTTGAAATTTACCCACATAGTACATCAATGTATTAGGATTCACCATTCCAAATACAAAATCACTCACTTCACTAACAGCCAAATGACAGCCATTCTGCAATACGTACCCTATGACCAATTTGGCTTCAGCAAAAGCCGGCCGTCCAAGATTTCGCACATGCGCAATTCATCACAGCAGTGTCTCCTGTAGGAATTAAGAAACAAAGTAAAGTTTTTATAAATAGTGGATTATCAATCTACTACAGCACACAAGTTTCATAGAAATAAACATTAAATTTGATAATTGAGTAAAAAAAATTCAAAACTAGTCAATTTTATACCAAAAATATTGATTTAATACAAAATTACCAAAAATCTTAGATTCTCAACCTGCAAAATTTCTACTTGTGATAAAGATGCCTTTTCAGGGATTCTAATGAGCTATTACACCAAGGCACCTGTTCACTGGGTATCTCTTAACGAGGCCCTAAATTGTCCCTCCTCACAGGACAGTATACAAACAAACAACATGGCAAGGGAGGAGATACTCTGTTATGGCAGGCAGGGGTCAGATTTGACAGACATAGGGGGTGTTTTCAAATCATTACCTACCCCTGGGACTCCAATAACTATAAAAGAGAGGTGGAAAACTTGAGTGATCATTCCCTTCCATGACTAACCACCATGAAAGGCGATAAGCGAAGAAAAGCATCCCAGATGAAGAAAGGCCATCCACAGTTAAAGAAGAGTCAAGATTCTAACTCAGAAGAACCCATGCTACCTCCAAGCGACCCGGTAGAACGGCAGTACACTAGACTTAGTCCAGAAGAATCTGAAATGGTCAGCACATCCACTATGGGAGGCGCCAGTCTATCAGCGGCAAACATTGACGGCAAAGTCTCATCCATTTGCCTGTTGCGTCCAAGGTCTGGTAATCACCCAGAAGGGCAAGGAACATCCAGGCAGAGTGAACTTGAGGGCAACAGAGTCATAGATGTCACCAAGATGACTGAGGCGGTCAATTCTGCCCTAGAAATGCACCACATATCATCACCCGACTGCCGAGTTCCGCAACTAGTTGTGCACCGAGAGAGAAAATGGGGTCTCGCCTGGAAGATTACACTGAAATGCACTGAGTGTCATCTCATATCACCAGAAATGAAGATGTATAAGGAGGTTGAGACAAACCAACCTGGTCCAAATGCAGCAGCGCAGAATGTCGGCCTTGCCGTAGGGTTGCAAGACACACCAATAGGGAACAGCAGAGCCAGACTCCTGATGGCTAACATGGACATCCCTCCTCCCTGTCACAGTGCCATGCAGAGAACATCTAATAAGGTCTCCAAAGCAGTGACACAGCTCAACACTCAAGACATGGCAGAGACAGTGAAGATTGTGCAAAATATCAGTGAAAAGATGGGCAACAATCCTAATGAAATGAACATTGCCATGGACGGTCGGTACAATTCAACTACAATTACGAGTCGGAAGAAGCCGGGGCAGAATGCGTCACAAGCTATTGGTTTAGCCTGCGAAACCATGACAGAAAAAAAGTATATAGTGGCTGCAAGTTTCCAAAACAAGCTATGTTGGACAGGGGCCTGGTTACGAGGCAAGGGAATAGAAGTTAGATGTCCGGACGGCCATCCAGAGTGCACTGCCAACATCTCAGCATTCGCTCCACTCTCTGAGCTGAACATGGGGACAGATATCGGCAATCAACTTACAAGACAGGGGATTCTCATCAGGTATGCTACAACTGATGGAGATGCAAGATCTGCAGAGGGCTTAAACAAGGCCATGAGAGTCCTAGATCCCATGTGGAAGGTTCAGAGACAAGCAGACCCCACCCATCTAGCCCAGGGACAATTCCGACAATGTTATAAGGCGCAGTTCAGTGCTGACATGTTTCCAGGGGCCACTACAAGGGATCAGAATATGGCTGCAAAGAGGACGTTAAGTCAGGACGTAAAAGCTCGATGCAGTCTTGTACTCAAAGAGATAATGAAACAACATGCTGGAGATATGCGGTCGCTCTCAAATATCTTACCTAGGGTGCTTGAGACGACACTGAAGTGTTATGATGGGGACTGCTCGCAATGTGGCCGTCACTCGGTGGTGTGTGGAGGTGGGGTCACTAACAGTTGGTGGCAGCGCTCCATGTTCCTAGCCTGCAATGGAATTGAACAATTAAACATGAATGACAGTGACAGACATCTTCTCCTTGAAATTCTTAAGATGAAACTTAGTGTACATGTTGTTGAGAGCATGAAACTGTATACAAACACTCAGAAGTGTGAGGCTTCTAATAGATCATTAAGTGTGTCTGTGCCAAAAAATGTGAATTTTCCTAGAAATATGACTGGTCGCGCTTCATCGGCCATCCATAGACTTAACAATAACCAGGGATCATCAACAATAGCTAAATGTGAGGCTACGGGTGTCCAACTCTCTCCACGGTGTTTGCGTACACTGACCAAGATGGACAAGGACCAAGAGTATCAGAAGCGATATCAAAAGGACCCATCCAATGTTAAAAGAAAGTTGATAAAGCATGGCAGGGACATTGTTAAACATTGTGAAACTCGGAAAAACAACGGGGAAAAGTCTGACTATCAGAAAGGACAGCTAGATCCGAAACCGTCTCACAGCCGAGATCATCCCTACTCCCGATGAGTCTAAACAATATTGTAAATATCCATTAATATATTGTATAATTTGCATATCATAATACATTTAATGACATTTCTTTGAGAAAAGCAAACATTGATGTTGTAAAAAAGCAAAATAATTCATGTGAATGATTGTATTTCCTGAATGAAATTCAATAAAATAATATATATCATGCTATTTTTTTATATTATTCATTGGTTGTGACATATCATTGGAAGGAATCAAAGAGTAGTGAAGTATAAGTAATGAACTGCTTACAAAAGATTGAAGTGATTTTCTTAACACTTGTTTTGCAATAGACAAGGTGGGTAGGGGCCATGAGTGGAGCAGTTATTGCGGTTGACACACCGCACCCTCTCGGCATTTATGACGGCGGCCTCTGCGGACAGGTGTTGTGGTTTCACACACAACTGATTGTGGCATAGGTGACTTACATGGAGACCAGCAAGGTTGTCAGACCTGCTATCTACCATGTAAGCCAGCCTATGAGCATGAATTGTGTGCCATCCTGTCACTGGGTGCTTATATTTTAAAACACCATAGCCATCTTTACTTAAACCCCTTGTCCAAAAAATGCACTGCCCATGTGGCATGGAAAATTGAGCAATTTTTTCAGAGTATTTGAGATAAAACTCCTCCATGATGTGAAAAAACTGAGTAACAATACACTTTGAGAGTATTCCAGTGCTAACTCTGGTATGAAAGGGCATCTAACCAGCAAAATTAAAATATTCACAAATTTTAGAGTGAAAATGCAATAAAACATCCAAAATATAAAAAATTATGTGATTCAAATTAAAATAAAGTGCATTTCCTAGTAATTTCAAGTGTAATAGACTTACATCCACAATTTTGGCAATGTAGTTCCATTAGTTTTTGAGTTATTGCAAAAATAGAATTTACATACCAGTTCTATATCAGACCTCAATATGTGCTTAGATTTGGTTGAAATTTACCCACATAGTACATCAATGTATTAGGATTCACCATTCCAAATACAAAATCACTCACTTCACTAACAGCCAAATGACAGCCATTCTGCAATACGTACCCTATGACCAATTTGGCTTCAGCAAAAGCCGGCCGTCCAAGATTTCGCACATGCGCAATTCATCACAGCAGTGTCTCCTGTAGGAATTAAGAAACAAAGTAATGTTTTTATAAATAGTGGATTATCAATCTACTACAGCACACAAGTTTCATAGAAATAAACATTAAATTTGATAATTGAGTAAAAAAATTTCAAAACTAGTCAATTTTATACCAAAAATATTGATTTAATACAAAATTACCAAAAATCTTAGATTCTCAACCTGCAAAATTTCTATTTGTGATAAAGATGCCTTTTCAGGGATTCTAATGAGCTATTACACCAAGGCACCTGTTCACTGGGTATCTCTTAACGAGGCCCTAAATTGTCCCTCCTCACAGGACAGTATACAAACAAACAACATGGCAAGGGAGGAGATACTCTGTTATGGCAGGCAGGGGTCAGATTTGACAGACATAGGGGGTGTTTTCAAATCATTACCTACCCCTGGGACTCCAATAACTATAAAAGAGAGGTGGAAAACTTGAGTGATCATTCCCTTCCATGACTAACCACCATGAAAGGCGATAAGCGAAGAAAAGCATCCCAGATGAAGAAAGGCCATCCACAGTTAAAGAAGAGTCAAGATTCTAACTCAGAAGAACCCATGCTACCTCCAAGCGACCCGGTAGAACGGCAGTACACTAGACTTAGTCCAGAAGAATCTGAAATGGTCAGCACATCCACTATGGGAGGCGCCAGTCTATCAGCGGCAAACATTGACGGCAAAGTCTCATCCATTTGCCTGTTGCGTCCAAGGTCTGGTAATCACCCAGAAGGGCAAGGAACATCCAGGCAGAGTGAACTTGAGGGCAACAGAGTCATAGATGTCACCAAGATGACTGAGGCGGTCAATTCTGCCCTAGAAATGCACCACATATCATCACCCGACTGCCGAGTTCCGCAACTAGTTGTGCACCGAGAGAGAAAATGGGGTCTCGCCTGGAAGATTACACTGAAATGCACTGAGTGTCATCTCATATCACCAGAAATGAAGATGTATAAGGAGGTTGAGACAAACCAACCTGGTCCAAATGCAGCAGCGCAGAATGTCGGCCTTGCCGTAGGGTTGCAAGACACACCAATAGGGAACAGCAGAGCCAGACTCCTGATGGCTAACATGGACATCCCTCCTCCCTGTCACAGTGCCATGCAGAGAACATCTAATAAGGTCTCCAAAGCAGTGACACAGCTCAACACTCAAGACATGGCAGAGAAAGTGAAGATTGTGCAAAATATCAGTGAAAAGATGGGCAACAATCCTAATGAAATGAACATTGCCATGGACGGTCGGTACAATTCAACTACAATTACGAGTCGGAAGAAGCCGGGGCAGAATGCGTCACAAGCTATTGGTTTAGCCTGCGAAACCATGACAGAAAAAAAGTATATAGTGGCTGCAAGTTTCCAAAACAAGCTATGTTGGACAGGGGCCTGGTTACGAGGCAAGGGAATAGAAGTTAGATGTCCGGACGGCCATCCAGAGTGCACTGCCAACATCTCAGCATTCGCTCCACTCTCTGAGCTGAACATGGGGACAGATATCGGCAATCAACTTACAAGACAGGGGATTCTCATCAGGTATGCTACAACTGATGGAGATGCAAGATCTGCAGAGGGCTTAAACAAGGCCATGAGAGTCCTAGATCCCATGTGGAAGGTTCAGAGACAAGCAGACCCCACCCATCTAGCCCAGGGACAATTCCGACAATGTTATAAGGCGCAGTTCAGTGCTGACATGTTTCCAGGGGCCACTACAAGGGATCAGAAGATGGCTGCAAAGAGGACGTTAAGTCAGGACGTAAAAGCTCGATGCAGTCTTGTACTCAAAGAGATAATGAAACAACATGCTGGAGATATGCGGTCGCTCTCAAATATCTTACCTAGGGTGCTTGAGACGACACTGAAGTGTTATGATGGGGACTGCTCGCAATGTGGCCGTCACTCGGTGGTGTGTGGAGGTGGGGTCACTAACAGTTGGTGGCAGCGCTCCATGTTCCTAGCCTGCAATGGAATTGAACAATTAAACATGAATGACAGTGACAGACATCTTCTCCTTGAAATTCTTAAGATGAAACTTAGTGTACATGTTGTTGAGAGCATGAAACTGTATACAAACACTCAGAAGTGTGAGGCTTCTAATAGATCATTAAGTGTGTCTGTGCCAAAAAATGTGAATTTTCCTAGAAATATGACTGGTCGCGCTTCATCGGCCATCCATAGACTTAACAATAACCAGGGATCATCAACAATAGCTAAATGTGAGGCTACGGGTGTCCAACTCTCTCCACGGTGTTTGCGTACACTGACCAAGATGGACAAGGACCAAGAGTATCAGAAGCGATATCAAAAGGACCCATCCAATGTTAAAAGAAAGTTGATAAAGCATGGCAGGGACATTGTTAAACATTGTGAAACTCGGAAAAACAACGGGGAAAAGTCTGACTATCAGAAAGGACAGCTAGATCCGAAACCGTCTCACAGCCGAGATCATCCCTACTCCCGATGAGTCTAAACAATATTGTAAATATCCATTAATATATTGTATAATTTGCATATCATAATACATTTAATGACATTTCTTTGAGAAAAGCAAACATTGATGTTGTAAAAAAGCAAAATAATTCATGTGAATGATTGTATTTCCTGAATGAAATTCAATAAAATAATATATATCATGCTATTTTTTTATATTATTCATTGGTTGTGACATATCATTGGAAGGAATCAAAGAGTAGTGAAGTATAAGTAATGAACTGCTTACAAAAGATTGAAGTGATTTTCTTAACACTTGTTTTGCAATAGACAAGGTGGGTAGGGGCCATGAGTGGAGCAGTTATTGCGGTTGACACACCGCACCCTCTCGGCATTTATGACGGCGGCCTCTGCGGACAGGTGTTGTGGTTTCACACACAACTGATTGTGGCATAGGTGACTTACATGGAGACCAGCAAGGTTGTCAGACCTGCTATCTACCATGTAAGCCAGCCTATGAGCATGAATTGTGTGCCATCCTGTCACTGGGTGCTTATATTTTAAAACACCATAGCCATCTTTACTTAAACCCCTTGTCCAAAAAATGCACTGCCCATGTGGCATGGAAAATTGAGCAATTTTTTCAGAGTATTTGAGATAAAACTCCTCCATGATGTGAAAAAACTGAGTAACAATACACTTTGAGAGTATTCCAGTGCTAACTCTGGTATGAAAGGGCATCTAACCAGCAAAATTAAAATATTCACAAATTTTAGAGTGAAAATGCAATAAAACATCCAAAATATAAAAAATTATGTGATTCAAATTAAAATAAAGTGCATTTCCTAGTAATTTCAAGTGTAATAGACTTACATCCACAATTTTGGCAATGTAGTTCCATTAGTTTTTGAGTTATTGCAAAAATAGAATTTACATACCAGTTCTATATCAGACCTCAATATGTGCTTAGATTTGGTTGAAATTTACCCACATAGTACATCAATGTATTAGGATTCACCATTCCAAATACAAAATCACTCACTTCACTAACAGCCAAATGACAGCCATTCTGCAATACGTACCCTATGACCAATTTGGCTTCAGCAAAAGCCGGCCGTCCAAGATTTCGCACATGCGCAATTCATCACAGCAGTGTCTCCTGTAGGAATTAAGAAACAAAGTAATGTTTTTATAAATAGTGGATTATCAATCTACTACAGCACACAAGTTTCATAGAAATAAACATTAAATTTGATAATTGAGTAAAAAAATTTCAAAACTAGTCAATTTTATACCAAAAATATTGATTTAATACAAAATTACCAAAAATCTTAGATTCTCAACCTGCAAAATTTCTATTTGTGATAAAGATGCCTTTTCAGGGATTCTAATGAGCTATTACACCAAGGCACCTGTTCACTGGGTATCTCTTAACGAGGCCCTAAATTGTCCCTCCTCACAGGACAGTATACAAACAAACAACATGGCAAGGGAGGAGATACTCTGTTATGGCAGGCAGGGGTCAGATTTGACAGACATAGGGGGTGTTTTCAAATCATTACCTACCCCTGGGACTCCAATAACTATAAAAGAGAGGTGGAAAACTTGAGTGATCATTCCCTTCCATGACTAACCACCATGAAAGGCGATAAGCGAAGAAAAGCATCCCAGATGAAGAAAGGCCATCCACAGTTAAAGAAGAGTCAAGATTCTAACTCAGAAGAACCCATGCTACCTCCAAGCGACCCGGTAGAACGGCAGTACACTAGACTTAGTCCAGAAGAATCTGAAATGGTCAGCACATCCACTATGGGAGGCGCCAGTCTATCAGCGGCAAACATTGACGGCAAAGTCTCATCCATTTGCCTGTTGCGTCCAAGGTCTGGTAATCACCCAGAAGGGCAAGGAACATCCAGGCAGAGTGAACTTGAGGGCAACAGAGTCATAGATGTCACCAAGATGACTGAGGCGGTCAATTCTGCCCTAGAAATGCACCACATATCATCACCCGACTGCCGAGTTCCGCAACTAGTTGTGCACCGAGAGAGAAAATGGGGTCTCGCCTGGAAGATTACACTGAAATGCACTGAGTGTCATCTCATATCACCAGAAATGAAGATGTATAAGGAGGTTGAGACAAACCAACCTGGTCCAAATGCAGCAGCGCAGAATGTCGGCCTTGCCGTAGGGTTGCAAGACACACCAATAGGGAACAGCAGAGCCAGACTCCTGATGGCTAACATGGACATCCCTCCTCCCTGTCACAGTGCCATGCAGAGAACATCTAATAAGGTCTCCAAAGCAGTGACACAGCTCAACACTCAAGACATGGCAGAGAAAGTGAAGATTGTGCAAAATATCAGTGAAAAGATGGGCAACAATCCTAATGAAATGAACATTGCCATGGACGGTCGGTACAATTCAACTACAATTACGAGTCGGAAGAAGCCGGGGCAGAATGCGTCACAAGCTATTGGTTTAGCCTGCGAAACCATGACAGAAAAAAAGTATATAGTGGCTGCAAGTTTCCAAAACAAGCTATGTTGGACAGGGGCCTGGTTACGAGGCAAGGGAATAGAAGTTAGATGTCCGGACGGCCATCCAGAGTGCACTGCCAACATCTCAGCATTCGCTCCACTCTCTGAGCTGAACATGGGGACAGATATCGGCAATCAACTTACAAGACAGGGGATTCTCATCAGGTATGCTACAACTGATGGAGATGCAAGATCTGCAGAGGGCTTAAACAAGGCCATGAGAGTCCTAGATCCCATGTGGAAGGTTCAGAGACAAGCAGACCCCACCCATCTAGCCCAGGGACAATTCCGACAATGTTATAAGGCGCAGTTCAGTGCTGACATGTTTCCAGGGGCCACTACAAGGGATCAGAAGATGGCTGCAAAGAGGACGTTAAGTCAGGACGTAAAAGCTCGATGCAGTCTTGTACTCAAAGAGATAATGAAACAACATGCTGGAGATATGCGGTCGCTCTCAAATATCTTACCTAGGGTGCTTGAGACGACACTGAAGTGTTATGATGGGGACTGCTCGCAATGTGGCCGTCACTCGGTGGTGTGTGGAGGTGGGGTCACTAACAGTTGGTGGCAGCGCTCCATGTTCCTAGCCTGCAATGGAATTGAACAATTAAACATGAATGACAGTGACAGACATCTTCTCCTTGAAATTCTTAAGATGAAACTTAGTGTACATGTTGTTGAGAGCATGAAACTGTATACAAACACTCAGAAGTGTGAGGCTTCTAATAGATCATTAAGTGTGTCTGTGCCAAAAAATGTGAATTTTCCTAGAAATATGACTGGTCGCGCTTCATCGGCCATCCATAGACTTAACAATAACCAGGGATCATCAACAATAGCTAAATGTGAGGCTACGGGTGTCCAACTCTCTCCACGGTGTTTGCGTACACTGACCAAGATGGACAAGGACCAAGAGTATCAGAAGCGATATCAAAAGGACCCATCCAATGTTAAAAGAAAGTTGATAAAGCATGGCAGGGACATTGTTAAACATTGTGAAACTCGGAAAAACAACGGGGAAAAGTCTGACTATCAGAAAGGACAGCTAGATCCGAAACCGTCTCACAGCCGAGATCATCCCTACTCCCGATGAGTCTAAACAATATTGTAAATATCCATTAATATATTGTATAATTTGCATATCATAATACATTTAATGACATTTCTTTGAGAAAAGCAAACATTGATGTTGTAAAAAAGCAAAATAATTCATGTGAATGATTGTATTTCCTGAATGAAATTCAATAAAATAATATATATCATGCTATTTTTTTATATTATTCATTGGTTGTGACATATCATTGGAAGGAATCAAAGAGTAGTGAAGTATAAGTAATGAACTGCTTACAAAAGATTGAAGTGATTTTCTTAACACTTGTTTTGCAATAGACAAGGTGGGTAGGGGCCATGAGTGGAGCAGTTATTGCGGTTGACACACCGCACCCTCTCGGCATTTATGACGGCGGCCTCTGCGGACAGGTGTTGTGGTTTCACACACAACTGATTGTGGCATAGGTGACTTACATGGAGACCAGCAAGGTTGTCAGACCTGCTATCTACCATGTAAGCCAGCCTATGAGCATGAATTGTGTGCCATCCTGTCACTGGGTGCTTATATTTTAAAACACCATAGCCATCTTTACTTAAACCCCTTGTCCAAAAAATGCACTGCCCATGTGGCATGGAAAATTGAGCAATTTTTTCAGAGTATTTGAGATAAAACTCCTCCATGATGTGAAAAAACTGAGTAACAATACACTTTGAGAGTATTCCAGTGCTAACTCTGGTATGAAAGGGCATCTAACCAGCAAAATTAAAATATTCACAAATTTTAGAGTGAAAATGCAATAAAACATCCAAAATATAAAAAATTATGTGATTCAAATTAAAATAAAGTGCATTTCCTAGTAATTTCAAGTGTAATAGACTTACATCCACAATTTTGGCAATGTAGTTCCATTAGTTTTTGAGTTATTGCAAAAATAGAATTTACATACCAGTTCTATATCAGGCCTCAGTCCACAATTAATTTCCAGTGCATTTATCATTAGTGACATGGGTCGCTGCAAAGCTACCTGACATTGCGGGACTGGGGGACTTGTTTTGAAATGAAAATACATACTCTCGACACTACAAAATCGCAGACTAAACATGGTGTTGACCAGGCCGATTTTGAAATATGAATGAAAAATGTAAATAAACACTGGCATGCCAGAGAAAACACATGAAACTGCCCAAAATATGCACAATCTATGACCCTCACCAATCCAAAAATATTCACTCCAAATTTTTAAAAGAATTACAGCTGAAAGGACCAAATCTTACCTCTCCATGAAATCCGGAAACACATGTCTCCAATGTAAACAAATCTAGAAAAAACATATCCCACAACACCCTATCATTTCATCATTTCCTCCTCGCCCACAACCAGTTCCGGGTCAAATTAACTGTGACCTGAGGCCTATAAGACCTCAATATGTGCTTAGATTTGGTTGAAATTTACCCACATAGTACATCAATGTATTAGGATTCACCATTCCAAATACAAAATCACTCACTTCACTAACAGCCAAATGACAGCCATTCTGCAATACGTACCCTATGACCAATTTGGCTTCAGCAAAAGCCGGCCGTCCAAGATTTCGCACATGCGCAATTCATCACAGCAGTGTCTCCTGTAGGAATTAAGAAACAAAGTAAAGTTTTTATAAATAGTGGATTATCAATCTACTACAGCACACAAGTTTCATAGAAATAAACATTAAATTTGATAATTGAGTAAAAAAAATTCAAAACTAGTCAATTTTATACCAAAAATATTGATTTAATACAAAATTACCAAAAATCTTAGATTCTCAACCTGCAAAATTTCTATTTGTGATAAAGATGCCTTTTCAGGGATTCTAATGAGCTATTACACCAAGGCACCTGTTCACTGGGTATCTCTTAACGAGGCCCTAAATTGTCCCTCCTCACAGGACAGTATACAAACAAACAACATGGCAAGGGAGGAGATACTCTGTTATGGCAGGCAGGGGTCAGATTTGACAGACATAGGGGGTGTTTTCAAATCATTACCTACCCCTGGGACTCCAATAACTATAAAAGAGAGGTGGAAAACTTGAGTGATCATTCCCTTCCATGACTAACCACCATGAAAGGCGATAAGCGAAGAAAAGCATCCCAGATGAAGAAAGGCCATCCACAGTTAAAGAAGAGTCAAGATTCTAACTCAGAAGAACCCATGCTACCTCCAAGCGACCCGGTAGAACGGCAGTACACTAGACTTAGTCCAGAAGAATCTGAAATGGTCAGCACATCCACTATGGGAGGCGCCAGTCTATCAGCGGCAAACATTGACGGCAAAGTCTCATCCATTTGCCTGTTGCGTCCAAGGTCTGGTAATCACCCAGAAGGGCAAGGAACATCCAGGCAGAGTGAACTTGAGGGCAACAGAGTCATAGATGTCACCAAGATGACTGAGGCGGTCAATTCTGCCCTAGAAATGCACCACATATCATCACCCGACTGCCGAGTTCCGCAACTAGTTGTGCACCGAGAGAGAAAATGGGGTCTCGCCTGGAAGATTACACTGAAATGCACTGAGTGTCATCTCATATCACCAGAAATGAAGATGTATAAGGAGGTTGAGACAAACCAACCTGGTCCAAATGCAGCAGCGCAGAATGTCGGCCTTGCCGTAGGGTTGCAAGACACACCAATAGGGAACAGCAGAGCCAGACTCCTGATGGCTAACATGGACATCCCTCCTCCCTGTCACAGTGCCATGCAGAGAACATCTAATAAGGTCTCCAAAGCAGTGACACAGCTCAACACTCAAGACATGGCAGAGAAAGTGAAGATTGTGCAAAATATCAGTGAAAAGATGGGCAACAATCCTAATGAAATGAACATTGCCATGGACGGTCGGTACAATTCAACTACAATTACGAGTCGGAAGAAGCCGGGGCAGAATGCGTCACAAGCTATTGGTTTAGCCTGCGAAACCATGACAGAAAAAAAGTATATAGTGGCTGCAAGTTTCCAAAACAAGCTATGTTGGACAGGGGCCTGGTTACGAGGCAAGGGAATAGAAGTTAGATGTCCGGACGGCCATCCAGAGTGCACTGCCAACATCTCAGCATTCGCTCCACTCTCTGAGCTGAACATGGGGACAGATATCGGCAATCAACTTACAAGACAGGGGATTCTCATCAGGTATGCTACAACTGATGGAGATGCAAGATCTGCAGAGGGCTTAAACAAGGCCATGAGAGTCCTAGATCCCATGTGGAAGGTTCAGAGACAAGCAGACCCCACCCATCTAGCCCAGAGACAATTCCGACAATGTTATAAGGCGCAGTTCAGTGCTGACATGTTTCCAGGGGCCACTACAAGGGATCAGAAGATGGCTGCAAAGAGGACGTTAAGTCAGGACGTAAAAGCTCGATGCAGTCTTGTACTCAAAGAGATAATGAAACAACATGCTGGAGATATGCGGTCGCTCTCAAATATCTTACCTAGGGTGCTTGAGACGACACTGAAGTGTTATGATGGGGACTGCTCGCAATGTGGCCGTCACTCGGTGGTGTGTGGAGGTGGGGTCACTAACAGTTGGTGGCAGCGCTCCATGTTCCTAGCCTGCAATGGAATTGAACAATTAAACATGAATGACAGTGACAGACATCTTCTCCTTGAAATTCTTAAGATGAAACTTAGTGTACATGTTGTTGAGAGCATGAAACTGTATACAAACACTCAGAAGTGTGAGGCTTCTAATAGATCATTAAGTGTGTCTGTGCCAAAAAATGTGAATTTTCCTAGAAATATGACTGGTCGCGCTTCATCGGCCATCCATAGACTTAACAATAACCAGGGATCATCAACAATAGCTAAATGTGAGGCTACGGGTGTCCAACTCTCTCCACGGTGTTTGCGTACACTGACCAAGATGGACAAGGACCAAGAGTATCAGAAGCGATATCAAAAGGACCCATCCAATGTTAAAAGAAAGTTGATAAAGCATGGCAGGGACATTGTTAAACATTGTGAAACTCGGAAAAACAACGGGGAAAAGTCTGACTATCAGAAAGGACAGCTAGATCCGAAACCATCTCACAGCCGAGATCATCCCTACTCCCGATGAGTCTAAACAATATTGTAAATATCCATTAATATATTGTATAATTTGCATATCATAATACATTTAATGACATTTCTTTGAGAAAAGCAAACATTGATGTTGTAAAAAAGCAAAATAATTCATGTGAATGATTGTATTTCCTGAATGAAATTCAATAAAATAATATATATCATGCTATTTTTTTATATTATTCATTGGTTGTGACATATCATTGGAAGGAATCAAAGAGTAGTGAAGTATAAGTAATGAACTGCTTACAAAAGATTGAAGTGATTTTCTTAACACTTGTTTTGCAATAGACAAGGTGGGTAGGGGCCATGAGTGGAGCAGTTATTGCGGTTGACACACCGCACCCTCTCGGCATTTATGACGGCGGCCTCTGCGGACAGGTGTTGTGGTTTCACACACAACTGATTGTGGCATAGGTGACTTACATGGAGACCAGCAAGGTTGTCAGACCTGCTATCTACCATGTAAGCCAGCCTATGAGCATGAATTGTGTGCCATCCTGTCACTGGGTGCTTATATTTTAAAACACCATAGCCATCTTTACTTAAACCCCTTGTCCAAAAAATGCACTGCCCATGTGGCATGGAAAATTGAGCAATTTTTTCAGAGTATTTGAGATAAAACTCCTCCATGATGTGAAAAAACTGAGTAACAATACACTTTGAGAGTATTCCAGTGCTAACTCTGGTATGAAAGGGCATCTAACCAGCAAAATTAAAATATTCACAAATTTTAGAGTGAAAATGCAATAAAACATCCAAAATATAAAAAATTATGTGATTCAAATTAAAATAAAGTGCATTTCCTAGTAATTTCAAGTGTAATAGACTTACATCCACAATTTTGGCAATGTAGTTCCATTAGTTTTTGAGTTATTGCAAAAATAGAATTTACATACCAGTTCTATATCAGGCCTCAGTCCACAATTAATTTCCAGTGCATTTATCATTAGTGACATGGGTCGCTGCAAAGCTACCTGACATTGCGGGACTGGGGGACTTGTTTTGAAATGAAAATACATACTCTCGACACTACAAAATCGCAGACTAAACATGGTGTTGACCAGGCCGATTTTGAAATATGAATGAAAAATGTAAATAAACACTGGCATGCCAGAGAAAACACATGAAACTGCCCAAAATATGCACAATCTATGACCCTCACCAATCCAAAAATATTCACTCCAAATTTTTAAAAGAATTACAGCTGAAAGGACCAAATCTTACCTCTCCATGAAATCCGGAAACACATGTCTCCAATGTAAACAAATCTAGAAAAAACATATCCCACAACACCCTATCATTTCATCATTTCCTCCTCGCCCACAACCAGTTCCGGGTCAAATTAACTGTGACCTGAGGCCTATAAGACCTCAATATGTGCTTAGATTTGGTTGAAATTTACCCACATAGTACATCAATGTATTAGGATTCACCATTCCAAATACAAAATCACTCACTTCACTAACAGCCAAATGACAGCCATTCTGCAATACGTACCCTATGACCAATTTGGCTTCAGCAAAAGCCGGCCGTCCAAGATTTCGCACATGCGCAATTCATCACAGCAGTGTCTCCTGTAGGAATTAAGAAACAAAGTAAAGTTTTTATAAATAGTGGATTATCAATCTACTACAGCACACAAGTTTCATAGAAATAAACATTAAATTTGATAATTGAGTAAAAAAAATTCAAAACTAGTCAATTTTATACCAAAAATATTGATTTAATACAAAATTACCAAAAATCTTAGATTCTCAACCTGCAAAATTTCTATTTGTGATAAAGATGCCTTTTCAGGGATTCTAATGAGCTATTACACCAAGGCACCTGTTCACTGGGTATCTCTTAACGAGGCCCTAAATTGTCCCTCCTCACAGGACAGTATACAAACAAACAACATGGCAAGGGAGGAGATACTCTGTTATGGCAGGCAGGGGTCAGATTTGACAGACATAGGGGGTGTTTTCAAATCATTACCTACCCCTGGGACTCCAATAACTATAAAAGAGAGGTGGAAAACTTGAGTGATCATTCCCTTCCATGACTAACCACCATGAAAGGCGATAAGCGAAGAAAAGCATCCCAGATGAAGAAAGGCCATCCACAGTTAAAGAAGAGTCAAGATTCTAACTCAGAAGAACCCATGCTACCTCCAAGCGACCCGGTAGAACGGCAGTACACTAGACTTAGTCCAGAAGAATCTGAAATGGTCAGCACATCCACTATGGGAGGCGCCAGTCTATCAGCGGCAAACATTGACGGCAAAGTCTCATCCATTTGCCTGTTGCGTCCAAGGTCTGGTAATCACCCAGAAGGGCAAGGAACATCCAGGCAGAGTGAACTTGAGGGCAACAGAGTCATAGATGTCACCAAGATGACTGAGGCGGTCAATTCTGCCCTAGAAATGCACCACATATCATCACCCGACTGCCGAGTTCCGCAACTAGTTGTGCACCGAGAGAGAAAATGGGGTCTCGCCTGGAAGATTACACTGAAATGCACTGAGTGTCATCTCATATCACCAGAAATGAAGATGTATAAGGAGGTTGAGACAAACCAACCTGGTCCAAATGCAGCAGCGCAGAATGTCGGCCTTGCCGTAGGGTTGCAAGACACACCAATAGGGAACAGCAGAGCCAGACTCCTGATGGCTAACATGGACATCCCTCCTCCCTGTCACAGTGCCATGCAGAGAACATCTAATAAGGTCTCCAAAGCAGTGACACAGCTCAACACTCAAGACATGGCAGAGAAAGTGAAGATTGTGCAAAATATCAGTGAAAAGATGGGCAACAATCCTAATGAAATGAACATTGCCATGGACGGTCGGTACAATTCAACTACAATTACGAGTCGGAAGAAGCCGGGGCAGAATGCGTCACAAGCTATTGGTTTAGCCTGCGAAACCATGACAGAAAAAAAGTATATAGTGGCTGCAAGTTTCCAAAACAAGCTATGTTGGACAGGGGCCTGGTTACGAGGCAAGGGAATAGAAGTTAGATGTCCGGACGGCCATCCAGAGTGCACTGCCAACATCTCAGCATTCGCTCCACTCTCTGAGCTGAACATGGGGACAGATATCGGCAATCAACTTACAAGACAGGGGATTCTCATCAGGTATGCTACAACTGATGGAGATGCAAGATCTGCAGAGGGCTTAAACAAGGCCATGAGAGTCCTAGATCCCATGTGGAAGGTTCAGAGACAAGCAGACCCCACCCATCTAGCCCAGGGACAATTCCGACAATGTTATAAGGCGCAGTTCAGTGCTGACATGTTTCCAGGGGCCACTACAAGGGATCAGAAGATGGCTGCAAAGAGGACGTTAAGTCAGGACGTAAAAGCTCGATGCAGTCTTGTACTCAAAGAGATAATGAAACAACATGCTGGAGATATGCGGTCGCTCTCAAATATCTTACCTAGGGTGCTTGAGACGACACTGAAGTGTTATGATGGGGACTGCTCGCAATGTGGCCGTCACTCGGTGGTGTGTGGAGGTGGGGTCACTAACAGTTGGTGGCAGCGCTCCATGTTCCTAGCCTGCAATGGAATTGAACAATTAAACATGAATGACAGTGACAGACATCTTCTCCTTGAAATTCTTAAGATGAAACTTAGTGTACATGTTGTTGAGAGCATGAAACTGTATACAAACACTCAGAAGTGTGAGGCTTCTAATAGATCATTAAGTGTGTCTGTGCCAAAAAATGTGAATTTTCCTAGAAATATGACTGGTCGCGCTTCATCGGCCATCCATAGACTTAACAATAACCAGGGATCATCAACAATAGCTAAATGTGAGGCTACGGGTGTCCAACTCTCTCCACGGTGTTTGCGTACACTGACCAAGATGGACAAGGACCAAGAGTATCAGAAGCGATATCAAAAGGACCCATCCAATGTTAAAAGAAAGTTGATAAAGCATGGCAGGGACATTGTTAAACATTGTGAAACTCGGAAAAACAACGGGGAAAAGTCTGACTATCAGAAAGGACAGCTAGATCCGAAACCGTCTCACAGCCGAGATCATCCCTACTCCCGATGAGTCTAAACAATATTGTAAATATCCATTAATATATTGTATAATTTGCATATCATAATACATTTAATGACATTTCTTTGAGAAAAGCAAACATTGATGTTGTAAAAAAGCAAAATAATTCATGTGAATGATTGTATTTCCTGAATGAAATTCAATAAAATAATATATATCATGCTATTTTTTTATATTATTCATTGGTTGTGACATATCATTGGAAGGAATCAAAGAGTAGTGAAGTATAAGTAATGAACTGCTTACAAAAGATTGAAGTGATTTTCTTAACACTTGTTTTGCAATAGACAAGGTGGGTAGGGGCCATGAGTGGAGCAGTTATTGCGGTTGACACACCGCACCCTCTCGGCATTTATGACGGCGGCCTCTGCGGACAGGTGTTGTGGTTTCACACACAACTGATTGTGGCATAGGTGACTTACATGGAGACCAGCAAGGTTGTCAGACCTGCTATCTACCATGTAAGCCAGCCTATGAGCATGAATTGTGTGCCATCCTGTCACTGGGTGCTTATATTTTAAAACACCATAGCCATCTTTACTTAAACCCCTTGTCCAAAAAATGCACTGCCCATGTGGCATGGAAAATTGAGCAATTTTTTCAGAGTATTTGAGATAAAACTCCTCCATGATGTGAAAAAACTGAGTAACAATACACTTTGAGAGTATTCCAGTGCTAACTCTGGTATGAAAGGGCATCTAACCAGCAAAATTAAAATATTCACAAATTTTAGAGTGAAAATGCAATAAAACATCCAAAATATAAAAAATTATGTGATTCAAATTAAAATAAAGTGCATTTCCTAGTAATTTCAAGTGTAATAGACTTACATCCACAATTTTGGCAATGTAGTTCCATTAGTTTTTGAGTTATTGCAAAAATAGAATTTACATACCAGTTCTATATCAGGCCTCAGTCCACAATTAATTTCCAGTGCATTTATCATTAGTGACATGGGTCGCTGCAAAGCTACCTGACATTGCGGGACTGGGGGACTTGTTTTGAAATGAAAATACATACTCTCGACACTACAAAATCGCAGACTAAACATGGTGTTGACCAGGCCGATTTTGAAATATGAATGAAAAATGTAAATAAACACTGGCATGCCAGAGAAAACACATGAAACTGCCCAAAATATGCACAATCTATGACCCTCACCAATCCAAAAATATTCACTCCAAATTTTTAAAAGAATTACAGCTGAAAGGACCAAATCTTACCTCTCCATGAAATCCGGAAACACATGTCTCCAATGTAAACAAATCTAGAAAAAACATATCCCACAACACCCTATCATTTCATCATTTCCTCCTCGCCCACAACCAGTTCCGGGTCAAATTAACTGTGACCTGAGGCCTATAAGACCTCAATATGTGCTTAGATTTGGTTGAAATTTACCCACATAGTACATCAATGTATTAGGATTCACCATTCCAAATACAAAATCACTCACTTCACTAACAGCCAAATGACAGCCATTCTGCAATACGTACCCTATGACCAATTTGGCTTCAGCAAAAGCCGGCCGTCCAAGATTTCGCACATGCGCAATTCATCAGAGCAGTGTCTCCTGTAGGAATTAAGAAACAAAGTAAAGTTTTTATAAATAGTGGATTATCAACCTACTACAGCACACAAGTTTCATAGAAATAAACATTAAATTTGATAATTGAGTAAAAAAAATTGAAAACTAGTCAATTTTATACCAAAAATATTGATTTAATACAAAATTACCAAAAATCTTAGATTCTCAACCTGCAAAATTTCTATTTGTGATAAAGATGCCTTTTCAGGGATTCTAATGAGCTATTACACCAAGGCACCTGTTCACTGGGTATCTCTTAACGAGGCCCTAAATTGTCCCTCCTCACAGGACAGTATACAAACAAACAACATGGCAAGGGAGGAGATACTCTGTTATGGCAGGCAGGGGTCAGATTTGACAGACATAGGGGGTGTTTTCAAATCATTACCTACCCCTGGGACTCCAATAACTATAAAAGAGAGGTGGAAAACTTGAGTGATCATTCCCTTCCATGACTAACCACCATGAAAGGCGATAAGCGAAGAAAAGCATCCCAGATGAAGAAAGGCCATCCACAGTTAAAGAAGAGTCAAGATTCTAACTCAGAAGAACCCATGCTACCTCCAAGCGACCCGGTAGAACGGCAGTACACTAGACTTAGTCCAGAAGAATCTGAAATGGTCAGCACATCCACTATGGGAGGCGCCAGTCTATCAGCGGCAAACATTGACGGCAAAGTCTCATCCATTTGCCTGTTGCGTCCAAGGTCTGGTAATCACCCAGAAGGGCAAGGAACATCCAGGCAGAGTGAACTTGAGGGCAACAGAGTCATAGATGTCACCAAGATGACTGAGGCGGTCAATTCTGCCCTAGAAATGCACCACATATCATCACCCGACTGCCGAGTTCCGCAACTAGTTGTGCACCGAGAGAGAAAATGGGGTCTCGCCTGGAAGATTACACTGAAATGCACTGAGTGTCATCTCATATCACCAGAAATGAAGATGTATAAGGAGGTTGAGACAAACCAACCTGGTCCAAATGCAGCAGCGCAGAATGTCGGCCTTGCCGTAGGGTTGCAAGACACACCAATAGGGAACAGCAGAGCCAGACTCCTGATGGCTAACATGGACATCCCTCCTCCCTGTCACAGTGCCATGCAGAGAACATCTAATAAGGTCTCCAAAGCAGTGACACAGCTCAACACTCAAGACATGGCAGAGAAAGTGAAGATTGTGCAAAATATCAGTGAAAAGATGGGCAACAATCCTAATGAAATGAACATTGCCATGGACGGTCGGTACAATTCAACTACAATTACGAGTCGGAAGAAGCCGGGGCAGAATGCGTCACAAGCTATTGGTTTAGCCTGCGAAACCATGACAGAAAAAAAGTATATAGTGGCTGCAAGTTTCCAAAACAAGCTATGTTGGACAGGGGCCTGGTTACGAGGCAAGGGAATAGAAGTTAGATGTCCGGACGGCCATCCAGAGTGCACTGCCAACATCTCAGCATTCGCTCCACTCTCTGAGCTGAACATGGGGACAGATATCGGCAATCAACTTACAAGACAGGGGATTCTCATCAGGTATGCTACAACTGATGGAGATGCAAGATCTGCAGAGGGCTTAAACAAGGCCATGAGAGTCCTAGATCCCATGTGGAAGGTTCAGAGACAAGCAGACCCCACCCATCTAGCCCAGGGACAATTCCGACAATGTTATAAGGCGCAGTTCAGTGCTGACATGTTTCCAGGGGCCACTACAAGGGATCAGAAGATGGCTGCAAAGAGGACGTTAAGTCAGGACGTAAAAGCTCGATGCAGTCTTGTACTCAAAGAGATAATGAAACAACATGCTGGAGATATGCGGTCGCTCTCAAATATCTTACCTAGGGTGCTTGAGACGACACTGAAGTGTTATGATGGGGACTGCTCGCAATGTGGCCGTCACTCGGTGGTGTGTGGAGGTGGGGTCACTAACAGTTGGTGGCAGCGCTCCATGTTCCTAGCCTGCAATGGAATTGAACAATTAAACATGAATGACAGTGACAGACATCTTCTCCTTGAAATTCTTAAGATGAAACTTAGTGTACATGTTGTTGAGAGCATGAAACTGTATACAAACACTCAGAAGTGTGAGGCTTCTAATAGATCATTAAGTGTGTCTGTGCCAAAAAATGTGAATTTTCCTAGAAATATGACTGGTCGCGCTTCATCGGCCATCCATAGACTTAACAATAACCAGGGATCATCAACAATAGCTAAATGTGAGGCTACGGGTGTCCAACTCTCTCCACGGTGTTTGCGTACACTGACCAAGATGGACAAGGACCAAGAGTATCAGAAGCGATATCAAAAGGACCCATCCAATGTTAAAAGAAAGTTGATAAAGCATGGCAGGGACATTGTTAAACATTGTGAAACTCGGAAAAACAACGGGGAAAAGTCTGACTATCAGAAAGGACAGCTAGATCCGAAACCGTCTCACAGCCGAGATCATCCCTACTCCCGATGAGTCTAAACAATATTGTAAATATCCATTAATATATTGTATAATTTGCATATCATAATACATTTAATGACATTTCTTTGAGAAAAGCAAACATTGATGTTGTAAAAAAGCAAAATAATTCATGTGAATGATTGTATTTCCTGAATGAAATTCAATAAAATAATATATATCATGCTATTTTTTTATATTATTCATTGGTTGTGACATATCATTGGAAGGAATCAAAGAGTAGTGAAGTATAAGTAATGAACTGCTTACAAAAGATTGAAGTGATTTTCTTAACACTTGTTTTGCAATAGACAAGGTGGGTAGGGGCCATGAGTGGAGCAGTTATTGCGGTTGACACACCGCACCCTCTCGGCATTTATGACGGCGGCCTCTGCGGACAGGTGTTGTGGTTTCACACACAACTGATTGTGGCATAGGTGACTTACATGGAGACCAGCAAGGTTGTCAGACCTGCTATCTACCATGTAAGCCAGCCTATGAGCATGAATTGTGTGCCATCCTGTCACTGGGTGCTTATATTTTAAAACACCATAGCCATCTTTACTTAAACCCCTTGTCCAAAAAATGCACTGCCCATGTGGCATGGAAAATTGAGCAATTTTTTCAGAGTATTTGAGATAAAACTCCTCCATGATGTGAAAAAACTGAGTAACAATACACTTTGAGAGTATTCCAGTGCTAACTCTGGTATGAAAGGGCATCTAACCAGCAAAATTAAAATATTCACAAATTTTAGAGTGAAAATGCAATAAAACATCCAAAATATAAAAAATTATGTGATTCAAATTAAAATAAAGTGCATTTCCTAGTAATTTCAAGTGTAATAGACTTACATCCACAATTTTGGCAATGTAGTTCCATTAGTTTTTGAGTTATTGCAAAAATAGAATTTACATTCCAGTTCTATATCAGGCCTCAGTCCACAATTAATTTCCAGTGCATTTATCATTAGTGACATGGGTCGCTGCAAAGCTACCTGACATTGCGGGACTGGGGGACTTGTTTTGAAATGAAAATACATACTCTCGACACTACAAAATCGCAGACTAAACATGGTGTTGACCAGGCCGATTTTGAAATATGAATGAAAAATGTAAATAAACACTGGCATGCCAGAGAAAACACATGAAACTGCCCAAAATATGCACAATCTATGACCCTCACCAATCCAAAAATATTCACTCCAAATTTTTAAAAGAATTACAGCTGAAAGGACCAAATCTTACCTCTCCATGAAATCCGGAAACACATGTCTCCAATGTAAACAAATCTAGAAAAAACATATCCCACAACACCCTATCATTTCATCATTTCCTCCTCGCCCACAACCAGTTCCGGGTCAAATTAACTGTGACCTGAGGCCTATAAGACCTCAATATGTGCTTAGATTTGGTTGAAATTTACCCACATAGTACATCAATGTATTAGGATTCACCATTCCAAATACAAAATCACTCACTTCACTAACAGCCAAATGACAGCCATTCTGCAATACGTACCCTATGACCAATTTGGCTTCAGCAAAAGCCGGCCGTCCAAGATTTCGCACATGCGCAATTCATCACAGCAGTGTCTCCTGTAGGAATTAAGAAACAAAGTAAAGTTTTTATAAATAGTGGATTATCAACCTACTACAGCACACAAGTTTCATAGAAATAAACATTAAATTTGATAATTGAGTAAAAAAAATTCAAAACTAGTCAATTTTATACCAAAAATATTGATTTAATACAAAATTACCAAAAATCTTAGATTCTCAACCTGCAAAATTTCTATTTGTGATAAAGATGCCTTTTCAGGGATTCTAATGAGCTATTACACCAAGGCACCTGTTCACTGGGTATCTCTTAACGAGGCCCTAAATTGTCCCTCCTCACAGGACAGTATACAAACAAACAACATGGCAAGGGAGGAGATACTCTGTTATGGCAGGCAGGGGTCAGATTTGACAGACATAGGGGGTGTTTTCAAATCATTACCTACCCCTGGGACTCCAATAACTATAAAAGAGAGGTGGAAAACTTGAGTGATCATTCCCTTCCATGACTAACCACCATGAAAGGCGATAAGCGAAGAAAAGCATCCCAGATGAAGAAAGGCCATCCACAGTTAAAGAAGAGTCAAGATTCTAACTCAGAAGAACCCATGCTACCTCCAAGCGACCCGGTAGAACGGCAGTACACTAGACTTAGTCCAGAAGAATCTGAAATGGTCAGCACATCCACTATGGGAGGCGCCAGTCTATCAGCGGCAAACATTGACGGCAAAGTCTCATCCATTTGCCTGTTGCGTCCAAGGTCTGGTAATCACCCAGAAGGGCAAGGAACATCCAGGCAGAGTGAACTTGAGGGCAACAGAGTCATAGATGTCACCAAGATGACTTAGGCGGTCAATTCTGCCCTAGAAATGCACCACATATCATCACCCGACTGCCGAGTTCCGCAACTAGTTGTGCACCGAGAGAGAAAATGGGGTCTCGCCTGGAAGATTACACTGAAATGCACTGAGTGTCATCTCATATCACCAGAAATGAAGATGTATAAGGAGGTTGAGACAAACCAACCTGGTCCAAATGCAGCAGCGCAGAATGTCGGCCTTGCCGTAGGGTTGCAAGACACACCAATAGGGAACAGCAGAGCCAGACTCCTGATGGCTAACATGGACATCCCTCCTCCCTGTCACAGTGCCATGCAGAGAACATCTAATAAGGTCTCCAAAGCAGTGACACAGCTCAACACTCAAGACATGGCAGAGAAAGTGAAGATTGTGCAAAATATCAGTGAAAAGATGGGCAACAATCCTAATGAAATGAACATTGCCATGGACGGTCGGTACAATTCAACTACAATTACGAGTCGGAAGAAGCCGGGGCAGAATGCGTCACAAGCTATTGGTTTAGCCTGCGAAACCATGACAGAAAAAAAGTATATAGTGGCTGCAAGTTTCCAAAACAAGCTATGTTGGACAGGGGCCTGGTTACGAGGCAAGGGAATAGAAGTTAGATGTCCGGACGGCCATCCAGAGTGCACTGCCAACATCTCAGCATTCGCTCCACTCTCTGAGCTGAACATGGGGACAGATATCGGCAATCAACTTACAAGACAGGGGATTCTCATCAGGTATGCTACAACTGATGGAGATGCAAGATCTGCAGAGGGCTTAAACAAGGCCATGAGAGTCCTAGATCCCATGTGGAAGGTTCAGAGACAAGCAGACCCCACCCATCTAGCCCAGGGACAATTCCGACAATGTTATAAGGCGCAGTTCAGTGCTGACATGTTTCCAGGGGCCACTACAAGGGATCAGAAGATGGCTGCAAAGAGGACGTTAAGTCAGGACGTAAAAGCTCGATGCAGTCTTGTACTCAAAGAGATAATGAAACAACATGCTGGAGATATGCGGTCGCTCTCAAATATCTTACCTAGGGTGCTTGAGACGACACTGAAGTGTTATGATGGGGACTGCTCGCAATGTGGCCGTCACTCGGTGGTGTGTGGAGGTGGGGTCACTAACAGTTGGTGGCAGCGCTCCATGTTCCTAGCCTGCAATGGAATTGAACAATTAAACATGAATGACAGTGACAGACATCTTCTCCTTGAAATTCTTAAGATGAAACTTAGTGTACATGTTGTTGAGAGCATGAAACTGTATACAAACACTCAGAAGTGTGAGGCTTCTAATAGATCATTAAGTGTGTCTGTGCCAAAAAATGTGAATTTTCCTAGAAATATGACTGGTCGCGCTTCATCGGCCATCCATAGACTTAACAATAACCAGGGATCATCAACAATAGCTAAATGTGAGGCTACGGGTGTCCAACTCTCTCCACGGTGTTTGCGTACACTGACCAAGATGGACAAGGACCAAGAGTATCAGAAGCGATATCAAAAGGACCCATCCAATGTTAAAAGAAAGTTGATAAAGCATGGCAGGGACATTGTTAAACATTGTGAAACTCGGAAAAACAACGGGGAAAAGTCTGACTATCAGAAAGGACAGCTAGATCCGAAACCGTCTCACAGCCGAGATCATCCCTACTCCCGATGAGTCTAAACAATATTGTAAATATCCATTAATATATTGTATAATTTGCATATCATAATACATTTAATGACATTTCTTTGAGAAAAGCAAACATTGATGTTGTAAAAAAGCAAAATAATTCATGTGAATGATTGTATTTCCTGAATGAAATTCAATAAAATAATATATATCATGCTATTTTTTTATATTATTCATTGGTTGTGACATATCATTGGAAGGAATCAAAGAGTAGTGAAGTATAAGTAATGAACTGCTTACAAAAGATTGAAGTGATTTTCTTAACACTTGTTTTGCAATAGACAAGGTGGGTAGGGGCCATGAGTGGAGCAGTTATTGCGGTTGACACACCGCACCCTCTCGGCATTTATGACGGCGGCCTCTGCGGACAGGTGTTGTGGTTTCACACACAACTGATTGTGGCATAGGTGACTTACATGGAGACCAGCAAGGTTGTCAGACCTGCTATCTACCATGTAAGCCAGCCTATGAGCATGAATTGTGTGCCATCCTGTCACTGGGTGCTTATATTTTAAAACACCATAGCCATCTTTACTTAAACCCCTTGTCCAAAAAATGCACTGCCCATGTGGCATGGAAAATTGAGCAATTTTTTCAGAGTATTTGAGATAAAACTCCTCCATGATGTGAAAAAACTGAGTAACAATACACTTTGAGAGTATTCCAGTGCAAACTCTGGTATGAAAGGGCATCTAACCAGCAAAATTAAAATATTCACAAATTTTAGAGTGAAAATGCAATAAAACATCCAAAATATAAAAAAGTATGTGATTCAAATTAAAATAAAGTGCATTTCCTAGTAATTTCAAGTGTAATAGACTTACATCCACAATTTTGGCAATGTAGTTCCATTAGTTTTTGAGTTATTGCAAAAATAGAATTTACATACCAGTTCTATATCAGGCCTCAGTCCACAATTAATTTCCAGTGCATTTATCATTAGTGACATGGGTCGCTGCAAAGCTACCTGACATTGCGGGACTGGGGGACTTGTTTTGAAATGAAAATACATACTCTCGACACTACAAAATCGCAGACTAAACATGGTGTTGACCAGGCCGATTTTGAAATATGAATGAAAAATGTAAATAAACACTGGCATGCCAGAGAAAACACATGAAACTGCCCAAAATATGCACAATCTATGACCCTCACCAATCCAAAAATATTCACTCCAAATTTTTAAAAGAATTACAGCTGAAAGGACCAAATCTTACCTCTCCATGAAATCCGGAAACACATGTCTCCAATGTAAACAAATCTAGAAAAAACATATCCCACAACACCCTATCATTTCATCATTTCCTCCTCGCCCACAACCAGTTCCGGGTCAAATTAACTGTGACCTGAGGCCTATAAGACCTCAATATGTGCTTAGATTTGGTTGAAATTTACCCACATAGTACATCAATGTATTAGGATTCACCATTCCAAATACAAAATCACTCACTTCACTAACAGCCAAATGACAGCCATTCTGCAATACGTACCCTATGACCAATTTGGCTTCAGCAAAAGCCGGCCGTCCAAGATTTCGCACATGCGCAATTCATCACAGCAGTGTCTCCTGTAGGAATTAAGAAACAAAGTAAAGTTTTTATAAATAGTGGATTATCAATCTACTACAGCACACAAGTTTCATAGAAATAAACATTAAATTTGATAATTGAGTAAAAAAAATTCAAAACTAGTCAATTTTATACCAAAAATATTGATTTAATACAAAATTACCAAAAATCTTAGATTCTCAACCTGCAAAATTTCTATTTGTGATAAAGATGCCTTTTCAGGGATTCTAATGAGCTATTACACCAAGGCACCTGTTCACTGGGTATCTCTTAACGAGGCCCTAAATTGTCCCTCCTCACAGGACAGTATACAAACAAACAACATGGCAAGGGAGGAGATACTCTGTTATGGCAGGCAGGGGTCAGATTTGACAGACATAGGGGGTGTTTTCAAATCATTACCTACCCCTGGGACTCCAATAACTATAAAAGAGAGGTGGAAAACTTGAGTGATCATTCCCTTCCATGACTAACCACCATGAAAGGCGATAAGCGAAGAAAAGCATCCCAGATGAAGAAAGGCCATCCACAGTTAAAGAAGAGTCAAGATTCTAACTCAGAAGAACCCATGCTACCTCCAAGCGACCCGGTAGAACGGCAGTACACTAGACTTAGTCCAGAAGAATCTGAAATGGTCAGCACATCCACTATGGGAGGCGCCAGTCTATCAGCGGCAAACATTGACGGCAAAGTCTCATCCATTTGCCTGTTGCGTCCAAGGTCTGGTAATCACCCAGAAGGGCAAGGAACATCCAGGCAGAGTGAACTTGAGGGCAACAGAGTCATAGATGTCACCAAGATGACTGAGGCGGTCAATTCTGCCCTAGAAATGCACCACATATCATCACCCGACTGCCGAGTTCCGCAACTAGTTGTGCACCGAGAGAGAAAATGGGGTCTCGCCTGGAAGATTACACTGAAATGCACTGAGTGTCATCTCATATCACCAGAAATGAAGATGTATAAGGAGGTTGAGACAAACCAACCTGGTCCAAATGCAGCAGCGCAGAATGTCGGCCTTGCCGTAGGGTTGCAAGACACACCAATAGGGAACAGCAGAGCCAGACTCCTGATGGCTAACATGGACATCCCTCCTCCCTGTCACAGTGCCATGCAGAGAACATCTAATAAGGTCTCCAAAGCAGTGACACAGCTCAACACTCAAGACATGGCAGAGAAAGTGAAGATTGTGCAAAATATCAGTGAAAAGATGGGCAACAATCCTAATGAAATGAACATTGCCATGGACGGTCGGTACAATTCAACTACAATTACGAGTCGGAAGAAGCCGGGGCAGAATGCGTCACAAGCTATTGGTTTAGCCTGCGAAACCATGACAGAAAAAAAGTATATAGTGGCTGCAAGTTTCCAAAACAAGCTATGTTGGACAGGGGCCTGGTTACGAGGCAAGGGAATAGAAGTTAGATGTCCGGACGGCCATCCAGAGTGCACTGCCAACATCTCAGCATTCGCTCCACTCTCTGAGCTGAACATGGGGACAGATATCGGCAATCAACTTACAAGACAGGGGATTCTCATCAGGTATGCTACAACTGATGGAGATGCAAGATCTGCAGAGGGCTTAAACAAGGCCATGAGAGTCCTAGATCCCATGTGGAAGGTTCAGAGACAAGCAGACCCCACCCATCTAGCCCAGGGACAATTCCGACAATGTTATAAGGCGCAGTTCAGTGCTGACATGTTTCCAGGGGCCACTACAAGGGATCAGAAGATGGCTGCAAAGAGGACGTTAAGTCAGGACGTAAAAGCTCGATGCAGTCTTGTACTCAAAGAGATAATGAAACAACATGCTGGAGATATGCGGTCGCTCTCAAATATCTTACCTAGGGTGCTTGAGACGACACTGAAGTGTTATGATGGGGACTGCTCGCAATGTGGCCGTCACTCGGTGGTGTGTGGAGGTGGGGTCACTAACAGTTGGTGGCAGCGCTCCACGTTCCTAGCCTGCAATGGAATTGAACAATTAAACATGAATGACAGTGACAGACATCTTCTCCTTGAAATTCTTAAGATGAAACTTAGTGTACATGTTGTTGAGAGCATGAAACTGTATACAAACACTCAGAAGTGTGAGGCTTCTAATAGATCATTAAGTGTGTCTGTGCCAAAAAATGTGAATTTTCCTAGAAATATGACTGGTCGCGCTTCATCGGCCATCCATAGACTTAACAATAACCAGGGATCATCAACAATAGCTAAATGTGAGGCTACGGGTGTCCAACTCTCTCCACGGTGTTTGCGTACACTGACCAAGATGGACAAGGACCAAGAGTATCAGAAGCGATATCAAAAGGACCCATCCAATGTTAAAAGAAAGTTGATAAAGCATGGCAGGGACATTGTTAAACATTGTGAAACTCGGAAAAACAACGGGGAAAAGTCTGACTATCAGAAAGGACAGCTAGATCCGAAACCGTCTCACAGCCGAGATCATCCCTACTCCCGATGAGTCTAAACAATATTGTAAATATCCATTAATATATTGTATAATTTGCATATCATAATACATTTAATGACATTTCTTTGAGAAAAGCAAACATTGATGTTGTAAAAAAGCAAAATAATTCATGTGAATGATTGTATTTCCTGAATGAAATTCAATAAAATAATATATATCATGCTATTTTTTTATATTATTCATTGGTTGTGACATATCATTGGAAGGAATCAAAGAGTAGTGAAGTATAAGTAATGAACTGCTTACAAAAGATTGAAGTGATTTTCTTAACACTTGTTTTGCAATAGACAAGGTGGGTAGGGGCCATGAGTGGAGCAGTTATTGCGGTTGACACACCGCACCCTCTCGGCATTTATGACGGCGGCCTCTGCGGACAGGTGTTGTGGTTTCACACACAACTGATTGTGGCATAGGTGACTTACATGGAGACCAGCAAGGTTGTCAGACCTGCTATCTACCATGTAAGCCAGCCTATGAGCATGAATTGTGTGCCATCCTGTCACTGGGTGCTTATATTTTAAAACACCATAGCCATCTTTACTTAAACCCCTTGTCCAAAAAATGCACTGCCCATGTGGCATGGAAAATTGAGCAATTTTTTCAGAGTATTTGAGATAAAACTCCTCCATGATGTGAAAAAACTGAGTAACAATACACTTTGAGAGTATTCCAGTGCTAACTCTGGTATGAAAGGGCATCTAACCAGCAAAATTAAAATATTCACAAATTTTAGAGTGAAAATGCAATAAAACATCCAAAATATAAAAAATTATGTGATTCAAATTAAAATAAAGTGCATTTCCTAGTAATTTCAAGTGTAATAGACTTACATCCACAATTTTGGCAATGTAGTTCCATTAGTTTTTGAGTTATTGCAAAAATAGAATTTACATACCAGTTCTATATCAGGCCTCAGTCCACAATTAATTTCCAGTGCATTTATCATTAGTGACATGGGTCGCTGCAAAGCTACCTGACATTGCGGGACTGGGGGACTTGTTTTGAAATGAAAATACATACTCTCGACACTACAAAATCGCAGACTAAACATGGTGTTGACCAGGCCGATTTTGAAATATGAATGAAAAATGTAAATAAACACTGGCATGCCAGAGAAAACACATGAAACTGCCCAAAATATGCACAATCTATGACCCTCACCAATCCAAAAATATTCACTCCAAATTTTTAAAAGAATTACAGCTGAAAGGACCAAATCTTACCTCTCCATGAAATCCGGAAACACATGTCTCCAATGTAAACAAATCTAGAAAAAACATATCCCACAACACCCTATCATTTCATCATTTCCTCCTCGCCCACAACCAGTTCCGGGTCAAATTAACTGTGACCTGAGGCCTATAAGACCTCAATATGTGCTTAGATTTGGTTGAAATTTACCCACATAGTACATCAATGTATTAGGATTCACCATTCCAAATACAAAATCACTCACTTCACTAACAGCCAAATGACAGCCATTCTGCAATACGTACCCTATGACCAATTTGGCTTCAGCAAAAGCCGGCCGTCCAAGATTTCGCACATGCGCAATTCATCACAGCAGTGTCTCCTGTAGGAATTAAGAAACAAAGTAAAGTTTTTATAAATAGTGGATTATCAACCTACTACAGCACACAAGTTTCATAGAAATAAACATTAAATTTGATAATTGAGTAAAAAAATTCAAAACTAGTCAATTTTATACCAAAAATATTGATTTAATACAAAATTACCAAAAATCTTAGATTCTCAACCTGCAAAATTTCTATTTGTGATAAAGATGCCTTTTCAGGGATTCTAATGAGCTATTACACCAAGGCACCTGTTCACTGGGTATCTCTTAACGAGGCCCTAAATTGTCCCTCCTCACAGGACAGTATACAAACAAACAACATGGCAAGGGAGGAGATACTCTGTTATGGCAGGCAGGGGTCAGATTTGACAGACATAGGGGGTGTTTTCAAATCATTACCTACCCCTGGGACTCCAATAACTATAAAAGAGAGGTGGAAAACTTGAGTGATCATTCCCTTCCATGACTAACCACCATGAAAGGCGATAAGCGAAGAAAAGCATCCCAGATGAAGAAAGGCCATCCACAGTTAAAGAAGAGTCAAGATTCTAACTCAGAAGAACCCATGCTACCTCCAAGCGACCCGGTAGAACGGCAGTACACTAGACTTAGTCCAGAAGAATCTGAAATGGTCAGCACATCCACTATGGGAGGCGCCAGTCTATCAGCGGCAAACATTGACGGCAAAGTCTCATCCATTTGCCTGTTGCGTCCAAGGTCTGGTAATCACCCAGAAGGGCAAGGAACATCCAGGCAGAGTGAACTTGAGGGCAACAGAGTCATAGATGTCACCAAGATGACTGAGGCGGTCAATTCTGCCCTAGAAATGCACCACATATCATCACCCGACTGCCGAGTTCCGCAACTAGTTGTGCACCGAGAGAGAAAATGGGGTCTCGCCTGGAAGATTACACTGAAATGCACTGAGTGTCATCTCATATCACCAGAAATGAAGATGTATAAGGAGGTTGAGACAAACCAACCTGGTCCAAATGCAGCAGCGCAGAATGTCGGCCTTGCCGTAGGGTTGCAAGACACACCAATAGGGAACAGCAGAGCCAGACTCCTGATGGCTAACATGGACATCCCTCCTCCCTGTCACAGTGCCATGCAGAGAACATCTAATAAGGTCTCCAAAGCAGTGACACAGCTCAACACTCAAGACATGGCAGAGAAAGTGAAGATTGTGCAAAATATCAGTGAAAAGATGGGCAACAATCCTAATGAAATGAACATTGCCATGGACGGTCGGTACAATTCAACTACAATTACGAGTCGGAAGAAGCCGGGGCAGAATGCGTCACAAGCTATTGGTTTAGCCTGCGAAACCATGACAGAAAAAAAGTATATAGTGGCTGCAAGTTTCCAAAACAAGCTATGTTGGACAGGGGCCTGGTTACGAGGCAAGGGAATAGAAGTTAGATGTCCGGACGGCCATCCAGAGTGCACTGCCAACATCTCAGCATTCGCTCCACTCTCTGAGCTGAACATGGGGACAGATATCGGCAATCAACTTACAAGACAGGGGATTCTCATCAGGTATGCTACAACTGATGGAGATGCAAGATCTGCAGAGGGCTTAAACAAGGCCATGAGAGTCCTAGATCCCATGTGGAAGGTTCAGAGACAAGCAGACCCCACCCATCTAGCCCAGGGACAATTCCGACAATGTTATAAGGCGCAGTTCAGTGCTGACATGTTTCCAGGGGCCACTACAAGGGATCAGAAGATGGCTGCAAAGAGGACGTTAAGTCAGGACGTAAAAGCTCGATGCAGTCTTGTACTCAAAGAGATAATGAAACAACATGCTGGAGATATGCGGTCGCTCTCAAATATCTTACCTAGGGTGCTTGAGACGACACTGAAGTGTTATGATGGGGACTGCTCGCAATGTGGCCGTCACTCGGTGGTGTGTGGAGGTGGGGTCACTAACAGTTGGTGGCAGCGCTCCATGTTCCTAGCCTGCAATGGAATTGAACAATTAAACATGAATGACAGTGACAGACATCTTCTCCTTGAAATTCTTAAGATGAAACTTAGTGTACATGTTGTTGAGAGCATGAAACTGTATACAAACACTCAGAAGTGTGAGGCTTCTAATAGATCATTAAGTGTGTCTGTGCCAAAAAATGTGAATTTTCCTAGAAATATGACTGGTCGCGCTTCATCGGCCATCCATAGACTTAACAATAACCAGGGATCATCAACAATAGCTAAATGTGAGGCTACGGGTGTCCAACTCTCTCCACGGTGTTTGCGTACACTGACCAAGATGGACAAGGACCAAGAGTATCAGAAGCGATATCAAAAGGACCCATCCAATGTTAAAAGAAAGTTGATAAAGCATGGCAGGGACATTGTTAAACATTGTGAAACTCGGAAAAACAACGGGGAAAAGTCTGACTATCAGAAAGGACAGCTAGATCCGAAACCGTCTCACAGCCGAGATCATCCCTACTCCCGATGAGTCTAAACAATATTGTAAATATCCATTAATATATTGTATAATTTGCATATCATAATACATTTAATGACATTTCTTTGAGAAAAGCAAACATTGATGTTGTAAAAAAGCAAAATAATTCATGTGAATGATTGTATTTCCTGAATGAAATTCAATAAAATAATATATATCATGCTATTTTTTTATATTATTCATTGGTTGTGACATATCATTGGAAGGAATCAAAGAGTAGTGAAGTATAAGTAATGAACTGCTTACAAAAGATTGAAGTGATTTTCTTAACACTTGTTTTGCAATAGACAAGGTGGGTAGGGGCCATGAGTGGAGCAGTTATTGCGGTTGACACACCGCACCCTCTCGGCATTTATGACGGCGGCCTCTGCGGACAGGTGTTGTGGTTTCACACACAACTGATTGTGGCATAGGTGACTTACATGGAGACCAGCAAGGTTGTCAGACCTGCTATCTACCATGTAAGCCAGCCTATGAGCATGAATTGTGTGCCATCCTGTCACTGGGTGCTTATATTTTAAAACACCATAGCCATCTTTACTTAAACCCCTTGTCCAAAAAATGCACTGCCCATGTGGCATGGAAAATTGAGCAATTTTTTCAGAGTATTTGAGATAAAACTCCTCCATGATGTGAAAAAACTGAGTAACAATACACTTTGAGAGTATTCCAGTGCTAACTCTGGTATGAAAGGGCATCTAACCAGCAAAATTAAAATATTCACAAATTTTAGAGTGAAAATGCAATAAAACATCCAAAATATAAAAAATTATGTGATTCAAATTAAAATAAAGTGCATTTCCTAGTAATTTCAAGTGTAATAGACTTACATCCACAATTTTGGCAATGTAGTTCCATTAGTTTTTGAGTTATTGCAAAAATAGAATTTACATACCAGTTCTATATCAGGCCTCAGTCCACAATTAATTTCCAGTGCATTTATCATTAGTGACATGGGTCGCTGCAAAGCTACCTGACATTGCGGGACTGGGGGACTTGTTTTGAAATGAAAATACATACTCTCGACACTACAAAATCGCAGACTAAACATGGTGTTGACCAGGCCGATTTTGAAATATGAATGAAAAATGTAAATAAACACTGGCATGCCAGAGAAAACACATGAAACTGCCCAAAATATGCACAATCTATGACCCTCACCAATCCAAAAATATTCACTCCAAATTTTTAAAAGAATTACAGCTGAAAGGACCAAATCTTACCTCTCCATGAAATCCGGAAACACATGTCTCCAATGTAAACAAATCTAGAAAAAACATATCCCACAACACCCTATCATTTCATCATTTCCTCCTCGCCCACAACCAGTTCCGGGTCAAATTAACTGTGACCTGAGGCCTATAAGACCTCAATATGTGCTTAGATTTGGTTGAAATTTACCCACATAGTACATCAATGTATTAGGATTCACCATTCCAAATACAAAATCACTCACTTCACTAACAGCCAAATGACAGCCATTCTGCAATACGTACCCTATGACCAATTTGGCTTCAGCAAAAGCCGGCCGTCCAAGATTTCGCACATGCGCAATTCATCACAGCAGTGTCTCCTGTAGGAATTAAGAAACAAAGTAAAGTTTTTATAAATAGTGGATTATCAACCTACTACAGCACACAAGTTTCATAGAAATAAACATTAAATTTGATAATTGAGTAAAAAAAATTCAAAACTAGTCAATTTTATACCAAAAATATTGATTTAATACAAAATTACCAAAAATCTTAGATTCTCAACCTGCAAAATTTCTATTTGTGATAAAGATGCCTTTTCAGGGATTCTAATGAGCTATTACACCAAGGCACCTGTTCACTGGGTATCTCTTAACGAGGCCCTAAATTGTCCCTCCTCACAGGACAGTATACAAACAAACAACATGGCAAGGGAGGAGATACTCTGTTATGGCAGGCAGGGGTCAGATTTGACAGACATAGGGGGTGTTTTCAAATCATTACCTACCCCTGGGACTCCAATAACTATAAAAGAGAGGTGGAAAACTTGAGTGATCATTCCCTTCCATGACTAACCACCATGAAAGGCGATAAGCGAAGAAAAGCATCCCAGATGAAGAAAGGCCATCCACAGTTAAAGAAGAGTCAAGATTCTAACTCAGAAGAACCCATGCTACCTCCAAGCGACCCGGTAGAACGGCAGTACACTAGACTTAGTCCAGAAGAATCTGAAATGGTCAGCACATCCACTATGGGAGGCGCCAGTCTATCAGCGGCAAACATTGACGGCAAAGTCTCATCCATTTGCCTGTTGCGTCCAAGGTCTGGTAATCACCCAGAAGGGCAAGGAACATCCAGGCAGAGTGAACTTGAGGGCAACAGAGTCATAGATGTCACCAAGATGACTGAGGCGGTCAATTCTGCCCTAGAAATGCACCACATATCATCACCCGACTGCCGAGTTCCGCAACTAGTTGTGCACCGAGAGAGAAAATGGGGTCTCGCCTGGAAGATTACACTGAAATGCACTGAGTGTCATCTCATATCACCAGAAATGAAGATGTATAAGGAGGTTGAGACAAACCAACCTGGTCCAAATGCAGCAGCGCAGAATGTCGGCCTTGCCGTAGGGTTGCAAGACACACCAATAGGGAACAGCAGAGCCAGACTCCTGATGGCTAACATGGACATCCCTCCTCCCTGTCACAGTGCCATGCAGAGAACATCTAATAAGGTCTCCAAAGCAGTGACACAGCTCAACACTCAAGACATGGCAGAGAAAGTGAAGATTGTGCAAAATATCAGTGAAAAGATGGGCAACAATCCTAATGAAATGAACATTGCCATGGACGGTCGGTACAATTCAACTAAAATTACGAGTCGGAAGAAGCCGGGGCAGAATGCGTCACAAGCTATTGGTTTAGCCTGCGAAACCATGACAGAAAAAAAGTATATAGTGGCTGCAAGTTTCCAAAACAAGCTATGTTGGACAGGGGCCTGGTTACGAGGCAAGGGAATAGAAGTTAGATGTCCGGACGGCCATCCAGAGTGCACTGCCAACATCTCAGCATTCGCTCCACTCTCTGAGCTGAACATGGGGACAGATATCGGCAATCAACTTACAAGACAGGGGATTCTCATCAGGTATGCTACAACTGATGGAGATGCAAGATCTGCAGAGGGCTTAAACAAGGCCATGAGAGTCCTAGATCCCATGTGGAAGGTTCAGAGACAAGCAGACCCCACCCATCTAGCCCAGGGACAATTCCGACAATGTTATAAGGCGCAGTTCAGTGCTGACATGTTTCCAGGGGCCACTACAAGGGATCAGAAGATGGCTGCAAAGAGGACGTTAAGTCAGGACGTAAAAGCTCGATGCAGTCTTGTACTCAAAGAGATAATGAAACAACATGCTGGAGATATGCGGTCGCTCTCAAATATCTTACCTAGGGTGCTTGAGACGACACTGAAGTGTTATGATGGGGACTGCTCGCAATGTGGCCGTCACTCGGTGGTGTGTGGAGGTGGGGTCACTAACAGTTGGTGGCAGCGCTCCATGTTCCTAGCCTGCAATGGAATTGAACAATTAAACATGAATGACAGTGACAGACATCTTCTCCTTGAAATTCTTAAGATGAAACTTAGTGTACATGTTGTTGAGAGCATGAAACTGTATACAAACACTCAGAAGTGTGAGGCTTCTAATAGATCATTAAGTGTGTCTGTGCCAAAAAATGTGAATTTTCCTAGAAATATGACTGGTCGCGCTTCATCGGCCATCCATAGACTTAACAATAACCAGGGATCATCAACAATAGCTAAATGTGAGGCTACGGGTGTCCAACTCTCTCCACGGTGTTTGCGTACACTGACCAAGATGGACAAGGACCAAGAGTATCAGAAGCGATATCAAAAGGACCCATCCAATGTTAAAAGAAAGTTGATAAAGCATGGCAGGGACATTGTTAAACATTGTGAAACTCGGAAAAACAACGGGGAAAAGTCTGACTATCAGAAAGGACAGCTAGATCCGAAACCGTCTCACAGCCGAGATCATCCCTACTCCCGATGAGTCTAAACAATATTGTAAATATCCATTAATATATTGTATAATTTGCATATCATAATACATTTAATGACATTTCTTTGAGAAAAGCAAACATTGATGTTGTAAAAAAGCAAAATAATTCATGTGAATGATTGTATTTCCTGAATGAAATTCAATAAAATAATATATATCATGCTATTTTTTTATATTATTCATTGGTTGTGACATATCATTGGAAGGAATCAAAGAGTAGTGAAGTATAAGTAATGAACTGCTTACAAAAGATTGAAGTGATTTTCTTAACACTTGTTTTGCAATAGACAAGGTGGGTAGGGGCCATGAGTGGAGCAGTTATTGCGGTTGACACACCGCACCCTCTCGGCATTTATGACGGCGGCCTCTGCGGACAGGTGTTGTGGTTTCACACACAACTGATTGTGGCATAGGTGACTTACATGGAGACCAGCAAGGTTGTCAGACCTGCTATCTACCATGTAAGCCAGCCTATGAGCATGAATTGTGTGCCATCCTGTCACTGGGTGCTTATATTTTAAAACACCATAGCCATCTTTACTTAAACCCCTTGTCCAAAAAATGCACTGCCCATGTGGCATGGAAAATTGAGCAATTTTTTCAGAGTATTTGAGATAAAACTCCTCCATGATGTGAAAAAACTGAGTAACAATACACTTTGAGAGTATTCCAGTGCTAACTCTGGTATGAAAGGGCATCTAACCAGCAAAATTAAAATATTCACAAATTTTAGAGTGAAAATGCAATAAAACATCCAAAATATAAAAAATTATGTGATTCAAATTAAAATAAAGTGCATTTCCTAGTAATTTCAAGTGTAATAGACTTACATCCACAATTTTGGCAATGTAGTTCCATTAGTTTTTGAGTTATTGCAAAAATAGAATTTACATACCAGTTCTATATCAGGCCTCAGTCCACAATTAATTTCCAGTGCATTTATCATTAGTGACATGGGTCGCTGCAAAGCTACCTGACATTGCGGGACTGGGGGACTTGTTTTGAAATGAAAATACATACTCTCGACACTACAAAATCGCAGACTAAACATGGTGTTGACCAGGCCGATTTTGAAATATGAATGAAAAATGTAAATAAACACTGGCATGCCAGAGAAAACACATGAAACTGCCCAAAATATGCACAATCTATGACCCTCACCAATCCAAAAATATTCACTCCAAATTTTTAAAAGAATTACAGCTGAAAGGACCAAATCTTACCTCTCCATGAAATCCGGAAACACATGTCTCCAATGTAAACAAATCTAGAAAAAACATATCCCACAACACCCTATCATTTCATCATTTCCTCCTCGCCCACAACCAGTTCCGGGTCAAATTAACTGTGACCTGAGGCCTATAAGACCTCAATATGTGCTTAGATTTGGTTGAAATTTACCCACATAGTACATCAATGTATTAGGATTCACCATTCCAAATACAAAATCACTCACTTCACTAACAGCCAAATGACAGCCATTCTGCAATACGTACCCTATGACCAATTTGGCTTCAGCAAAAGCCGGCCGTCCAAGATTTCGCACATGCGCAATTCATCACAGCAGTGTCTCCTGTAGGAATTAAGAAACAAAGTAAAGTTTTTATAAATAGTGGATTATCAATCTACTACAGCACACAAGTTTCATAGAAATAAACATTAAATTTGATAATTGAGTAAAAAAAATTCAAAACTAGTCAATTTTATACCAAAAATATTGATTTAATACAAAATTACCAAAAATCTTAGATTCTCAACCTGCAAAATTTCTATTTGTGATAAAGATGCCTTTTCAGGGATTCTAATGAGCTATTACACCAAGGCACCTGTTCACTGGGTATCTCTTAACGAGGCCCTAAATTGTCCCTCCTCACAGGACAGTATACAAACAAACAACATGGCAAGGGAGGAGATACTCTGTTATGGCAGGCAGGGGTCAGATTTGACAGACATAGGGGGTGTTTTCAAATCATTACCTACCCCTGGGACTCCAATAACTATAAAAGAGAGGTGGAAAACTTGAGTGATCATTCCCTTCCATGACTAACCACCATGAAAGGCGATAAGCGAAGAAAAGCATCCCAGATGAAGAAAGGCCATCCACAGTTAAAGAAGAGTCAAGATTCTAACTCAGAAGAACCCATGCTACCTCCAAGCGACCCGGTAGAACGGCAGTACACTAGACTTAGTCCAGAAGAATCTGAAATGGTCAGCACATCCACTATGGGAGGCGCCAGTCTATCAGCGGCAAACATTGACGGCAAAGTCTCATCCATTTGCCTGTTGCGTCCAAGGTCTGGTAATCACCCAGAAGGGCAAGGAACATCCAGGCAGAGTGAACTTGAGGGCAACAGAGTCATAGATGTCACCAAGATGACTGAGGCGGTCAATTCTGCCCTAGAAATGCACCACATATCATCACCCGACTGCCGAGTTCCGCAACTAGTTGTGCACCGAGAGAGAAAATGGGGTCTCGCCTGGAAGATTACACTGAAATGCACTGAGTGTCATCTCATATCACCAGAAATGAAGATGTATAAGGAGGTTGAGACAAACCAACCTGGTCCAAATGCAGCAGCGCAGAATGTCGGCCTTGCCGTAGGGTTGCAAGACACACCAATAGGGAACAGCAGAGCCAGACTCCTGATGGCTAACATGGACATCCCTCCTCCCTGTCACAGTGCCATGCAGAGAACATCTAATAAGGTCTCCAAAGCAGTGACACAGCTCAACACTCAAGACATGGCAGAGAAAGTGAAGATTGTGCAAAATATCAGTGAAAAGATGGGCAACAATCCTAATGAAATGAACATTGCCATGGACGGTCGGTACAATTCAACTACAATTACGAGTCGGAAGAAGCCGGGGCAGAATGCGTCACAAGCTATTGGTTTAGCCTGCGAAACCATGACAGAAAAAAAGTATATAGTGGCTGCAAGTTTCCAAAACAAGCTATGTTGGACAGGGGCCTGGTTACGAGGCAAGGGAATAGAAGTTAGATGTCCGGACGGCCATCCAGAGTGCACTGCCAACATCTCAGCATTCGCTCCACTCTCTGAGCTGAACATGGGGACAGATATCGGCAATCAACTTACAAGACAGGGGATTCTCATCAGGTATGCTACAACTGATGGAGATGCAAGATCTGCAGAGGGCTTAAACAAGGCCATGAGAGTCCTAGATCCCATGTGGAAGGTTCAGAGACAAGCAGACCCCACCCATCTAGCCCAGGGACAATTCCGACAATGTTATAAGGCGCAGTTCAGTGCTGACATGTTTCCAGGGGCCACTACAAGGGATCAGAAGATGGCTGCAAAGAGGACGTTAAGTCAGGACGTAAAAGCTCGATGCAGTCTTGTACTCAAAGAGATAATGAAACAACATGCTGGAGATATGCGGTCGCTCTCAAATATCTTACCTAGCGTGCTTGAGACGACACTGAAGTGTTATGATGGGGACTGCTCGCAATGTGGCCGTCACTCGGTGGTGTGTGGAGGTGGGGTCACTAACAGTTGGTGGCAGCGCTCCATGTTCCTAGCCTGCAATGGAATTGAACAATTAAACATGAATGACAGTGACAGACATCTTCTCCTTGAAATTCTTAAGATGAAACTTAGTGTACATGTTGTTGAGAGCATGAAACTGTATACAAACACTCAGAAGTGTGAGGCTTCTAATAGATCATTAAGTGTGTCTGTGCCAAAAAATGTGAATTTTCCTAGAAATATGACTGGTCGCGCTTCATCGGCCATCCATAGACTTAACAATAACCAGGGATCATCAACAATAGCTAAATGTGAGGCTACGGGTGTCCAACTCTCTCCACGGTGTTTGCGTACACTGACCAAGATGGACAAGGACCAAGAGTATCAGAAGCGATATCAAAAGGACCCATCCAATGTTAAAAGAAAGTTGATAAAGCATGGCAGGGACATTGTTAAACATTGTGAAACTCGGAAAAACAACGGGGAAAAGTCTGACTATCAGAAAGGACAGCTAGATCCGAAACCGTCTCACAGCCGAGATCATCCCTACTCCCGATGAGTCTAAACAATATTGTAAATATCCATTAATATATTGTATAATTTGCATATCATAATACATTTAATGACATTTCTTTGAGAAAAGCAAACATTGATGTTGTAAAAAAGCAAAATAATTCATGTGAATGATTGTATTTCCTGAATGAAATTCAATAAAATAATATATATCATGCTATTTTTTTATATTATTCATTGGTTGTGACATATCATTGGAAGGAATCAAAGAGTAGTGAAGTATAAGTAATGAACTGCTTACAAAAGATTGAAGTGATTTTCTTAACACTTGTTTTGCAATAGACAAGGTGGGTAGGGGCCATGAGTGGAGCAGTTATTGCGGTTGACACACCGCACCCTCTCGGCATTTATGACGGCGGCCTCTGCGGACAGGTGTTGTGGTTTCACACACAACTGATTGTGGCATAGGTGACTTACATGGAGACCAGCAAGGTTGTCAGACCTGCTATCTACCATGTAAGCCAGCCTATGAGCATGAATTGTGTGCCATCCTGTCACTGGGTGCTTATATTTTAAAACACCATAGCCATCTTTACTTAAACCCCTTGTCCAAAAAATGCACTGCCCATGTGGCATGGAAAATTGAGCAATTTTTTCAGAGTATTTGAGATAAAACTCCTCCATGATGTGAAAAAACTGAGTAACAATACACTTTGAGAGTATTCCAGTGCAAACTCTGGTATGAAAGGGCATCTAACCAGCAAAATTAAAATATTCACAAATTTTAGAGTGAAAATGCAATAAAACATCCAAAATATAAAAAATTATGTGATTCAAATTAAAATAAAGTGCATTTCCTAGTAATTTCAAGTGTAATAGACTTACATCCACAATTTTGGCAATGTAGTTCCATTAGTTTTTGAGTTATTGCAAAAATAGAATTTACATACCAGTTCTATATCAGGCCTCAGTCCACAATTAATTTCCAGTGCATTTATCATTAGTGACATGGGTCGCTGCAAAGCTACCTGACATTGCGGGACTGGGGGACTTGTTTTGAAATGAAAATACATACTCTCGACACTACAAAATCGCAGACTAAACATGGTGTTGACCAGGCCGATTTTGAAATATGAATGAAAAATGTAAATAAACACTGGCATGCCAGAGAAAACACATGAAACTGCCCAAAATATGCACAATCTATGACCCTCACCAATCCAAAAATATTCACTCCAAATTTTTAAAAGAATTACAGCTGAAAGGACCAAATCTTACCTCTCCATGAAATCCGGAAACACATGTCTCCAATGTAAACAAATCTAGAAAAAACATATCCCACAACACCCTATCATTTCATCATTTCCTCCTCGCCCACAACCAGTTCCGGGTCAAATTAACTGTGACCTGAGGCCTATAAGACCTCAATATGTGCTTAGATTTGGTTGAAATTTACCCACATAGTACATCAATGTATTAGGATTCACCATTCCAAATACAAAATCACTCACTTCACTAACAGCCAAATGACAGCCATTCTGCAATACGTACCCTATGACCAATTTGGCTTCAGCAAAAGCCGGCCGTCCAAGATTTCGCACATGCGCAATTCATCACAGCAGTGTCTCCTGTAGGAATTAAGAAACAAAGTAAAGTTTTTATAAATAGTGGATTATCAACCTACTACAGCACACAAGTTTCATAGAAATAAACATTAAATTTGATAATTGAGTAAAAAAAATTCAAAACTAGTCAATTTTATACCAAAAATATTGATTTAATACAAAATTACCAAAAATCTTAGATTCTCAACCTGCAAAATTTCTATTTGTGATAAAGATGCCTTTTCAGGGATTCTAATGAGCTATTACACCAAGGCACCTGTTCACTGGGTATCTCTTAACGAGGCCCTAAATTGTCCCTCCTCACAGGACAGTATACAAACAAACAACATGGCAAGGGAGGAGATACTCTGTTATGGCAGGCAGGGGTCAGATTTGACAGACATAGGGGGTGTTTTCAAATCATTACCTACCCCTGGGACTCCAATAACTATAAAAGAGAGGTGGAAAACTTGAGTGATCATTCCCTTCCATGACTAACCACCATGAAAGGCGATAAGCGAAGAAAAGCATCCCAGATGAAGAAAGGCCATCCACAGTTAAAGAAGAGTCAAGATTCTAACTCAGAAGAACCCATGCTACCTCCAAGCGACCCGGTAGAACGGCAGTACACTAGACTTAGTCCAGAAGAATCTGAAATGGTCAGCACATCCACTATGGGAGGCGCCAGTCTATCAGCGGCAAACATTGACGGCAAAGTCTCATCCATTTGCCTGTTGCGTCCAAGGTCTGGTAATCACCCAGAAGGGCAAGGAACATCCAGGCAGAGTGAACTTGAGGGCAACAGAGTCATAGATGTCACCAAGATGACTGAGGCGGTCAATTCTGCCCTAGAAATGCACCACATATCATCACCCGACTGCCGAGTTCCGCAACTAGTTGTGCACCGAGAGAGAAAATGGGGTCTCGCCTGGAAGATTACACTGAAATGCACTGAGTGTCATCTCATATCACCAGAAATGAAGATGTATAAGGAGGTTGAGACAAACCAACCTGGTCCAAATGCAGCAGCGCAGAATGTCGGCCTTGCCGTAGGGTTGCAAGACACACCAATAGGGAACAGCAGAGCCAGACTCCTGATGGCTAACATGGACATCCCTCCTCCCTGTCACAGTGCCATGCAGAGAACATCTAATAAGGTCTCCAAAGCAGTGACACAGCTCAACACTCAAGACATGGCAGAGAAAGTGAAGATTGTGCAAAATATCAGTGAAAAGATGGGCAACAATCCTAATGAAATGAACATTGCCATGGACGGTCGGTACAATTCAACTACAATTACGAGTCGGAAGAAGCCGGGGCAGAATGCGTCACAAGCTATTGGTTTAGCCTGCGAAACCATGACAGAAAAAAAGTATATAGTGGCTGCAAGTTTCCAAAACAAGCTATGTTGGACAGGGGCCTGGTTACGAGGCAAGGGAATAGAAGTTAGATGTCCGGACGGCCATCCAGAGTGCACTGCCAACATCTCAGCATTCGCTCCACTCTCTGAGCTGAACATGGGGACAGATATCGGCAATCAACTTACAAGACAGGGGATTCTCATCAGGTATGCTACAACTGATGGAGATGCAAGATCTGCAGAGGGCTTAAACAAGGCCATGAGAGTCCTAGATCCCATGTGGAAGGTTCAGAGACAAGCAGACCCCACCCATCTAGCCCAGGGACAATTCCGACAATGTTATAAGGCGCAGTTCAGTGCTGACATGTTTCCAGGGGCCACTACAAGGGATCAGAAGATGGCTGCAAAGAGGACGTTAAGTCAGGACGTAAAAGCTCGATGCAGTCTTGTACTCAAAGAGATAATGAAACAACATGCTGGAGATATGCGGTCGCTCTCAAATATCTTACCTAGGGTGCTTGAGACGACACTGAAGTGTTATGATGGGGACTGCTCGCAATGTGGCCGTCACTCGGTGGTGTGTGGAGGTGGGGTCACTAACAGTTGGTGGCAGCGCTCCATGTTCCTAGCCTGCAATGGAATTGAACAATTAAACATGAATGACAGTGACAGACATCTTCTCCTTGAAATTCTTAAGATGAAACTTAGTGTACATGTTGTTGAGAGCATGAAACTGTATACAAACACTCAGAAGTGTGAGGCTTCTAATAGATCATTAAGTGTGTCTGTGCCAAAAAATGTGAATTTTCCTAGAAATATGACTGGTCGCGCTTCATCGGCCATCCATAGACTTAACAATAACCAGGGATCATCAACAATAGCTAAATGTGAGGCTACGGGTGTCCAACTCTCTCCACGGTGTTTGCGTACACTGACCAAGATGGACAAGGACCAAGAGTATCAGAAGCGATATCAAAAGGACCCATCCAATGTTAAAAGAAAGTTGATAAAGCATGGCAGGGACATTGTTAAACATTGTGAAACTCGGAAAAACAACGGGGAAAAGTCTGACTATCAGAAAGGACAGCTAGATCCGAAACCGTCTCACAGCCGAGATCATCCCTACTCCCGATGAGTCTAAACAATATTGTAAATATCCATTAATATATTGTATAATTTGCATATCATAATACATTTAATGACATTTCTTTGAGAAAAGCAAACATTGATGTTGTAAAAAAGCAAAATAATTCATGTGAATGATTGTATTTCCTGAATGAAATTCAATAAAATAATATATATCATGCTATTTTTTTATATTATTCATTGGTTGTGACATATCATTGGAAGGAATCAAAGAGTAGTGAAGTATAAGTAATGAACTGCTTACAAAAGATTGAAGTGATTTTCTTAACACTTGTTTTGCAATAGACAAGGTGGGTAGGGGCCATGAGTGGAGCAGTTATTGCGGTTGACACACCGCACCCTCTCGGCATTTATGACGGCGGCCTCTGCGGACAGGTGTTGTGGTTTCACACACAACTGATTGTGGCATAGGTGACTTACATGGAGACCAGCAAGGTTGTCAGACCTGCTATCTACCATGTAAGCCAGCCTATGAGCATGAATTGTGTGCCATCCTGTCACTGGGTGCTTATATTTTAAAACACCATAGCCATCTTTACTTAAACCCCTTGTCCAAAAAATGCACTGCCCATGTGGCATGGAAAATTGAGCAATTTTTTCAGAGTATTTGAGATAAAACTCCTCCATGATGTGAAAAAACTGAGTAACAATACACTTTGAGAGTATTCCAGTGCTAACTCTGGTATGAAAGGGCATCTAACCAGCAAAATTAAAATATTCACAAATTTTAGAGTGAAAATGCAATAAAACATCCAAAATATAAAAAATTATGTGATTCAAATTAAAATAAAGTGCATTTCCTAGTAATTTCAAGTGTAATAGACTTACATCCACAATTTTGGCAATGTAGTTCCATTAGTTTTTGAGTTATTGCAAAAATAGAATTTACATACCAGTTCTATATCAGGCCTCAGTCCACAATTAATTTCCAGTGCATTTATCATTAGTGACATGGGTCGCTGCAAAGCTACCTGACATTGCGGGACTGGGGGACTTGTTTTGAAATGAAAATACATACTCTCGACACTACAAAATCGCAGACTAAACATGGTGTTGACCAGGCCGATTTTGAAATATGAATGAAAAATGTAAATAAACACTGGCATGCCAGAGAAAACACATGAAACTGCCCAAAATATGCACAATCTATGACCCTCACCAATCCAAAAATATTCACTCCAAATTTTTAAAAGAATTACAGCTGAAAGGACCAAATCTTACCTCTCCATGAAATCCGGAAACACATGTCTCCAATGTAAACAAATCTAGAAAAAACATATCCCACAACACCCTATCATTTCATCATTTCCTCCTCGCCCACAACCAGTTCCGGGTCAAATTAACTGTGACCTGAGGCCTATAAGACCTCAATATGTGCTTAGATTTGGTTGAAATTTACCCACATAGTACATCAATGTATTAGGATTCACCATTCCAAATACAAAATCACTCACTTCACTAACAGCCAAATGACAGCCATTCTGCAATACGTACCCTATGACCAATTTGGCTTCAGCAAAAGCCGGCCGTCCAAGATTTCGCACATGCGCAATTCATCACAGCAGTGTCTCCTGTAGGAATTAAGAAACAAAGTAAAGTTTTTATAAATAGTGGATTATCAACCTACTACAGCACACAAGTTTCATAGAAATAAACATTAAATTTGATAATTGAGTAAAAAAAATTCAAAACTAGTCAATTTTATACCAAAAATATTGATTTAATACAAAATTACCAAAAATCTTAGATTCTCAACCTGCAAAATTTCTATTTGTGATAAAGATGCCTTTTCAGGGATTCTAATGAGCTATTACACCAAGGCACCTGTTCACTGGGTATCTCTTAACGAGGCCCTAAATTGTCCCTCCTCACAGGACAGTATACAAACAAACAACATGGCAAGGGAGGAGATACTCTGTTATGGCAGGCAGGGGTCAGATTTGACAGACATAGGGGGTGTTTTCAAATCATTACCTACCCCTGGGACTCCAATAACTATAAAAGAGAGGTGGAAAACTTGAGTGATCATTCCCTTCCATGACTAACCACCATGAAAGGCGATAAGCGAAGAAAAGCATCCCAGATGAAGAAAGGCCATCCACAGTTAAAGAAGAGTCAAGATTCTAACTCAGAAGAACCCATGCTACCTCCAAGCGACCCGGTAGAACGGCAGTACACTAGACTTAGTCCAGAAGAATCTGAAATGGTCAGCACATCCACTATGGGAGGCGCCAGTCTATCAGCGGCAAACATTGACGGCAAAGTCTCATCCATTTGCCTGTTGCGTCCAAGGTCTGGTAATCACCCAGAAGGGCAAGGAACATCCAGGCAGAGTGAACTTGAGGGCAACAGAGTCATAGATGTCACCAAGATGACTGAGGCGGTCAATTCTGCCCTAGAAATGCACCACATATCATCACCCGACTGCCGAGTTCCGCAACTAGTTGTGCACCGAGAGAGAAAATGGGGTCTCGCCTGGAAGATTACACTGAAATGCACTGAGTGTCATCTCATATCACCAGAAATGAAGATGTATAAGGAGGTTGAGACAAACCAACCTGGTCCAAATGCAGCAGCGCAGAATGTCGGCCTTGCCGTAGGGTTGCAAGACACACCAATAGGGAACAGCAGAGCCAGACTCCTGATGGCTAACATGGACATCCCTCCTCCCTGTCACAGTGCCATGCAGAGAACATCTAATAAGGTCTCCAAAGCAGTGACACAGCTCAACACTCAAGACATGGCAGAGAAAGTGAAGATTGTGCAAAATATCAGTGAAAAGATGGGCAACAATCCTAATGAAATGAACATTGCCATGGACGGTCGGTACAATTCAACTAAAATTACGAGTCGGAAGAAGCCGGGGCAGAATGCGTCACAAGCTATTGGTTTAGCCTGCGAAACCATGACAGAAAAAAAGTATATAGTGGCTGCAAGTTTCCAAAACAAGCTATGTTGGACAGGGGCCTGGTTACGAGGCAAGGGAATAGAAGTTAGATGTCCGGACGGCCATCCAGAGTGCACTGCCAACATCTCAGCATTCGCTCCACTCTCTGAGCTGAACATGGGGACAGATATCGGCAATCAACTTACAAGACAGGGGATTCTCATCAGGTATGCTACAACTGATGGAGATGCAAGATCTGCAGAGGGCTTAAACAAGGCCATGAGAGTCCTAGATCCCATGTGGAAGGTTCAGAGACAAGCAGACCCCACCCATCTAGCCCAGGGACAATTCCGACAATGTTATAAGGCGCAGTTCAGTGCTGACATGTTTCCAGGGGCCACTACAAGGGATCAGAAGATGGCTGCAAAGAGGACGTTAAGTCAGGACGTAAAAGCTCGATGCAGTCTTGTACTCAAAGAGATAATGAAACAACATGCTGGAGATATGCGGTCGCTCTCAAATATCTTACCTAGGGTGCTTGAGACGACACTGAAGTGTTATGATGGGGACTGCTCGCAATGTGGCCGTCACTCGGTGGTGTGTGGAGGTGGGGTCACTAACAGTTGGTGGCAGCGCTCCATGTTCCTAGCCTGCAATGGAATTGAACAATTAAACATGAATGACAGTGACAGACATCTTCTCCTTGAAATTCTTAAGATGAAACTTAGTGTACATGTTGTTGAGAGCATGAAACTGTATACAAACACTCAGAAGTGTGAGGCTTCTAATAGATCATTAAGTGTGTCTGTGCCAAAAAATGTGAATTTTCCTAGAAATATGACTGGTCGCGCTTCATCGGCCATCCATAGACTTAACAATAACCAGGGATCATCAACAATAGCTAAATGTGAGGCTACGGGTGTCCAACTCTCTCCACGGTGTTTGCGTACACTGACCAAGATGGACAAGGACCAAGAGTATCAGAAGCGATATCAAAAGGACCCATCCAATGTTAAAAGAAAGTTGATAAAGCATGGCAGGGACATTGTTAAACATTGTGAAACTCGGAAAAACAACGGGGAAAAGTCTGACTATCAGAAAGGACAGCTAGATCCGAAACCGTCTCACAGCCGAGATCATCCCTACTCCCGATGAGTCTAAACAATATTGTAAATATCCATTAATATATTGTATAATTTGCATATCATAATACATTTAATGACATTTCTTTGAGAAAAGCAAACATTGATGTTGTAAAAAAGCAAAATAATTCATGTGAATGATTGTATTTCCTGAATGAAATTCAATAAAATAATATATATCATGCTATTTTTTTATATTATTCATTGGTTGTGACATATCATTGGAAGGAATCAAAGAGTAGTGAAGTATAAGTAATGAACTGCTTACAAAAGATTGAAGTGATTTTCTTAACACTTGTTTTGCAATAGACAAGGTGGGTAGGGGCCATGAGTGGAGCAGTTATTGCGGTTGACACACCGCACCCTCTCGGCATTTATGACGGCGGCCTCTGCGGACAGGTGTTGTGGTTTCACACACAACTGATTGTGGCATAGGTGACTTACATGGAGACCAGCAAGGTTGTCAGACCTGCTATCTACCATGTAAGCCAGCCTATGAGCATGAATTGTGTGCCATCCTGTCACTGGGTGCTTATATTTTAAAACACCATAGCCATCTTTACTTAAACCCCTTGTCCAAAAAATGCACTGCCCATGTGGCATGGAAAATTGAGCAATTTTTTCAGAGTATTTGAGATAAAACTCCTCCATGATGTGAAAAAACTGAGTAACAATACACTTTGAGAGTATTCCAGTGCTAACTCTGGTATGAAAGGGCATCTAACCAGCAAAATTAAAATATTCACAAATTTTAGAGTGAAAATGCAATAAAACATCCAAAATATAAAAAATTATGTGATTCAAATTAAAATAAAGTGCATTTCCTAGTAATTTCAAGTGTAATAGACTTACATCCACAATTTTGGCAATGTAGTTCCATTAGTTTTTGAGTTATTGCAAAAATAGAATTTACATACCAGTTCTATATCAGGCCTCAGTCCACAATTAATTTCCAGTGCATTTATCATTAGTGACATGGGTCGCTGCAAAGCTACCTGACATTGCGGGACTGGGGGACTTGTTTTGAAATGAAAATACATACTCTCGACACTACAAAATCGCAGACTAAACATGGTGTTGACCAGGCCGATTTTGAAATATGAATGAAAAATGTAAATAAACACTGGCATGCCAGAGAAAACACATGAAACTGCCCAAAATATGCACAATCTATGACCCTCACCAATCCAAAAATATTCACTCCAAATTTTTAAAAGAATTACAGCTGAAAGGACCAAATCTTACCTCTCCATGAAATCCGGAAACACATGTCTCCAATGTAAACAAATCTAGAAAAAACATATCCCACAACACCCTATCATTTCATCATTTCCTCCTCGCCCACAACCAGTTCCGGGTCAAATTAACTGTGACCTGAGGCCTATAAGACCTCAATATGTGCTTAGATTTGGTTGAAATTTACCCACATAGTACATCAATGTATTAGGATTCACCATTCCAAATACAAAATCACTCACTTCACTAACAGCCAAATGACAGCCATTCTGCAATACGTACCCTATGACCAATTTGGCTTCAGCAAAAGCCGGCCGTCCAAGATTTCGCACATGCGCAATTCATCACAGCAGTGTCTCCTGTAGGAATTAAGAAACAAAGTAAAGTTTTTATAAATAGTGGATTATCAATCTACTACAGCACACAAGTTTCATAGAAATAAACATTAAATTTGATAATTGAGTAAAAAAAATTCAAAACTAGTCAATTTTATACCAAAAATATTGATTTAATACAAAATTACCAAAAATCTTAGATTCTCAACCTGCAAAATTTCTATTTGTGATAAAGATGCCTTTTCAGGGATTCTAATGAGCTATTACACCAAGGCACCTGTTCACTGGGTATCTCTTAACGAGGCCCTAAATTGTCCCTCCTCACAGGACAGTATACAAACAAACAACATGGCAAGGGAGGAGATACTCTGTTATGGCAGGCAGGGGTCAGATTTGACAGACATAGGGGGTGTTTTCAAATCATTACCTACCCCTGGGACTCCAATAACTATAAAAGAGAGGTGGAAAACTTGAGTGATCATTCCCTTCCATGACTAACCACCATGAAAGGCGATAAGCGAAGAAAAGCATCCCAGATGAAGAAAGGCCATCCACAGTTAAAGAAGAGTCAAGATTCTAACTCAGAAGAACCCATGCTACCTCCAAGCGACCCGGTAGAACGGCAGTACACTAGACTTAGTCCAGAAGAATCTGAAATGGTCAGCACATCCACTATGGGAGGCGCCAGTCTATCAGCGGCAAACATTGACGGCAAAGTCTCATCCATTTGCCTGTTGCGTCCAAGGTCTGGTAATCACCCAGAAGGGCAAGGAACATCCAGGCAGAGTGAACTTGAGGGCAACAGAGTCATAGATGTCACCAAGATGACTGAGGCGGTCAATTCTGCCCTAGAAATGCACCACATATCATCACCCGACTGCCGAGTTCCGCAACTAGTTGTGCACCGAGAGAGAAAATGGGGTCTCGCCTGGAAGATTACACTGAAATGCACTGAGTGTCATCTCATATCACCAGAAATGAAGATGTATAAGGAGGTTGAGACAAACCAACCTGGTCCAAATGCAGCAGCGCAGAATGTCGGCCTTGCCGTAGGGTTGCAAGACACACCAATAGGGAACAGCAGAGCCAGACTCCTGATGGCTAACATGGACATCCCTCCTCCCTGTCACAGTGCCATGCAGAGAACATCTAATAAGGTCTCCAAAGCAGTGACACAGCTCAACACTCAAGACATGGCAGAGAAAGTGAAGATTGTGCAAAATATCAGTGAAAAGATGGGCAACAATCCTAATGAAATGAACATTGCCATGGACGGTCGGTACAATTCAACTACAATTACGAGTCGGAAGAAGCCGGGGCAGAATGCGTCACAAGCTATTGGTTTAGCCTGCGAAACCATGACAGAAAAAAAGTATATAGTGGCTGCAAGTTTCCAAAACAAGCTATGTTGGACAGGGGCCTGGTTACGAGGCAAGGGAATAGAAGTTAGATGTCCGGACGGCCATCCAGAGTGCACTGCCAACATCTCAGCATTCGCTCCACTCTCTGAGCTGAACATGGGGACAGATATCGGCAATCAACTTACAAGACAGGGGATTCTCATCAGGTATGCTACAACTGATGGAGATGCAAGATCTGCAGAGGGCTTAAACAAGGCCATGAGAGTCCTAGATCCCATGTGGAAGGTTCAGAGACAAGCAGACCCCACCCATCTAGCCCAGGGACAATTCCGACAATGTTATAAGGCGCAGTTCAGTGCTGACATGTTTCCAGGGGCCACTACAAGGGATCAGAAGATGGCTGCAAAGAGGACGTTAAGTCAGGACGTAAAAGCTCGATGCAGTCTTGTACTCAAAGAGATAATGAAACAACATGCTGGAGATATGCGGTCGCTCTCAAATATCTTACCTAGGGTGCTTGAGACGACACTGAAGTGTTATGATGGGGACTGCTCGCAATGTGGCCGTCACTCGGTGGTGTGTGGAGGTGGGGTCACTAACAGTTGGTGGCAGCGCTCCATGTTCCTAGCCTGCAATGGAATTGAACAATTAAACATGAATGACAGTGACAGACATCTTCTCCTTGAAATTCTTAAGATGAAACTTAGTGTACATGTTGTTGAGAGCATGAAACTGTATACAAACACTCAGAAGTGTGAGGCTTCTAATAGATCATTAAGTGTGTCTGTGCCAAAAAATGTGAATTTTCCTAGAAATATGACTGGTCGCGCTTCATCGGCCATCCATAGACTTAACAATAACCAGGGATCATCAACAATAGCTAAATGTGAGGCTACGGGTGTCCAACTCTCTCCACGGTGTTTGCGTACACTGACCAAGATGGACAAGGACCAAGAGTATCAGAAGCGATATCAAAAGGACCCATCCAATGTTAAAAGAAAGTTGATAAAGCATGGCAGGGACATTGTTAAACATTGTGAAACTCGGAAAAACAACGGGGAAAAGTCTGACTATCAGAAAGGACAGCTAGATCCGAAACCGTCTCACAGCCGAGATCATCCCTACTCCCGATGAGTCTAAACAATATTGTAAATATCCATTAATATATTGTATAATTTGCATATCATAATACATTTAATGACATTTCTTTGAGAAAAGCAAACATTGATGTTGTAAAAAAGCAAAATAATTCATGTGAATGATTGTATTTCCTGAATGAAATTCAATAAAATAATATATATCATGCTATTTTTTTATATTATTCATTGGTTGTGACATATCATTGGAAGGAATCAAAGAGTAGTGAAGTATAAGTAATGAACTGCTTACAAAAGATTGAAGTGATTTTCTTAACACTTGTTTTGCAATAGACAAGGTGGGTAGGGGCCATGAGTGGAGCAGTTATTGCGGTTGACACACCGCACCCTCTCGGCATTTATGACGGCGGCCTCTGCGGACAGGTGTTGTGGTTTCACACACAACTGATTGTGGCATAGGTGACTTACATGGAGACCAGCAAGGTTGTCAGACCTGCTATCTACCATGTAAGCCAGCCTATGAGCATGAATTGTGTGCCATCCTGTCACTGGGTGCTTATATTTTAAAACACCATAGCCATCTTTACTTAAACCCCTTGTCCAAAAAATGCACTGCCCATGTGGCATGGAAAATTGAGCAATTTTTTCAGAGTATTTGAGATAAAACTCCTCCATGATGTGAAAAAACTGAGTAACAATACACTTTGAGAGTATTCCAGTGCTAACTCTGGTATGAAAGGGCATCTAACCAGCAAAATTAAAATATTCACAAATTTTAGAGTGAAAATGCAATAAAACATCCAAAATATAAAAAATTATGTGATTCAAATTAAAATAAAGTGCATTTCCTAGTAATTTCAAGTGTAATAGACTTACATCCACAATTTTGGCAATGTAGTTCCATTAGTTTTTGAGTTATTGCAAAAATAGAATTTACATACCAGTTCTATATCAGGCCTCAGTCCACAATTAATTTCCAGTGCATTTATCATTAGTGACATGGGTCGCTGCAAAGCTACCTGACATTGCGGGACTGGGGGACTTGTTTTGAAATGAAAATACATACTCTCGACACTACAAAATCGCAGACTAAACATGGTGTTGACCAGGCCGATTTTGAAATATGAATGAAAAATGTAAATAAACACTGGCATGCCAGAGAAAACACATGAAACTGCCCAAAATATGCACAATCTATGACCCTCACCAATCCAAAAATATTCACTCCAAATTTTTAAAAGAATTACAGCTGAAAGGACCAAATCTTACCTCTCCATGAAATCCGGAAACACATGTCTCCAATGTAAACAAATCTAGAAAAAACATATCCCACAACACCCTATCATTTCATCATTTCCTCCTCGCCCACAACCAGTTCCGGGTCAAATTAACTGTGACCTGAGGCCTATAAGACCTCAATATGTGCTTAGATTTGGTTGAAATTTACCCACATAGTACATCAATGTATTAGGATTCACCATTCCAAATACAAAATCACTCACTTCACTAACAGCCAAATGACAGCCATTCTGCAATACGTACCCTATGACCAATTTGGCTTCAGCAAAAGCCGGCCGTCCAAGATTTCGCACATGCGCAATTCATCACAGCAGTGTCTCCTGTAGGAATTAAGAAACAAAGTAAAGTTTTTATAAATAGTGGATTATCAATCTACTACAGCACACAAGTTTCATAGAAATAAACATTAAATTTGATAATTGAGTAAAAAAAATTCAAAACTAGTCAATTTTATACCAAAAATATTGATTTAATACAAAATTACCAAAAATCTTAGATTCTCAACCTGCAAAATTTCTATTTGTGATAAAGATGCCTTTTCAGGGATTCTAATGAGCTATTACACCAAGGCACCTGTTCACTGGGTATCTCTTAACGAGGCCCTAAATTGTCCCTCCTCACAGGACAGTATACAAACAAACAACATGGCAAGGGAGGAGATACTCTGTTATGGCAGGCAGGGGTCAGATTTGACAGACATAGGGGGTGTTTTCAAATCATTACCTACCCCTGGGACTCCAATAACTATAAAAGAGAGGTGGAAAACTTGAGTGATCATTCCCTTCCATGACTAACCACCATGAAAGGCGATAAGCGAAGAAAAGCATCCCAGATGAAGAAAGGCCATCCACAGTTAAAGAAGAGTCAAGATTCTAACTCAGAAGAACCCATGCTACCTCCAAGCGACCCGGTAGAACGGCAGTACACTAGACTTAGTCCAGAAGAATCTGAAATGGTCAGCACATCCACTATGGGAGGCGCCAGTCTATCAGCGGCAAACATTGACGGCAAAGTCTCATCCATTTGCCTGTTGCGTCCAAGGTCTGGTAATCACCCAGAAGGGCAAGGAACATCCAGGCAGAGTGAACTTGAGGGCAACAGAGTCATAGATGTCACCAAGATGACTGAGGCGGTCAATTCTGCCCTAGAAATGCACCACATATCATCACCCGACTGCCGAGTTCCGCAACTAGTTGTGCACCGAGAGAGAAAATGGGGTCTCGCCTGGAAGATTACACTGAAATGCACTGAGTGTCATCTCATATCACCAGAAATGAAGATGTATAAGGAGGTTGAGACAAACCAACCTGGTCCAAATGCAGCAGCGCAGAATGTCGGCCTTGCCGTAGGGTTGCAAGACACACCAATAGGGAACAGCAGAGCCAGACTCCTGATGGCTAACATGGACATCCCTCCTCCCTGTCACAGTGCCATGCAGAGAACATCTAATAAGGTCTCCAAAGCAGTGACACAGCTCAACACTCAAGACATGGCAGAGAAAGTGAAGATTGTGCAAAATATCAGTGAAAAGATGGGCAACAATCCTAATGAAATGAACATTGCCATGGACGGTCGGTACAATTCAACTACAATTACGAGTCGGAAGAAGCCGGGGCAGAATGCGTCACAAGCTATTGGTTTAGCCTGCGAAACCATGACAGAAAAAAAGTATATAGTGGCTGCAAGTTTCCAAAACAAGCTATGTTGGACAGGGGCCTGGTTACGAGGCAAGGGAATAGAAGTTAGATGTCCGGACGGCCATCCAGAGTGCACTGCCAACATCTCAGCATTCGCTCCACTCTCTGAGCTGAACATGGGGACAGATATCGGCAATCAACTTACAAGACAGGGGATTCTCATCAGGTATGCTACAACTGATGGAGATGCAAGATCTGCAGAGGGCTTAAACAAGGCCATGAGAGTCCTAGATCCCATGTGGAAGGTTCAGAGACAAGCAGACCCCACCCATCTAGCCCAGGGACAATTCCGACAATGTTATAAGGCGCAGTTCAGTGCTGACATGTTTCCAGGGGCCACTACAAGGGATCAGAAGATGGCTGCAAAGAGGACGTTAAGTCAGGACGTAAAAGCTCGATGCAGTCTTGTACTCAAAGAGATAATGAAACAACATGCTGGAGATATGCGGTCGCTCTCAAATATCTTACCTAGGGTGCTTGAGACGACACTGAAGTGTTATGATGGGGACTGCTCGCAATGTGGCCGTCACTCGGTGGTGTGTGGAGGTGGGGTCACTAACAGTTGGTGGCAGCGCTCCATGTTCCTAGCCTGCAATGGAATTGAACAATTAAACATGAATGACAGTGACAGACATCTTCTCCTTGAAATTCTTAAGATGAAACTTAGTGTACATGTTGTTGAGAGCATGAAACTGTATACAAACACTCAGAAGTGTGAGGCTTCTAATAGATCATTAAGTGTGTCTGTGCCAAAAAATGTGAATTTTCCTAGAAATATGACTGGTCGCGCTTCATCGGCCATCCATAGACTTAACAATAACCAGGGATCATCAACAATAGCTAAATGTGAGGCTACGGGTGTCCAACTCTCTCCACGGTGTTTGCGTACACTGACCAAGATGGACAAGGACCAAGAGTATCAGAAGCGATATCAAAAGGACCCATCCAATGTTAAAAGAAAGTTGATAAAGCATGGCAGGGACATTGTTAAACATTGTGAAACTCGGAAAAACAACGGGGAAAAGTCTGACTATCAGAAAGGACAGCTAGATCCGAAACCGTCTCACAGCCGAGATCATCCCTACTCCCGATGAGTCTAAACAATATTGTAAATATCCATTAATATATTGTATAATTTGCATATCATAATACATTTAATGACATTTCTTTGAGAAAAGCAAACATTGATGTTGTAAAAAAGCAAAATAATTCATGTGAATGATTGTATTTCCTGAATGAAATTCAATAAAATAATATATATCATGCTATTTTTTTATATTATTCATTGGTTGTGACATATCATTGGAAGGAATCAAAGAGTAGTGAAGTATAAGTAATGAACTGCTTACAAAAGATTGAAGTGATTTTCTTAACACTTGTTTTGCAATAGACAAGGTGGGTAGGGGCCATGAGTGGAGCAGTTATTGCGGTTGACACACCGCACCCCTCTCGGCATTTATGACGGCGGCCTCTGCGGACAGGTGTTGTGGTTTCACACACAACTGATTGTGGCATAGGTGACTTACATGGAGACCAGCAAGGTTGTCAGACCTGCTATCTACCATGTAAGCCAGCCTATGAGCATGAATTGTGTGCCATCCTGTCACTGGGTGCTTATATTTTAAAACACCATAGCCATCTTTACTTAAACCCCTTGTCCAAAAAATGCACTGCCCATGTGGCATGGAAAATTGAGCAATTTTTTCAGAGTATTTGAGATAAAACTCCTCCATGATGTGAAAAAACTGAGTAACAATACACTTTGAGAGTATTCCAGTGCTAACTCTGGTATGAAAGGGCATCTAACCAGCAAAATTAAAATATTCACAAATTTTAGAGTGAAAATGCAATAAAACATCCAAAATATAAAAAATTATGTGATTCAAATTAAAATAAAGTGCATTTCCTAGTAATTTCAAGTGTAATAGACTTACATCCACAATTTTGGCAATGTAGTTCCATTAGTTTTTGAGTTATTGCAAAAATAGAATTTACATACCAGTTCTATATCAGGCCTCAGTCCACAATTAATTTCCAGTGCATTTATCATTAGTGACATGGGTCGCTGCAAAGCTACCTGACATTGCGGGACTGGGGGACTTGTTTTGAAATGAAAATACATACTCTCGACACTACAAAATCGCAGACTAAACATGGTGTTGACCAGGCCGATTTTGAAATATGAATGAAAAATGTAAATAAACACTGGCATGCCAGAGAAAACACATGAAACTGCCCAAAATATGCACAATCTATGACCCTCACCAATCCAAAAATATTCACTCCAAATTTTTAAAAGAATTACAGCTGAAAGGACCAAATCTTACCTCTCCATGAAATCCGGAAACACATGTCTCCAATGTAAACAAATCTAGAAAAAACATATCCCACAACACCCTATCATTTCATCATTTCCTCCTCGCCCACAACCAGTTCCGGGTCAAATTAACTGTGACCTGAGGCCTATAAGACCTCAATATGTGCTTAGATTTGGTTGAAATTTACCCACATAGTACATCAATGTATTAGGATTCACCATTCCAAATACAAAATCACTCACTTCACTAACAGCCAAATGACAGCCATTCTGCAATACGTACCCTATGACCAATTTGGCTTCAGCAAAAGCCGGCCGTCCAAGATTTCGCACATGCGCAATTCATCACAGCAGTGTCTCCTGTAGGAATTAAGAAACAAAGTAAAGTTTTTATAAATAGTGGATTATCAATCTACTACAGCACACAAGTTTCATAGAAATAAACATTAAATTTGATAATTGAGTAAAAAAAATTCAAAACTAGTCAATTTTATACCAAAAATATTGATTTAATACAAAATTACCAAAAATCTTAGATTCTCAACCTGCAAAATTTCTATTTGTGATAAAGATGCCTTTTCAGGGATTCTAATGAGCTATTACACCAAGGCACCTGTTCACTGGGTATCTCTTAACGAGGCCCTAAATTGTCCCTCCTCACAGGACAGTATACAAACAAACAACATGGCAAGGGAGGAGATACTCTGTTATGGCAGGCAGGGGTCAGATTTGACAGACATAGGGGGTGTTTTCAAATCATTACCTACCCCTGGGACTCCAATAACTATAAAAGAGAGGTGGAAAACTTGAGTGATCATTCCCTTCCATGACTAACCACCATGAAAGGCGATAAGCGAAGAAAAGCATCCCAGATGAAGAAAGGCCATCCACAGTTAAAGAAGAGTCAAGATTCTAACTCAGAAGAACCCATGCTACCTCCAAGCGACCCGGTAGAACGGCAGTACACTAGACTTAGTCCAGAAGAATCTGAAATGGTCAGCACATCCACTATGGGAGGCGCCAGTCTATCAGCGGCAAACATTGACGGCAAAGTCTCATCCATTTGCCTGTTGCGTCCAAGGTCTGGTAATCACCCAGAAGGGCAAGGAACATCCAGGCAGAGTGAACTTGAGGGCAACAGAGTCATAGATGTCACCAAGATGACTGAGGCGGTCAATTCTGCCCTAGAAATGCACCACATATCATCACCCGACTGCCGAGTTCCGCAACTAGTTGTGCACCGAGAGAGAAAATGGGGTCTCGCCTGGAAGATTACACTGAAATGCACTGAGTGTCATCTCATATCACCAGAAATGAAGATGTATAAGGAGGTTGAGACAAACCAACCTGGTCCAAATGCAGCAGCGCAGAATGTCGGCCTTGCCGTAGGGTTGCAAGACACACCAATAGGGAACAGCAGAGCCAGACTCCTGATGGCTAACATGGACATCC